>WWET01000004.1:1879767-1891200 GCA_011038615.1 Limnodynastes dumerilii | reverse complement strand
AGATAGGGCATGTGAATGCTTGTAGTGCTACAATCATCAGCATGCCCATGGAGGGCAGGGCATGCTAGCGCTTGGAGAACCACAAGTGCCAGCATGCCCTGCCATCCGTTACAACAACACACAAATAAATAACCCTCCTAGCACCTGAATAAAATATAGGGCCGGCCCCTAACCTAAAAAAAATACTAAACATTTAATGCCCCTAAAAAGAATAAATTACATTTAATACTGCAAATAATGTAAAAAAAAAATTACAGCTAATTGTATTATGTAAAAAAAAAATTATAAAAAAAATAGCATAACAATAATAAATAAAAAGAGTTACTTAGCATCTTGATAACGATCCCATCTTCTAAGCTTTTAATCCGTGGGGGGGGATTAGAAAAATAAAACCCTATGGACCGACGTAACTCATGTCCTGCACCCGGGTATTTGGTGGTGATGTGAAAGGGGTATGATTTTGAGTTGAACTGAGTTGAATTAACTTCTCAAGATTTATAGAGGATAAAGACAACCCAGTGTTTTCTAAGATAATATCCAAGAAAACTATCAGACACAAGGAATACAACCGAAAACCTTTTTATTTTAGATTTACTAAGCTGTGGGTTTAAAAAGGTAGAGATGTTGCCCATAGCAACAAATTTTAGCTGACATTCTGTAGTATGTAAAAAGAAAGTGGGAACTAGAATCTGATTGGTTGCTATAGGCAACATCTCCACTTTTCCAAACTCGCAGTTCAGTAAATCTGGCCCCTGGACCTTGTGCTGATTTGTACATATTTTTGCTTCATTTCAACAGACCTACATGAAACAAATATAATGCTTGTCCCCGTTACAAGAACCTTTAATGAATGTCCACCAAGCTTTCATGCTGTATGTGGACCCACTGCCATTACTAAAATAATCATCAATAGCAGTAACACCTGGGGTCAGCTCGATACACCTAAAAAGGTTCACAATTAAGTATTTTTTATCTCACCACGGTAGCAAATCCAAAACCCCTGACTTCTGGGCAATCAGATCTCTGAGTAAATGATCCAGAGGATCTGCTGTTACTAGGCTGCACTATCCAGGGAAATTTGTGAGTGGTCACAATGCGGATGACTGGATAGTGCAGCCTAGTAACAGCGGATCCCTCCGGATCATTTGCTTAGGGATCCAATTGCACAAAACTCAGGGGGTCTGATAGGCTCTCTATTGCGCTGTGCACCAATCCAGACTTCTAATCTTCTGCCATTTTAAGTTTGCATGAGTCAAACATATTAGGGCAGGCTATGCATGTCAGAAGTCCGTCCACATGAGCAGAATAGTTAGCGGTGTGATTGCATGGATGCATAGATCCCATAGAAGCATAATCGGATCTATGGATTATTACTGTTATGTCTGGAACAGTGGACGCAGTACAACGGAAATGAAATTGAGTAAATATCAGAACTCTGTATACTGGCCATAGTGTGGATTGTGTTAACATGACCTTAATGTACTTAGACCACCATCAAAACGTACACATGTTCCCTAAGTACCCAATCAAAAATCACAAGGCACATATGCCTATGTTGTATACAACGGGCTGGATCCAGTCTTAAGTAAGTGCTTGAAATTAGTTACTCCTGGGCTAAACCATGTTGATTGCAGGGGGAGTCAAGTTAGTTGTATTCTTTGCATGCAGGTATATATATTTGAATTGCTTACTGCACACAGATACTGACCAGCTTTACTATCACACTGTTATTTAGACTTTGGATAGGAAACATCACCTCTCAACTCTAATACTGTTTGCAACAGATGAAATGTGACTCCCCTGCAATCAACATGGTTTAGCCCAGGAGTAGCTCATTTCAAACACTTAAGTCTATATTCGGCCCAATCTGAGTATCTTGCTCATTTGCCTGTTTTCTAGTTATACAAATGCCAATAAAAAAAAAAACCCCTGTATTTGAGAAATAGAGATTTGTATATAACAGTTACAGGGTTAAACACCATAAACTGCAAAGAATAATCATTTGCACACCATTCAGAAAAAATAAACACGGCTTGTTAATTCTGTTTATTTTTGTGCTCTGCATAAAACCAGAGGCACTGTTATTAGCCTGTAAATATATTAGCAGTCATAACAATTGGAAATTATAGCTATTATAGAGTTCACAGTAAGTACTTTTTCATAAGAGAATTAAATTAGTATGTAATAAATTACAAGTTTCCAACAGAACTAAAATATTCTCATTAATTTAGCAAATTATTGTACTCCAAATAAAAGGTTAGGCATAAAGAGTTGCATAATAAAAGAAAGAGAAGCATGTGGCTATAAACAGGTCTCTAGCTGCTCATTTATATAACAGTATTATTATTGTATAATAAAAAATACTATGAAAACTCAAAAATAAGAAGCCATTTATGACTTTGCAAATGATCTGAATAATCACAAACCTGAATATCTACCTAAGTGCCTATCCCCTTTCATCTTTTTTATTGTTTTAAAGCCACCTTAGGGCACATGGGCCAGACACAGACTTAAGGTAATTTTACGTACACAAGCATACCTAAGTTACGCACTACTATAATGCATATATATTTAATAGTAATAATACAAATGCACATTAATTGGTAGATCTAACATTCACTATATTTAGGTAACATAATGTTTTTTATAAAATATATATTAAATATTAAAAAAAAAAAAAAAATTATGTAACTTAGCTGACTTACATGTTCAGAACCTTACTTTAACTTTTCCTTGCGTATCTCTGTGCGTACGTAGCGCATTGTCTTTCATAAGTGCCTAAAATAGACCATACTGTACAATTTAAATGTCTCCCTCCACCCACAATGGGCTTTTCGGCTTGCGTAAGGATTCCACACCCTATCGTACGGAGTTACATACAAGTTACGTATGAACAGAGTCACGATGAGTAATATCTGCCATGCAGATGTGCAGTGCGTTCCCACAGCCAGATCTACGCATGCCGCGTGCGTAAATTTCCTGTCATTATTAAGTCTGGATAAGGCCCCCACCAAAGGGTCCTGGGAAATATTTTGCATGTGCAGTAAGGTGGTGCACTGCATTTTCCATTTACCATGCCATTGGTAGGAAGAAATATAGACAGCCATGTCAATGTTGGTGGATTGGTGGGACACAATTACTGGTCTTACAGCTTTCCACTTGTCCTGCTCCTAGAGGGAAAATTGGTTTCCTCTTTCCCCATCCAGAACCTTGTTGGTGCGCCTGCTCTTAGGTTTTGGAGTTTGTGATATCCAGCTTAAAGACCGCATGTACGCGTAACAAAACGCTATGTAGATAGCGTAAAATAGTTACTACGCATGCGTAGTAGCTATAAACGGATAACTAGGAGCGTAAGTAAAAAAAAATGCAGTGTTGTGAATCTGGTCCAATGTTATTATTATTATTAGGATTTTTACAGATAATAACATTGAAAACAGTTCTTACTTTTATCAATAACTCATATATAAAACTCAATGTTTCCTCTGTCTTTCCGGTTATGCATTAGGGCACACCTGCACCGACTGGGTTGAAACCAATGCTAAGTGTTCCAGTTGGATCCTGCCCAGATTTTAGAGTGGTTAGGGTCCTAGTCGAACCTCATTGGTGTACATTGGCAGAACTTTGAGCCAGAAAGCCTGTTCTGAGCCTTCCAATGGATGGATTTGGCAGTTAGCATGGTGAGTATGGCACTATTCACCTGTTATCAATCACATCCTGACTTAGGAGGACTGCCCAATTTGCCGGCTGCCTAAGG
The DNA here is from genome assembly GCA_011038615.1 of Limnodynastes dumerilii. Classification (NCBI taxonomy): domain Eukaryota; kingdom Metazoa; phylum Chordata; class Amphibia; order Anura; family Limnodynastidae; genus Limnodynastes; species Limnodynastes dumerilii. The sequence goes on along the minus strand of WWET01000004.1, from coordinate 1,887,446 downwards.
GGCGGGCTTATGGAAAAGATGGTGTGGTTTTGCCATTTGTGGGCTAAGTTTGACCAGAATAGGGCAGAGCTTATTTTGAATAATGGATTTGGAAGAAAACATCACCGAGTGGTAACACTGGATCCCATAGGACATACTATGGTGTTGGGGTCCCAGTTGGGCCTCCTGTTGGTGTATGATGGGCAGAACTTTGACACAGGGAGCCTGTTCTGGGCCATCCACTGGATGGATTTAGATAATATCACATCCCGATTTAGGAGCACTGTCCTGAAATCAAGTAGTAGGATAATCGCAGTGGAACATGTTGGTGTTTGTGATATACAGTAGTAAACCAATATCTCAAGACTTTCTCAAGACTCAAGATAAGACTTTGAGAAAGGGCTATAGTAGCCTGAAATGCGTCAGTCCAGCTGGCAAAGGTGTCCAGACTCCATTTCCAGAATCTGCAGAAGCAACGCTGTTTTAGCTGTCTTCACCCGGGCCTTTACATCTATTTCGGCTACCGCAGTCTATTGCACGTTTTTATATTTCTTGGCATGGGACTTATTTTATTTGTTTAATGTTTTTATGATGGATAGTCTTTTGTCTCTCTTCCTCGAAAGGGGAAGTTCTACAGAGTATTCACAATCACCCATGGATATTCCTTAGGATTTTTGAGTTTTTATTCAACGTGGCTCATGAAACTTATTTTATTTTAGTGGCTTATGATGAGATATTGGTTTACTATTGTGTATCACAAACACCAACACTTCCCCCTGCGATTATCCTAGCACTTGATTTTCCACACCCTTCCCACTTCTTGGCATAGAGATGAGGTATAGGTCAGAGACTGGACAGCTCTAAATTTTCCTCTTATTTCCATGCATTTCGATTGGAATTTTTCCATTTTTGCGCACGTATCTGTGCTACCGGATCAAGACAATAAATAATGGCTGTAAAACTAACTACATATATATTACTGTATCTATTTAGTCTCTTAAGCAGGGGCAGAAGTAAACCAACTTAGACAGCATAGCAAGGAACCAGGGCTTGAATCTGGTTGGGTGAGTTTGACTCATGCCACGCATTTCCTCTATCTGGAGCATGCGCAGGAAGCTGTCAGAGACTGGCAGCTTAAGACAGACAGCGCTTGGCACTTAGTCTCTCACAACTTAGAGCTCTGTGGGTGCAGGGTCGGTGACTTTCTCCCCCTCCAGGCCCTGTAGCGGCAGCACCCCCTGCTCCCATGCTAGTTACGCCACTGATATCAACATCATGGGGCTAATCTACAGTTTGAGAGTAACAGATGCAAGTCTACACCTGAATATACTATGTTGCAAATTACATACATTTTTTTACATGAAAGGGAAATTAAGTTGTTTTTGCACTTGGAATTTAAATACTGCATTAAGCTTTGCTTAATCTGTATTTTAGACTTGAGCTAATAAATTTCACCATTCAACGAATTCAATTTTCGGTTTAACTTTGCCTATTTCCCTGCAGTTTAACATGATTTTGCTGAGCTCTACATTTCCACCAATGGCAGGGCTGCCCCCTGGGCGTGGGACGGCATACATGCAAGAACGATTCAAAGATTTTTAAGAGGACCACCCTGCACATTGGCATGCTGATGTGCAGCCTGGTACAGCTCTCAAGCAGCAAATATTGGCAGTAAGTGACCACCGATTCCTGCCATTGGAGAGATGAGGGACCTGATTCAGAGATTGAAAATAAGAACTTAAAGTTACACCTGGGCTAAACCATGTTGATTTCAGGGGAGTCAAATTTCATTTGTTGCAACAGTATTATAGTTAAAAGGTGATGTTTCCCAGCTCAAGTCTAATTAGCAGTTTAAAAGTGAAGCTGATCAGGTATCTGTGTGCAATAAGTAAAAGCAAAGCATTCTGCCTGCATGCATAGAATAAAATTAACTTGACTCCCCCTGATATCAACATTGTTTTGCCCAGGTGTAACTTTAAGTTCTTATTTTCAGCCTCTGAATCAGGCCCAAGGTGTGTATTGGCACTGGGCCCCCATCTGTCTCCAGCCTCAAGCAATCTCCCCTGATGGTGGCCCTGACCAGTGTATTGGCCTCATATCAGCAATACAGCATGATGCGCACTCACGGCTCACAAAATAGTTCAAGTTTCCAATGGATTTTCAAAACTACTGTTTTACAGGCCTGTCTTTTTCTGCCTGTGTTTGCTAAAGGCCAGTGAATTACAATTTGTCCAGTAAAAAGGGTCCCAACAGCCCTCAGTAAATGAATAATTGATTTAAAGTTTTTACAGATATAAAAGTGATTTAGAGCTAAACTTTATAACAAGCTCCTTTAAATAAAAATACATGTCTGGGCAATAAGCCAAAGTTATATGTATGTATAAACAGCAAATCCACCTTTACGGGTTGCCAATATGATTATCTAGCACTGACATTGTTTTGAGATTTAATACATTTAGAAAATACAGTAGGTCATCGAAAAAGCATTTTGTGTGTTTTATCACTATGATTTACAAAACATCACTATATGATTACTTAGGGGGAAAAGCTGTTTTTATTACAAAGCACAAGTCTGCCATCTCATGGACTGACAGAGTGTACTGCATTTATAATAACAAATAAAGCCCTGATGTACAGCAATGTTACACTGTGTTACATCTTTGCAGTAATAATATGCACCATTGACTTATATAGCCTCAGCATAATGGACATTAGAGTTGGGAAAAAACTTCATAATAAAAAAAAAAGAATAGGCTTTGATGCAGAATTTTAATTTTCTTACAAGCAAAAGATTTTGAAGGATCTGGCTGTACTAAGGAGACATCCATGCACTTGCATTATAACCTCTCCTACTTGCACGGGCTTGCAAAATCCATAAGCTAACTTTTTCACTAGCACAAATTTCTGGAAAACGGAAGTCTGGATGTGCACAGAGAGTGGGAAGCAGTCCATTCAGAGTTTGGAAGTAAGGGTAAAAAAGGTGCAAATGTACAGCTCAGCTAAACAATTTTTTAAAGTAAGGGGTGTTAATTATAAAAAATATTTTGCATGCAGGGAAAATACAATACTATTACACATAGATCTCACATACTGCATAACTTTGTTTAATAAACAATCTGCATAAACTATGTTTAATCTATAAAATAGAGTTGAGCTAAGAAATTTCACCTCTCAATTCTAATCCTGGTTTCACAATTTAAAATTGCCTCCCCTTGCAATTCAACATGGTATTGGTCAGGTCTACACTTACACCTAAAAAATGGTGTAAGTGCAACTCTGAATTAGCCCCATACTGTATATTTTCTAAGAAGGAAGACAGTCGGGACCTGATTAAGAGTTTGAAAATAAGAGAGTAAACTCCTGGGCAAAACCAAGTTGATTGCAGGGGGAATAAAGTTAATTGCATTCTTTGCATGCAGAGATATATCTTTGAATTGCTTACTGACCAGATTTACCTTTAACAGTTTTGAGAAGCAGAGAGCTCATTTATTTAGCTAGAAGCAAATTAAACTCCCTGAGTGTGTTGGAGGGCTTAGTGGTGCCACTCACCTTGTTGCTGTTGGCCATTGGTCCATATGGTAGGGGGGTGGAACAGACTTCCAAGTCTTTAAAAGCCGCTGTTGCCTGGAAGTCTGCCTTCTTTCTTCCACCCTTCCCTCCCTCCAGTCTTGCTTGTAGTTTGAGGTTTTAGGCTTGCTGGGCCAGAAAGCAGGCTTAGTTAGACATATGGTGTTTATTCTTGCTAGGTCTGTTAAGATGTTACAAAAGGTATCTATCTTTGACCTGGATAGAATTGTTTGATCTTACCTGAGGCTGCAGGCGCGTCCTTGTGGACGGTCCATTTAACACTTAAATGAGGTGGTGCCAAAGGTTCTGGAGGAGTGCTCCTTGGTGGTTATTATTTACCCTGTTAAGAATGTTTTTGGTTAATTAATTCATACTGTTGTAAAATTGATGTTCAGTTGCATTGTATTTTTTCTCAATTGGTTATCACCTGCTTCCTTTGCCTCCATCAAATTTAACATAAGATAAGTATGATCCGCTTGGATCAGTTGATAGTTAACAATTTCATTAGTTGAGTAATAAAATTAAATTAGATCCCACTCAAGTCTCTGTGTCTTTGTTATTATGATAAGATTAGTAAAGGTGGGTGTCACCAAAGGAATGCACACATCACACACGGGACGCTTATAGACTTGGGTTAAGAAACCTCACTTCTCAACTCTGTTATACTCTAGTCTCTATATTGTTTACAACATATAAAATTTGCCTCCCCACAATTCAAAATGGTTTGGTTCAGGTGTTGCTCATAGCAACCATTCAGATTTTAGCTGCCATTCTCTAGTATGTAATAGGAAAGTGAGAACTATAATATGATTGGTTGCTATAGGCAACATCTCCACTTTTCCAAACCTACTTAGCAGTTTAGTGAATCTGACCCTGAGGCTTCTTCTACCAATAATCGTGCAGATTACACAATCAAATGACCATTTCAGCAGATATCTTCCCAGTGTGTACTGTCCAACAATGCTGCAGAATCATCTGAAACAACAAATGATGATTTTATATGATTTTTGGAGCTCTTAATTTTCAATATCAACAATGTCTGATGTCTGCTGCTTTCTTCAGAGTGTACTGTCATGTTGTGAATGATCCAGCAGGGAAAAAATACAGTGGGCCTAATCCAGACCTACGATGTAGCGCTGAGCATACTAACACTCAGCGTTACATCGTGGGACTCCCCCTGAAACTCCCCCTGCCCTATCGTATTTACACTCCTTTACACCGGCTGAAGGCTACCCTAACTTCAGCCAGCGTAAGGGAGTGTAAATACGCTGGGACGATAACGCTGCCCTCCCAGCCTCATTACCCTCCCCCCGCCTCCCTGCACTAACCTCGGCGTAGTAACATCTGCCCGTCGCATGCATAGATCGGCTTTTCAGCCGATCTTGCGCCTACGCCCGCCGTAGCTCTGGATCAGGCCCAGTGTGTACAGTACAATGATCAGCTGCAGATTCATGAGTAATCACAGAGACAATGATAAAACATCCCAGTGTGTATCCAGCTTTATTCTCAAACTGTATCCGCTGCATGAATATTACACTGGAAATAATGTATAGGATTTAATAGATAAAAACTTTTGTATATATAACACACAATTATATATAGTCTCTGAAACAATGGAGCAGGGCTTGATTACATGATTAACTACATCAAAGTGTTGAGCAGCCAGGGGCAGTTTCATGTCGCTTGAGATCTGAGTAAAAATCCGGAAAAGCTGTGTTTCTTTCTTTTTCACATTACAAAGTTCTGTATTTTTTATTCCTATGACAATTTATCGGTCTCTCAGGACAGAAATGTATAAAAATCAGTGTGTAGGAGTTTGTTCCCAGAGGAGTTGCCTCCAGCAGAGTCTCATCTCACTGGTCCAGTCAGTCTCTATTAGGTCAGTTTCTCTGTTTCCTCCTGTATAGCCTCTGTCATGTCTTCTGTGAGTTATTTATCAGGTCTCTTTGCAGTGGGCCTTGTGTTGAGCTGTGCATATTTTTTATTGTATTCTGCAGTTAAAGTAAAGAATATATCAATTGTATTCTGAACTATACGCATCTTAAAAGCTTTACTAGCACTAAAAATTTAATGCCAAAGGCCAGACAGGTGATGTGGCAATTACATAATTTTTTAAATGAGCAGAATACAGAATACATGAGTCGTGTTAACACACCTTCACTGTAGATAATGTAACAACACTCCACCCCCTCCTTTGGTTGCAAGCCAATGTATGCCTGGATTGTCAGCCTACTTTCTGTGAAAGCACCATGTAAAAAATAGAATACATACTCCATGTGTTAACCAAAAGCTACATATGGGAGCACAAGGTGGCTCAAGTGGTTAGAACTTTACCTCTCATCACTGAGGCCATGACTTCAAATCCCAAACAAGGCCTTATCTGTGTGGAGTTTGTATGTTCCTTTCTGTATCTGCGTGGGTTTCCTCTGGGTGCTCCAGCATCCTCCCACACACTGAAAACAATCTAGTAGGTTAATAGTTTGTCTGTCTGGAATGGAAGGATTGTAGGGCCTGATCACGAATTAGTAACAACACCCGACTTCTGCAAGCTGCTTGCGTTCATCTGGTGTTTTTCTGGCATTGCGGATGCATGCAGTGCCCGTTTCTAGACCTAGCAGAGTCCAGGGCGGAAAAATATCCCCCACCCCCAAAAAAATAAAATGTACATGTCCAGCTATCCACTTCTCTGAAATATCACAAAATAAAAGGAATATACCGTCTCCATTTATAGTGTGAGCAGTTACACACTACCCTGACACTCCCCTCTGGATACTTAAATGTCCAGAACCCTGCCTTAACTTCTCCGCATGGATTTGTGTCTGCCTGAACGCAGATCCGTGCAAAACTTCTTACTGCCGCCCCTGGCACTTCATTTGCATGAAGTGCCACCAAACCCCCCGCCCCACATACGGATCCATTAGTACACAGAACTCAGTTCCGTGCGCTCGGAGATCTGTATTGCAACATCAGCTGTGGGGACTTAAACAAGAGGCTTGCGTAAGTTCTTTAACTTAATTAAATGAGGATCAGGCCGAAGGGGCCAGATTTAATAAGTTGCAAAAAAGGAAAAGTGGAGATGTTGCCCATAGCAACCAATCAGCTTCTAGGTCTAACTTTCCCATCACATACTAGAAAATCTCAGCTAGAATCAGATTGGTTGCTATGGGCAACATCCCTACCTTTCCTTTCCCACAGCTTAATAAATCTGGCGCACGGAGTTTAGCTTTATTGAACCCATAAAACAATGTGGCACCCCCTTAATGGTAGCACCCCTTTAATTGTCAACTTGGGAAAACCCATTCTAATTGGTGGTTCAGTGCTGTTACTGGGCAGGCTTTGGTGGCTGGCGTATGAGAAGAGTTGCTAGGCAACATGTCAAAGATAGCGCACGAGCAGTGGCATGAGCTGGGTCTAGAAGGTTCTGGCCAGGGGAGAAGGAGCAGAAAAAAGCAGTTGGAAAGAGTCAGTCGGCGCGGAGAGTGAGTGATGGCAGGGTGTAGGAGATCGGTCCTGAAATGAACTGCGTCCTGTGACTTACCTGAGGTGGTTTTAGCGGCACTTTTTTGAGGGAATGGAGATTCGGTGTCCCTGGGTACTGTGGCCAAGGAGTGTGGAGTAGATTGCTGTGGTGTGGAGGTGTGTTTTCGTTGGAGCGGAGAGCCAGCGGAGTGAGGTGGAGAAGGTGCGGAGGGTGTGCTGGGTGGCTGTGGAGCGGAGCCGGTGTCGGTGCGGAGCCTGTGAGAGGGGAACTGGATTACAGCATCATTGGTGAATTGAAAGTGTGCAGTAACGGAGGAGACAGAAAGCTGTTGGTGAGAGTGACAGAGAGTAAGGCGTAGAACTGCAGTGAGAAGTTAGCCAGGAAAGTGACAGAGAGAGCAAGGAGCACAGCTGATAGACGGACCTGAGGTATCGGGTAGTAGTAACAGAAAAGAGAGAGGTTGAAGTGGTGAATAAAGTTGAAGGGACAATATATAAAGCTAATAACAGTGACTTGGAGGTGTTTGGCAGAAAGGAGGAAAGGAGAGTCATGCTAAAAGGCCATAGCTGCACTCAAGGGAGAGTGTGACGAAAAAAATAAATAAATAAATAAATATATATATATATATATATATATATATATATATATATAT
>WWET01000004.1:1864005-1876183 GCA_011038615.1 Limnodynastes dumerilii | reverse complement strand
TTATCATGTATGTATTGTGTGTCATCCAGTCTTTCCTCAATATCTATGACAGAAGGAAATGAGATAACAGTGAACATGCAATGTGACTATGATGACCCATGTAATAAATTTAAAAAAAAAATAAAAAAATTACATCCTTGTAAGATGTCTACACTGTATGATGCAATATAACTAACTCTCTTTGTGTCTCATTTTTGATTTCCACTACTCTATTGAGATACATTTAAGGACATTCAACATTTCATATTTAAAAATAAGGCACTTGAAAAGCAGTATATCTTTAAAGTAGATGTAAAACAAATAATCTGATTTCACATTTAATATTACCTTCACTGTCTTCTGATTCTGTGTTTGCCACTGGACGCAAGAGTCTTGGTGGTGGACCGTCCATGGTGTCATGGTCACCAACACCCTCTATCTCAGCTGTAAACACAGCACGCATGGCCAAGGTTTCTAATTCGTTGAAATTCAAGGTTTCAGGTATTGGTCCAGCTCCTGTTTGCCTTGAATGAGCATGTCTCTCAGCCATTTTTTTTTTATTTGATTTTTGAAATCCTGCCATCTGTGAATGAAATAAAATATACTTGAACAATAGAACAATAGATGTCTGGTTTGGTTAGGCCAACTTTGTAGTAAATTATGCTATAGAATGAAGAATTAGCATTAAAAAATGTTATAAATAATAACCAATCATACCTCTTTTTCAGAAGTTTTACTGTTCGGAACATACAAATGGGATTGATTTGCCTTGAGAAAGTGACAAAACGCTCATGAATGCCATTCCACACACTTCCTCTCAGGTAAGCAGAGATCTCACCACCCTCAGTATATAAATGTTCTATGACTAAAAATGTAACCTCTTGTGCAGTAAAGTTAGGATTTCTTTTCTGTCCCTTTGGACCCATGATGATCACAGTGTGTACTTACGCACGTGGACGTAGGTATTGCGCGCTTTTTTACGTCCTTCATTTGCACTCTGATTGGCTAATGGTTTTGACTGTTTGGACTTTTTACATCCTTCATTTGCACTCTGATTGGCTAATGGTTTTGACTGTTCGGTTAGGCTTGTTTTTCTATGATGTCTCATTAACATCGCCTGTAATTATGCATGCGTGCTTTCACTCTTACGTATGTCCGCTTCATGTGATTTTTACTATGTAAAATTATGAAAACATCCATTTTGTTAAATGAAATTTGTAAAAGTTTTCTATTTAGATATAGATGTATGCCGTTATAAAAATGTTTATGAAGTATACCATTGTGGTGATTGGCAGAATGTGTGTGGGCCTGTCAAGTTTATTCTTAGGTGATTGACAATTACATGTGCATATGACTGAAAATAGATTTAAATATATTGTATTGGATGAAGATTGGCTGCTCTTTGTGGGCGTTACAGGACACAACCAATGGCATCGTTAGATCTAAAGGTGCGAGAGTATGTGTGACGCGACGTCACGCAGCGTCACTTTGCGTGAGTTCATAATTTTATATTAGAAAATGGCAGCTGCACGTGTGGAGCCCTTCTCGCGTGCAGAGTTGAGGATCCTGGTCCGCATTATGGACCAGTTTGACCTCCGCCAGCCCCGCTGTAATGCTGCCGTTAGGCCAGCATATATCAATATACAGCGGGAGATCGGATGCCGTCTTCGTGTCCACCGGCGTGTGGACCAACTAATGCGCTGGTGGTCCGATCTAAGGCGGGGCCAACCAGATCTGCTGGCAGAGGTCCGCATGCAGATCCAGCGTCATGCGCGCAGTAAGTATTTACTTTCACTATACAATCATTAGTTTTTACTTATGTGCTGCTTACAATGCAGTGGTTCTTATTGTGTTTGTGAAATCATGATGTGTTAAATTATTTCATGTGTTATTAGATGAATTAGCATGATGTTGGCCAAACTAGACTTTTGCTACTTTCCATTTTTTAGATATATGTATTAGTTTATTATAACGTAGTTTGAAGTTTGCTATTGTAGTGATGCCCATGGTGTGTGTCCCATTAAAATGTATTGATATGTCTTTGACATTGATATGGTCATATTAGTAAATATTGATTTTAAAAAAGCTTTGTGAAAGAAGATTGTTTTCTCTTTGATGGGGTTTCAAGAGACAGACAATGCACATGTTAGAGACAGACAATGGCGTGCACATGTTAATAGGGCAAGAGGAACTATGATAAAGCAGTAAACACCATCTTTTGAATGTAGTTTATTATTTTGTAATATTTTTTTCATTGTTTATTAATTTGTTTTTTACTTAAAAGGGTGTTTATGGTAATTTAAATGTGTATAATTTTTTTATATCCATTAGGACGGGACAGACACAGAATGGCAGAATTTGCCCGCCGCCACCTGGAGCGGGAGGAGGAGCAGGCTCCACTTTCCCCCCAGCCTGAGGAGGAGGAGCAGCAGGAGGAGCAGGCTCCACTTTCCCCCCAGCCTGAGGAGGAGGAGGAGCAGGCTTCACTTTCCCTCCAGCCCGAGGAGGAGGAGCAGCAGGAGGAGCAGGTTCCACATTCCCCCCAGCCTGAGGAGGAGATTGAGGAGCAGGAAGTGCTGCACCATCATGTACAGCCAGAACCCATTGAAGGGGAAATTGGTAAGTGTATGGGTTTTTTTTTATAATTTATCTTTCTAATTGGATTATGTATATGGTGACATGACGTGTATGTTTTTCTTTAATAATAACCCACAAACTTCAGTTTACATGCAAAATTTAAACAAGGTTACAAAAATAAGATTGTTACATCTGCATCCTTAAAAATGTTATGTAAAAAACACATCACAAACCATTTATTTATTTGCTCTTTAATAATGTAAATTATCTCATAATAATTAGGGACATACCAGGAATATGTATGACATTTCAAATGTCACATAACTTGTATAATTGAGCTGCTTTAATTGTTGATATTTAGCATCTCCACAAATATAGAAAAATAGTCTTGTAAAAATGTCATTTGTAAAAAATTACGATGTTGAAGCAAGTAAAACAAAGAAATGTACAAATTAAAAAAAACATGCAATATTTCTGTTTTAAATGTGAAGCATTGTATTGAGTGTAATTATAAATTTTGTATAGGAATTGAAATGCTAACGTATTTTTTTTTTTACCAACAGATGTGCCCAACATGGACCCCCTTCAATGAGGAAATTTTAAATATGCTGCACATGATGGTGCAGATGGGCCAAACTGCCCAAATGTCAATACATTTATTTTAATGTTAAAATAAATAGTTTTTATATTTTCCAAATGTGTAGTGTTTTTGATGGACCACATAAACATTTACATATACATACTTACATTACATTATAGAAAACTGATAATTAACAACAATTAGACATGTTTTATACATTAAACAAAAAAAAAATTACACATGTACAAAATCATGCATTGCAAAAAATCATTTTTATTATGATTGACATAATGGATAAAAATACATAGGTTTTGTTAATGTCCAATATGTCATATAATATTTAATAATTAAATTGTTTTATTACTTCTAATTGAGTTAACAAAATATGTTTGTTGTAAAAATAACACATAAAACATAAATTTTGGAAACAGTACATTTATATATTTAAATATTTAGATAAAATATACAAATGTAATTAGTTAAATTTATACGCATAGAACCGTAATTAGAAAAATACACATGCATACTAAAACGTACTTGTGAATCAGACGTACGTATTTAGCAAATTACCGTATAACGTGCTGCGTATATTCATTAACAATACGCACATGTGCGGACGTATTTAATAATACGTGTTATGGGTGTGTCAACGTAATTTACGTTGCTTCAACAATACGTAATTTAATTGTTTACGTGCATGCGTATTTATATACGTTGACGTACATAAGTACATACCCAGACATTGTGAGCTTAATATTTATATGAGAATTGAACTTGTTATAAAGGGTAATTTTATTGGCTCTGATAAATTAGCAAATTCAGCAGCCAGCAGCCTGCAACTGTTTTCTAAAGACTCAAGAGCTCCAGTGTCCCAGCTTATTAAACAAAATCTTATGTAAATTGTAGTTAATGAACATAAAAAAAAGTTTTTTTGTTGCTGTAAATGTATTTTATTGATACAAATGTTATTCTATGCATTTGCTAACTTTAGATAGTGTAATAAGATTGAGTTATAGGTAAATTTGAGGATGCATAAATGGTGTGGCAATTTAATACAATCCTGGTTTTCCTGTTATAGCTTTGATTCAATGTGATGTATGTTCTAATTGTTTATTTGTCATGCTCTGTCCATAAGTTTTGTGATTGATCTTTAATTGACCCGTGAACTTTTATGTAAAGTTTTCTGCTTTTCATTATTTGCTAAAGTCTGACAGAAACAGAGAAAAGTAAATCAAAATTATTTTCAAACCAAAGACGTTGTCTGGTCTTATTCTTTGAGTCCAGTTACTCTGAACCCACATTTCGCAATACACAAATCCTGACAACCCCAACATCTGGAGTAGTACAACTACATTAGACAAAGTGCATGTATTTAGAGTTAACCTAACAGTCAAGTAATAAACAAAAGACTTTTGGAGACCAGTGTTTTAACATTTCAAGAAAGAAATCCATGAGAGTGTAGTATTCATTGACTATGCAACAGAATACTGCCCATGGGCTGATGATTACTCCTATGCTTGCTGTATGGCTAGATCAGCAGTTTGCTGTCACTGCCTATGGTCAGCCTATGGTCTGTGAATTGCTAAACACAGTTTGGAATGTTCATTAATGCATAATGGAATGTTCTCAGGTCTACCCAATGTTCTGGAAATAAACACCGTTATTGTATTTTTGTGGTTCGTAGATGGAATTTGTGTAGTGCATCTATATTTCATTTAAATTGTTTTCATTTTTATTCAGGTTTTCCAACATTTATTAGAAAACAACAAAAAATTAATTCGTCAAAACTCATCCATAATTTCTATCAATGTGAGCAAGGAAAGGTGGAAGATTACAGAAAAGTGTTTCCTTGCCCATTGTTAACTAAAATTAATCTCAGATATGAAGCAATTCTCCCAGAATGTCGGAGGGACTCCGGAAATCCTGGCAGTAATCCTGGAATATAAGAGACTGGACAATACTCCCATTTAGCCCACAGTTCACCTTGATGCAAACTATGGAATAGATTTATAATTATGGATTTCAGGACGGATCAGGATCCTCAGGAACCAGGCTTCCATGCTGGAAGCCTTTCCGACAGTGGGGCAGGATTATCCACCATGCGTACTGGAAGAGGGCTGCATGCAATTCGTACAATAAACTTACATATAATTCTTATTTACGCACCTGGAAAATGGGGCTGGAGCATGAAATTTAAGACAGGGTCTCCTCTTGCACATACGGACATTATAAAACCAGAATGGAAGCTGCTCAATCAATTTATTAAGTAAATGTTAAACAGGTGCATGAAAGGCAGGGGGTTAACCTGCTAGCCACAGAAACAAAGGGAAAAATTGCCCCAGCACACTGCCATAAACCAGTAACAAACTATACTGTTCTATCTGTAAAATAAAACACAGAAATGTTCGTTACGCATATTTGTACAAATATGAGATAAGCCACCAGCCATACGGACATTAGCATCGCACTGCAGTCTGCTAACGGAACTCCGCTGTTGCTACAGATGGAGGTTTGACCGCTGCGGCAGCGGACACCCGGATCCACTCTTGTGCTCCACCATTCAATGCTGTTAGTGAAACACTAGGGAAGGGCTTGATGGAGCAAAATCATTTGACTTGCTTAACAATGTGGTGATCTGCAGGACTGCACAATGGAGCAGGGATTGATAATCTGATTAACTACATGAAAGTGTTGAGCAGCCGGGGGCAGTTTCACATCGCTTGAGATCTGAGTAAAAATCCGGAAAAACTGTGTCTCTTTCTTTTTCACATTACAAAGTTCTGTATTTCTTATTCCTATGACAATTTATCGGTCTCTAAGGATAGAATGTAAAAAAATCAGTGTGTAGGAGTTTGTTCCCAGAGGAGTTGCCTTCAGCAGAGTCTCATCTCACTGGTCCAGTCAGTCTCTATTAGGTCAGTTTCTCTGTTTCCTCCTGTATAGCCTCTGTCATGTCTTCTGTGAGTTATTTATCACTTTGCAGTGTCATGTCTTCTGTGAGTTATTTATCAGGTCTCTTTGCAGTGGGCCTTGTGTTGAGCTGTGCATATTTTTTATTGTATTCTGAAGGTAAAGTAAAGAATATATAACACAACTGTGAACATATTCTGCACTATACGCATCTTAAAAGCTTTAATAGCACAAAAAATTTAACTTATAGAACTTATGCCAAGGGCCAGACAGGTGATGTGGCAAGTTATGGCATTACCTAATTTTTCAAATGGGCAGAATACATGAGTTGTGTTAACACACCTTCACTGTAGCTAATGTAACAACACTTCATCCCCTCCTTTGGTTGCAAGCCAATGTATGCCTGGATTGTCAGCCTGCTTTCTGTGAAAGCTCCATGTAAAAAATAGAATACATACTCCATGTGTTAACCAAAAGCTACATATGGGAGCACAAGGTGGCTCAAGTGGTTAGAACTTTACCTCTCATCACTGAGGCCATGACTTCAAATCCCAAACAAGGCCTTATCTGTGTGGAGTTTGTATGTTCCTTTCTGTATCTGCGTGGGTTTCCTCTGGGTGCTCCAGCATCCTCCCACACACTGAAAACAATCTAGTAGGTTAATAGTTTGTCTGTCTGGAATGGAAGGAATGTAGGGCCTGATCACGAATTAGTAACAACACCCGACTTCTGCAAGCTGCTTGCGTTCATCTGGTGTTTTTCTGGCAATGTGCATGCGTGCAGTGCCCGTTTCTAGACCTAGCAGAGCCCAGGGCGGAAGCCCCACCCCCAAAAAAATTAAATGTACATGTCCAGCTATCCACTTTTACCCCTTTTATGTGTATCCAGCCTCCAATTCTGCCCCTTTTGTGCGTCCAGCCTCCATTTGTGCCCCTTCTGTGTCCAGCCTCCATTTGTGCCCTCTCTGTGTCCAGCTTCCATTTGAGCCCCTACTGTGTCCAGTCTTCATTTGTGCCACTTCTGTGTGTTTGCACCTTTTGTTCCTTTATTGTGTCCAGCCTCCAATTGTGCCATTTCTGTGTTAATATCTACTTACCCTTGCTGTCTTCTTCCTCTTCCTCCATGGGGCTCTGCTTGAATGACTGTTATGGTACCCTGGGATTACCCCGACGGGGGACCGGGGGGACCAAAAGGTAAGGAGAGTAAAGAGCAGGTGACTCACCGGTTTGTAGAGCCTGATGTCTGTCTGAGTTTTCGCCAGAGCCCCTGATGGTGGGGATGGACTGGAGCTGGTAGGACTCATCAGGATACGCACCTTCAGAGAAGACCCGGGAGAGGAACAGGAAGAACCAGTGAGAGAAAACAGATTAGACAGAGAGAAGATAGTAGAGGGAGATAGGCCGGTCGGAAGGAACCACACCGGGACTAACAATACAAAAAACACTGAACAGACTCAAAAGACAAGATGGGGATGACGGGACAAACTGGACGGACAATACTGACTAGGACACTCACACTCACACTCAAGCAGCAGGAACCCACAAGGGGTTAACAGACACAGTCAAACAGGAGAGGTATAGGAACACACAAGAAATGGGGAGTATACTAAGGTGAGAGAGAGAGGAATGGGAGACAATATGGAACAATGGCAAGGAACAAGGTAAGGTTAAATCAGGGCACTCAAAAATCAGAAGCAAAGAAGCAATAAGGCACAAGGCAAAGAGAGAGCAGAGAACTGGCACAGAACCTCAGGGAGAAACTATAACCAGCATCTGCCAGAAGGCAGTGCTGAGTTTAAATAGAGGCTGCTAGCCCCTGATAGGCTAGCAGCCTGACTGGTTTCCAATAGCCTGGCACATTGATAGAGACTGGTGACGCGACGGAGCGCGCGTCTGCCTGCAGAGTGACGGCACCGCACGTGGCCAGTGTTTACAAGCGGTGAGTGACAGGTCTGCTGGAGGGAGAGCACGCAGGCAGCGTGCATTGAACGCAGGACGGAGCCCAGCGTATGGACATTCCTGTGAGGTAAGGGAGCTGGGGGAGAGACGGAGGCACGGGACAGCTAACCCACACTGCCTAACAATGACGCTGCCTAAGAGTCTCCTATGGGAGCCCCGAAGTACCAATTCTATTTCCATTATTAACACTGCTTCATATGTGCGGCAGCCGTATTCATTGACAGGTTTCGAACAGATTTGGCCCTATTATGGACTGACGGGTTAGAGTATCTACTCTGGGTTCCCGGGGACGCGATAGTGGTTCAGTGGTGTACTGAAACCTGGAAGGCTTTATGTAAGACTTCCTCATGAGCCAGTTGGCGGTACTTCAATGGGTAAATGATGATGATTCTAGACTAGACTTGGCTTAACTTGAACTGGACCAGGACTGGATTTGACTTGGTCTGGACTGGACCATGACTGGTATGAGCAGACTTGGCATGACTTAATTTGGACTAGGCCAGGACTGGACCTGACTTGACCTGGACTGGAACTGGACTAGAACTGGACAAGCTTGACTTAACCTTAAGTTTGACTAGACTGGACTTGACCAGAACTGGATCGGGACTTGACAAGCTTGAATGGACTGGACTTGACTGGACTTGACCAGGACCTGGATTTGACAGACTTGACTGCAGCACTACTCAAGAAGCAACCAGGCACCTTGAATGAATAAGTTGTTCTGGCAGCTACATAGATTTCTACACAGAGACTCCTTGCTCAACTTTGTTTTAGTGGACACTGACACTTCCCTATAAGGAATCCTAGTGCTTTGAAATTCCACTACCTCCCTGTTTTTGTCCTTTTTAAGTCACCTAGGGGTGCTTCCCATGCGATTGCACGGCTCGCACGTCCATAAAAACAGCCCTGCTTTTACGCTCCAGATGTTACACTATCTTATAGTTACGCAATCTCCTACTATACATAAATTATTTCCATATTTTGGGAGATCTGTCCACGGGGATCCCCTAATCCCTGCAAGGGGCCGTACGGAACTGCATTCAGACAGACGCAGATCCGTGCAGAGAACTTAAGGTATGTTTCTGCAGGGCCATAGCTTGGTATGTGCCATAGGGGTGACCATCCAGGGGCGCAAAGCTTAAGGGGGTGCCAGTAAGTTAATATGTATTTGGAATTCAGGATCAGAGGGCACCATTTCCAGGTCTGGATGAGGTCCTTATACTGTAAACTCAAATGGAACAGGGAATGATGTGAATAATTGTTTACACTTGTAAAGTATCACGTAATATGATAGCACTATACACAAACCTGTTAATATATGAATACGTCCAGTTGTGTGATTGGAGTCATTAGCGTTGCAGTTGCTCAGTTGCATGTATATCTCATATCACGATTGTGAATTCATACGCAATCAATTCTTGGGCCTCTTAGAATCCATTGCTACGTCTTTATGCACACCATTATAATCAATCAGCAGTAAAAAGAGTTACCTTTCTATTGTTTACAACATTCTGCAAAACAGGTTTCAAATTATAATGTCTTTTTGCTGATTATTATCTATAAAACAGAAACAAGTTCTACCAATACATTTCCATTATAAATAATGGACAGTGGATGATATGACAGATTTACTATTCTGGCTGGCCTATAAAAGTATCATATGGTCCAGATTATTTCCAGGTTTATTGCCTTAATTATGTTTATTCCAGTGTCAGGTGTGACAGGTGTGTCTGGGTGAGATCATCTCACTGCATCGGTCACGCATTTATAGTTTGTGAATCAGGCTTAACAATAATAATTATAGTTATAAATAATACAGGGTGAATATGCACAATAACCATTGTGGATTAATGGAGTGAAATACAATTTACAATAATAATTTTAATTACACATGGTATAATATGGCTGTAAGCCTTCATTTTAAATAGCAACAAAATTAAACCATCTCAAACATTTAAAAACCAATAAACCCATAAGTAATTTTAAGGATATATTTGATTTTTATGCAGATTTACTTCCCAAAGCACCTTCTTAAAAGAAAAACAATGCAGTGGCTTGCCACTAGAGGCAAACAGAGGATTTATAGAGGGGTATCTGGTGGTGTGATTCAATCACATTGGGCCTGATCCAGAACTACGCCGATACGCTGTGTGTAATTACACACTGTTATGCCGGCTGAAGGCAACCCTAACTTGTAAATGTATGTGTATGTAAATGTTTTCCATATACTAATTTTTATTAAAAGCATTTATCTACAGATATATTGATATAGAAAACGACCCCCTTGGGGGGATGGATCCGAACTCATTACATTTTTAATTGCAGAGGGAGTTCACGGCAAAAAGTATAAGAGTATAAGGTCAATCAGGTTAAAATAATAACCTAAAGCCAGCACTTTAGGTTTGCTGTCTTTAGGTTATTTTATTTAGGTTATTTTTTTAACCTGATCGGCCATCTACAGATATATTAGTATTATAATTATATTCAGCCTGATCCTCATTTAATAATGACACTGACTTCCCAATTCGCTTGCGGAAGTCAGGTGTTTTTCTGGCAATGATGTTCTGATGCGGATCTGCTTACATACAGAACACCATAGCACAAAGCTCCGTCTGATGGGGCGGTACTTCCAATTCGCATGCCTAAAAGGCAGGGATAGGCATGCAGATTAAGTGAAGAGGGCAGTGGCAGGCAGTTCTGCACGGATCTGTGTTTGAATGGGCGCAGATTTGTGCAGAGAACTTAAGGTAGGGTTGAGGACACATAATTGTCCAGAACTCAATAAGTAACAGGGGAGTTCACAACTCTCTCACTAGCAGACTTACAGGCCTCTGCGCATACAGAAGACGTAAGCACTTCATATTATCTGCCATTTTTTCAGTATTTAATACTACAAATATTAATTAAACTAAATTAAATTAAATACACTTACATCTGACAGAGGTATAACTTTTCTAACTCTCTAGGGACTGTTGGTACAGCTCTACAAAAGGTCATCCCCTATTCTACCATGTTGGCACATAGAGAGGTAAGTGGTAAAGAGTGAAAGACTTGAGCTCCTAGAAACCCCAATCCTAGGTGTGCTTCAGGTCAGTAAGCTTGTAGGTGGCTTGCCGTTGTTCTTGAACCTGCTACTTTGTGTGCCGTGACCTTGGTTTGGAGCAGTTCCTGACTGACCGGCTCCAGGGGGCGGTAGTGAGGAATGCCTTGCATAAAGGTTCTCCACTTATGGAAGAGGAACTGTATGTTTTAGTGGGACACCCATCATTGCCCATGTAGTTGAAGGAGATAAGAAGAAACTGAAGAGCGGCCAAGACCCGTATACAATACTAATCACACCCGTCGAATGCTGGTCATATGGTGAAAAAATTTGGAAATACGTGTCGGACCTGTGCTCTGTTAACCAATGGCGAGGCAGTACATTGGTGAGTTGGGTCTTCAACAAGGATCATTAGTTGTCATAAACATTCAGATAGCATCATTTCATGATTATCCTGCTCTACTCTGATCTTTCTACCCTAAATAGAAAAGATAAAGTGTAGGCTGAAGATATAAATATAACCAGTAACTAAAAACCCTTTCATACCGCCACCAAATACCCGGGTTTTACGCCAAAAAACCCAGGAATCTGCAAAAAACCTGTGTATTTGGTGGCAGTGTGAAATGTTCACTTCCGGCAGACTTCGAACCGGCAAAAAAGAAGGGTTATTCCCGGGTCCTACCTGGGAAGGGTGGCAGTGTGAACAGTACAGAGTTGTTTTCAACCTGGGTTTTTTTCACATTGCCACCTGATTGGATGCAGAAACAGGCAGCATGATGATGTCATCATATGCTGCCGTTCCTCAGATCTCAAGATGGCGTATTGGCGGGAAGAGGAGATTATGGAGCTCCTGAATATTCGCGGTGAGGAAGCAATAAAGGAGCAAATATCAGGCACAGTAAAGGACGCACACATATATCACAACATATCCAAGAAGCTGGAGGAATGAGGGATAATAAAGACACAACAGCAGGTTGTGAACAAGCTGAAAGTTCATGAATAAAGTTCATGATGAACATAAAAAGAGTGGCAGTGGAAGAATACAGTGGCAATTCTATGAATTATGCACATCTATTTTCGGTTGCAGTGCTTCCTGTAATCCACGCGAGAGCTTCGACAGCTCAGAAACCGCTC
>WWET01000004.1:1848373-1863987 GCA_011038615.1 Limnodynastes dumerilii | reverse complement strand
TCAGCAACCCCTCCTGCTGCATCTCACAAACGTTATGCAAACTGCAACAGGCGGCAACTACATGCGGTACAAGGTTGGTTTCATAGTCCAACTGCTTCAGCAACTGATGCCATCTACTCTTTAATCGTCCAAAGGCGTTCTCCACAATCATTCTAGCCGAGCTGAGGGTATATGTATAGTTCACTTGCTCTGCAGAAAGACGAGAACCCTGTGTAAAGCCCTTTATCAGCCATCAACGTAACGGATATGCAGCATCACCGATAAGGTGCACTGGGATCTCCACTCCATTGACAGTCTTTGAATTCTGTAAAGAGAGTGTAAAAGTTTAGTTTTCAAATTTATGGATTCTCTGTGTAATTTAATGCTACATTTGAAAAACATCTTACAGAAAGCTTAAGGGGATATGGATGTATGTATGCAGGTACAGGAGGGATAGGGGGATATAATAGCAGGGGACATACTCAGGTATAGGGGGACAGGGGGATATAAGAGCAAGGGACATACTCAGGTATAGGGGGGACAGGGGGATATAATAGCAGGGGATATACTCAGGTATAATGGGGACAAGTGCAAATAATAGCATGGGATATAGTCAGGGGTATAATAATAAATAATAAGTTAAAGTTAATAAAATTACCTCTCTGGAGAACAAGTAACCTCCTCTAACCTCCTCGGCCAGGTTGTAGAGTTCGGAGTTTGCCAAGACGAGGGCGTCATGAGAACGTTCAGGCCATCCGACAAAAAATACTGTGAAGCTGAACAAGGCATACCTTTAGCAATCCATTGCACTACATATAATTAAAGTTATCATTGTAAAGTATGCTTACCAATACTTTTGATTCACTACAATCTGGAGGACAATGGAATGCCAGCTTTTCCGGTTGTGGTAATCCGCAGGATTCTGCGCAGGGGCAATGATGTGTGTCCCGTCGATCGCTCCAGCACATTGCGGATATCCACGTCTCAGAAAGCCGGCAATGGTCTCATCCAGACGCTTTCAATTATCAGCGCAAGCAGAGCACGCGTTGATACAGTGCTTCCAGAAAAGCCTCAGTCACCTCACGCACGAGGATACAGATGGTGGAAATCCCAACTCCAAACATGCATGACATTGTGCGATATTCCCCGGGTGTTGCATACCACAACAAGACAATGGCTAGCCTCTTCCAGGGTGGAATTGGGATCTGTAAAACTGTGCTCTTTCTGGTCAGCACTGGGGAGATGGCATCCAGTACATACTGGAAGGTCCCATAGGACATCCGGAAGTGCGTAATCCACTGGTCCTCCTCAAAAGCTTCAACTGTTGCCCAGAAAGCTTCAGCATGACACCACTGTCTGGACTACAATCTCCTGCTACTGTGCGTTGTGAAGCACTGAATGGACATCTGCATGGATTTGGTGCACGCTCTCCTTCTGCGCACATAATGGTGTTAAGTATCCTGCAACTCCGACATGAATTGTGCCTGTTTTCTAAATATGTCAGAATAAACCATCTGACACACTGTCATCAGCTGCAAAAGGGTTTCATTTTCTGCCTCAAACAGCAAAATGATCAACACAACCATGGTCTCAGAGCTATCAATAACTAGATTGTCAGCCATTATGAAAATAACGCAGCTAAAATGGCCACCATGTACTGACATCATCACTGTGTGCAACAGTTAAGTCCCCTATAAATGAAATCATTTCAGGCAGCCAATAAAAGCTAATTTCTATAATGATTGACAGTTGCTTGACACGCCTGAGCCGGGAAATTCATTGGCGGTGTGAAAGGGACAGACCCAGGAATTTCCCGGGTTTTCGGGAGCTTAAAAGGTATTAAAACCCAGGTTAAAAATACTGGGTTTTTCACAGTTGGCGGTGTGAAAGGGATATAACACACAAGTCTCTTGAGTGTTTAAGAGGTAGATATTTCATTAAAATGTTAAATGTACTGTCAGGTGATTTAGAGAACCTAGTTCTTAAATTGCTTTTATAAGTCATAAGGAATGATCAGGATGCTGTATCCTGTCTGGCACACTAATTAAACAAATGCTTTGAATAGTAACTTGTTGAGCAGCATAAACCCTGACATACAAGTGCCACGTGTAATACTGTAATATACACAAAGTAAGTGCATTAAAAAAAATATCACAAACGTAATGATTCTATAAAACACCTTTTACCATCTATTATCCATATCACCACTGCTGAGTAACTGTTCCATACTGGTTATAAGGGTCTTTATGGCTCTACACACTCTAGAGTAGGGGTGGCCAGAGGTGTTATCTTCATGTCATCACACGCAACAAGGCGCAGTTTAATACCTCCTATTTGCAAATGCAACATATGTTCTATGAAAAATAAAAAGACAAAGGAGACCAAATGTCTGTTGGTGTATCTTTACGTTCCTTTGTACTGTGCATGCCAAGAACAAATGAACACTTACGTCCATGCAGATCTGATCCAGGATGGGCAGCATGGAAGCTCAGTGAGTAGCACTTGTGCCCCACAGCGCTTAGGTCATGAGTTTGAGTCCAGGACTAGGCTTTTCTGTGTGGAGTTTGTATGTGCTCTGTGTTGGTTTCCTGCCACAGGCCAAAACAGGCTGGTAGGTTAATTGGTTGCAGACTAAATTGACCCTAGTCTGTGAGTAGATATGTACCCCCAATGGGACAGAGACTGATGTGAATGTGAACTATGCTCTCTAAAGCTCTACTAATCTGATAAATAAAAACCTGTTAATAAATGTAGCAGAAAAATATTAAAAAACATTCACATTTATCAAAAATAAGATCAAAACTGCTTTTAATCTTAACAAAGGCCCTGTTAAATAATGGATGAATAAGTTTCTTCCCTGGATATGATTTGAATACATAGACTATTTGCAAAGATGAAATGACTTCTTTACATAACTATTAACAATGTTAACCAGGAACAAGATTTTAGGAACCATCCAATCACACTTCAGATTGAGTCTATCAGTAATAATAAAATATCCCAGTTGAATGTCAGCATATACAGAGAGTAACATTTAAACTATATTTCATGATATACTTAACATTTAAACAACTGTGCACTGGGATTATTATAAAGCAGCTGTCCCATATTAAATGGTAATTTAATAATAAGTTGAACGATGCTTTAACATTTTCCCAGATGATACTATTAAATAAGCATTAGATTAGCGTCTTACATTCACTCTATGTGTATTAAAAGAAAAGACGGTCATTCTTTGTAGAGAGATTATATCCAGTGCTCACTATATGATAGAAATATTCATCTGATTTCTAAGAAATGTTGCTGGTGTTTGAGGAGCAGCACATTAAAAATGAAAATGATGTAGTGAGTATATAGAAGGTTTAGTTTTAACCCATAACTACCATATGATAATTACCATATGATGTGTGTATGTTGTCTTAGCTTAGGATAGGTCATATCAGACTGTGCTTGAGAAAGGTCTACAAATGTTCTGGCAATAAAGAGAGAGAATCGCATGTGGTCCATATTCATGATATTACCCCTGTAACATGAAATGCTGTATAATGGATATGCAAATCTGATAACAAGGGTTGAAAGGCAGTAGTTTAAGGTCAGTTAGGCTGTAGCAATAAATAGAATGCATTTTCTAACATTTTTTTATACAAAGAGTACCCATAATCCAATTTTTCTAAAACAGGGATGGGGAACCTCCGGTCTGAGGACTGTATAAGGCCTGGAAATCCTTTGGTCTGGTCCTCTGTAGGCCGCTTCTGGATTTAAAGACCACGTGTACACAATCTACGTAACAAAATGTTACGTAAATAGCGTAAAAGAGTTACTATGCATGTGTAGTAGTTCTAAACATAAAAGTAGGCTCGTAAAATGAAAAATGCGTGACTGAGAATCCGGTCCATCGTCTCTCCAGTAGAATTCCTGTCCTTACAGAATAGCAGTGACTGAATATGTGCAATACTTGCTCAGAATTTCAGTTTCATTTATTTTTTATGATGTCTGTATTTTAAATAAAAGGAAATATGTGTGTGCTTTATAATGGTATTAGTTTTTACTTTTTTTAGTCCCAGAAATACTTCTGTTTGTGATAATTCTGTGTTCATGACCATAATCTATGCACATTGTTTTAGTGTAATCTTATTTGTAACGTCTCTTGTTTATTAACATTTTATCTCTCTTGTTTTCACATGAAAGTCACAAGGATGAGCAGTCATTGAACCTCAAATATTTTGTGTGTCAACATTCTATCACCAACGTACAGCGATCCTCTATTGTTTAATGTGTCACCGTAGGCGTGTTTTGTCTATCAGCCTCTGGAAAAATTATCACTGATTCAGTTATTATCCGTTCATTCCACTGTTTGTGAAATAGCAATGTGCAGTAATTTATGAAAAATTGAGTGGGTATTAGTATTATTATTATTTTATATTTATCTCAGGACTGTCCAAGCTGAACTTCACATTATTGTATTATTGTGTTAACTTTACTACAATTACTATTTATCTAATTAAATATTTGTCCAATTCTAGCTATTAACCGGACCATTTACTAAAAAAAACCTTTTACCTAAAATGTCAGAAAAGCACAGTTTTTATATTTAAGTGAAAGTATCTATTTAGTACAGGGTTGCCAACTTTCCCAAAATATCCAGGAGACTCCCGAAATTCAGACAGTTCTCCCGGTATCCTGGGATATCCGGCAAATCTCCTGCAAATCCCACCACTATTATGAGGGCGTGAAGTCTAACTGGGGCCTGGTCTTCACTAGGGCATCTAATGGTGGGGATAGGCTTGTGCAGCAAGACACCAAGCAGGTCACAATCCCTGGAAGGCAGCCCCAGGTGTAGCTAACCACTAATAACCAGACAGTGTTTATTCTTAGGCTACTAGTTCACTATTCTCCTGTTGGGGCTGATTCAGAGTTTGAGAGTAAGGGTAAAACAGGTGCAAATGTACAAAGTAAGGGGTGTTAATTAATTTTAAATCTTTTGCATGGAGGGAAAATACTTTACTTTTAAACATAGAACTCAAATACTGCATAGCTTTATTTTTCATCTATAAAATAGAGTTGAGCTAAGAAACTTCACCTCTTAACTCTAATTCTGGTTTCACAATGTAAATTTGCCTCCCCCTGCAATTCAACATGGTATTGGTCAGGTCTACACTTACACCTAAAAAAAGGTGTAAGTGCAGCTCTGAATCAGCCCCGTTATCTGTATTACCTTGTGTGCACTAATACAATAACAGAGGCAACAAGACTAGATAAACCACAGGCTACAAACACTACAGTGTACATATATGAACAGGAATCAGGGGGGAGCATTAATCACAAAACAGGAGCAACTGGAAACACTAGATGCTGGGGTACAGAGATAAACTGAATACAATAATACAAGAGTATGCAAATACAAACAGATTTCCAGACAATAGAGGCAATATGCAAAAAAACAAAAAACAACCAAAAAGCAATGACTCAAGTAACATAAATAAATACATACAGACAAAAGGCAGCTGGTATACAAGGCACAAATGATAACAGGAAGGAGATCAGAGAGTATACACACACACCAGTAACTCAGGATAACAACTACTAATGACCAGCAGACACTCAGTAAAAGGAACTACTTTATGTGCAGGTAGAGCAGGTGGAAGAGAATAAATTAAGCGACAACAATAGCAGCCCCTAGGGTCAGGTCAAGATAATGTCCATGAAGTACAAAATAGTCCAGGATTGTAGGTCCAGAAGATGTAACAGCCACCTGCCTCTGATTATAGAAATCCCTAGTGTTACTTGGGACGAGCGGGACTTGATGATGTGATTTTTGTCATCAAGTCCCACCCACCCACTGGAACACTATGGGAATGTGACAGGCGCAGTGGCCAGTGGGACGGCGGATGGCAGTGATGTGAATGGTGGAGCGGCGTGGGACACAGAAAGAAACTCTTACCTGCAGGAGGATGTAATCACAGGACCTTGCGTCGCGGAGGTAAGGGAAGGACTGGCTGGCAGCCAATCAGCATTAATTGGTTGCTACCCGGTCACATGGCGCAGCCGTGAGCCAATCAGGGCTTGCGGCGGTCATCTTGGAAAAGGCAAGTGCAGAGCTCACCGCAGTACTGCACCCAGAAGCCCCTGCGGCGCCCAGGGTGCATTGCGGTGCCGTGGTGAGCCAATCAGGGCTCACCACTTCACCTCTCCCATCAACCCCTGCAGCTGGATTAAAAATCCGCCACATGGGCCGGAAGAGGCCAGATGTGACCGGAAGAGGCCAAAGGCAGAAGGTGAAACTGCGTGCGGTGAGAGAAGACAGGGCCAAAAGAGGCTGAAAAGAAAGAAGCAGACCTGGAGAAACTGGAAGCAGCGGCACCAGAAGGTCAGAAGACAGCAAGGGAGGCAGTGGAGAGTCTCCATTTGGCCTCCACTGTCTCCTAACCTGCACGGACAGGTACCATTAACCCCTTGTTTCCCCCCTCTGGCAACAAGTGTACGGTAACCCCCGGCTAGGAAGCCCTTTGGTCTGCTACACTGCTGTCAATGATACGGCTCAGTCCAGGCCTGGACTGGAGCCCCAAATCCCTCTATGGGCATAGGGGGTGAGGAGCCCCCCAACTGAGGGCACTAGGCCCAATAGTGTGATAGGGCATTAGGCCCTATTAGGTAGAGGGGTGCTAGACCCCTGTAGTACAGGACATTAGGTCCTATAGGTAACGATAGTTACAGGGTACTAGACCCTGTGTTAGATAAGGGCACTAGGCCCTTTGTTAGAGGGCACTAGGTCCTTGATGGTTAGCAGGCGCTAAGCCTCGGTTAGGTGCAGGCACTAGGCCCGGGGTATGGTTAGAAGGGTATTAGACCCTTGGTTAGCAGGGCGCTAGGCCCTGGTTAGGGACGGGCGCTAGGCCTGTGTTAGGTTGGGCACCAGGCCCATGTTAGGTTGCCGGAGCAGAGGGCGATAGGCCCTGTATAGGCCGCAGGGAGTGCTAGGCTCCGGTAGTGGTGAGAGGGCACCAGGCTCTGGCTAGGGCAGTGTGAGGAGGACGCATGACAGAGGACAGGTTGCGGTACTCGGAGGTAGGTGGTCTCGGGTAGGTGTGGAGGTGAGAGCGTCCATCTAATAGAGACGGTGAGTATCAAAACTTGTGTTCTGCGTGATGTTTGTTCCTCCCTCCTTCCACAGAAGGAGGGAAGGCGTGGGAAAGGTTCCGTCCCGCACACCAGGCATTGGCGAAAAGAGGTGTCTGAGGCCCTGGCCGGTGATGATGATTACCTCACCTGTGACTAACTTTCCCCATTCTCTCCCGCAGGCATTTCCAGTGTTGATGTTCTACTAATGATTGTCTTTGCTTTGCACCATTAGAAATCGTCACGCCTGGGACCAGGAGAGGAACAGCGCGTCTTCTCTGGCAGTTCTTCAGGATTGGATAGGAACCTCTGGGGTGGGGGCAGGCCTGGGTTTGTTTAGATCCAGGGCGCTGGGATACCACCCGTTACAGGAAATTGCAGCTCCACCCTCATATCGACATCTAGTTCTTCTCACCGAGATCACCCAGAGGGAAGAACTGAGAAGTCGGCAACCCTTATTTAGTATAAGGTCGTGGGCAGGGAGTGCTCTGTCTCTATCCCTTTACTGCATTTTCCTCCCTCCCCATGTTTCTTAAGACATATGCAGAAAACTAATGTCAAATACTGAAGAATGTAAAACAACTATATTACTGCCAGCAAGGGCTTACTAAGCATAAGGTTCAGTGACTAATTGAAAATGTCACCAATACCAGGGTCCCATGCAAGGATAGTGAATTTTAACCATGCCCATGATAGCAGCTCACATGTATATGCAATGAGTGTTCAGCTGCTAGTAACCGCACTGAGCATGCACCTTCCTTCTCTGGAACTTCACTTCACTCTTCAGTACAAAGTAAAGTGCTGCTTGAGCTCCACTTGATAAATCTGTTGGTCAACGTTTTGGAGATAGAGGGCCGGGTTCACACCTAAGAGTGAGTTCGGTGCGGACAGATCCGTACCTAACTAACTTGTCCTGCCCCTAACCCGCCCCCCCATTTTTAGGTACCTTATGGCACTTGGGCAATGCCTCTCCCTGCCTCCCCCTTGCCCTCCCCGGGCATTTAGGTACGTAGATTGCCTCTGTGTGGTCTTTAAAGAACACATGGAGTAATTTAGTTAGAAAGAGGTGGTGTAATGCCGGCTCGGGGAGTATTTAGCTAGGGGTGGGAAAGGGGAGGGATTTAAATTATCCGGGGAGGGCAAGGGCATTGCGTAAATTACCTACTACAAATGTTTAGTAAGTCATTTCTTAAATCTACGCATCTAAGAAGCCGGCTCTTCTTAGGTGTGAATACGGCCCAGGATCTCTATTCATTTATCATGTGAACTAAAAGCTGTGATTCATTTAGAGTACATAATTACACACAAACGGATATATTAATGTGTCCAGGATCATATCTAAGGGTCAGGGCGCTTCTTTCATGTGGATGACTTGCACAGAAGTCAAGTCTTGGCTTTAGTCACATCATGGGGTTTTATTTAATGCCCAGACCACAGCATAGACAAAATTTCCCTGCATTGTCATTGCCCTCTCTTGCCAGACTCTTGTTGCATTTTATATTGATTGGAGTTCCTGCAAAAAGTGCACATATAACATATTGCTTACATACCACTGAATAGCTGGAAATCTCACTGACATCACTTAATTTCACTACCATCACTTAAGGGAACCTAACTATATAAAATGCAATAGAACAATGACACAGGACCGGATTCAAAACCCCATAATTTTTCACATACGTGTCTAATTTTCCGATTCTAGCTACTACGCATGCGTAGTAACTATTTTACGCAATCTATGTAGCGTTTCATTACGTGCGGTCTTACGCATTCTGCGTACGTTGGTTCTTTGGGCTGGATCCAGAACTTAGTTACTCCTGGGCTAAACCATGTTGATTGCAGGGGAGTCATATTTCATCTGTTGCAAACGGTATTAGAGTTGAGAGGTGATGTTTCCTATCGCAAGTCTAAATAACAGTGTGATAGTAAAGCTGGTCAGTGTCTGTGTGCAGTAAGCAATTCAAAGATATATCCCTGCATGCAAAGAATACAATTAACTTGACTCCCCCTGCAATCAACATGGTTTAGCCCTTGAGTAACTAAGTTCATGCAGTTAACAAGGTCTGGATCCAGCCCTTTGTGCTTAAAGTTAACTTTTTAAACACAACTTTATATAGCACAAAATGTTCCAAAGGTTTTTATTTTCTTTATTTTACTTAAAAGAAGAGACAAAACCCTGGGACACCTGACAGGACCTATAAAAGGATACATGATTTCACATTGGATTTGCTGTTTTCTAACACAGAATGTATTGCAGGTAAACAGACCATTTCAGACAGTGTAATTGAAACATCTAAAAGAATTAGGTTAGAATTACTCAAAGAGTTATGTTATGGTTGAAAAGAAACATAGACACTGACAGTTAATAAGGCCAGCATTGCTAATCCATACTATTTAATGCACTTAAAGTAAGAGTGGATGATCTTTTATAAGAATGTTCTTCTACAATGATGTGTCTCAACAAGAAATATGTGCAATAGAGACCCAGCAGAAATCTAAACCTAATACCTGTAATTTACTTCCAGTTTATAGACATTGCTTTATGATTAAAATTGCTTTATGATTAAAACTGCCAGCAGTTATTAATGTTCTAACCAAGAACATTTGGGTACAATTTAAGAGACACTTTTATACTAACTACCAATACACAGGCATAAGGCACAATGGGCTCTGTTTGCTATCATTGAGCAACCAGGTTCGCTGTGCCTCGCAGAGAGCCTGGCAGGACCGCGGGAAGTATTGAATACTTACCCATCCGGCGAGGTCCCACGATGGCGAGCCTTTCGCTGACATCGTTCGACTATGCAGTCCCGACACATGCGCAGTAGCTGCCTTTTGGGGCTTGTAAAATTTCAAGTCCCAAAAGGCAAAATCTCTGCGCATGCGCTGGGATTAGAGACAGACGTGAGCCCGGTGAGGTAAGTTTAAAAGCTTCGTTCTCTATTTTTTGTGGGTTTTTTTTATTGCATATGTTTATTATATAAAAATGTATTAAAACTAGTTAATTTAACAAGGCGCTTTTTAACGTGGCAGTCTGCCGGCCCGCATTCATTAGAGCGGGACAGTGATCAGGTGTGTTAATGCAATCGTCGCCATGGTTTCCATGGCGATGATAGCATTGTAAATATGGAATTCTTCGTTTTCATATGATAAAACCCGTTTTCACACGAATACGGGCTTTATCATATGAAAATGATCTTCGTAAATAGAGCCCAATGTCCACACACCCCTGGATATACAGTACCATAACAGACACATCATAACACCAGAAAAAAACAAAACAAAAAAAGAAAAAACATTTTTAAATAGCGCTTTGTTTACTTATAAATTGAAGTTTTCTCTGTCCCCTTGGTTCCTCTGCTGTGTGTGCAGGCTGTGTTTCTAGTAAGTATGGGCTGGATCCAGACTTAAGAAGGAGCTTGTAATTAAGGACCTGATTCATACTTAAGAATCTTCTTAAAATAAGAACTTAAAGTCACTCCTGGGCTAAACCATGTTGATTGCAGGGGAGTCATATTTCATCTGTTGCAAACAGTACTAGTGTTAAGAGGTGATATTTCTTAGCCCAAGTTTAAATAACAGTGTGATAGTAAAGCTGGTCAGTATCTGTTTTCAGTAAGCAATTCAATTATGTACTCCTGCATGCAAAGAATACAATTAACTTGACTCCCCCCGAAAACAACATGGTTTTTCCCAGGAGTGACTTTAAGTTCTTATTTTAAGAAGATTCTTAAGTGTGAATCAGGTTAGAGAAGAAAGTTACTCCTGGGCTAAACCAAGTTAATTATATTCTTTGCATGCAGGGATATATCTTTGAATTGCTTACTGCACACAGATACTGACCAGCTTTACTATCACACTGTTATTTAGACTTGGGATAGGAAACATCACCTCTCAACTCTAATACTGTTTACAACAGATGAAATATGACTCCCTGCAATCAACATGGTTTAGACCAGGAGTAACTTTCCTCTCTTATTCAAGTTCCTTCTTAAGTCTGGATCCAGCCCTACGATACTAAAGTGGCCTTAGAAGTCCTCTTTACGGACCGTATTCACAACTACGCTTCCACATGGAGTTTTGTGCGTATTTTTGCGATTGGATCAACTGCGCATGCGTAGTAACTTTACATACATTACGTAGAATATACGCACATAAGTGCTTTAGGCACGGACTTGTGAATCGCACTTGGGGACATGCGTACAAATAGGCGGGATTGAAAAACGGAAGTGAAAATTTACGTGAAAGTAGGTGGGGGGAGGCATTTAAATGATCGCATGTGGCCGCAGTAATTAAGAATCGCACACACAGAGGACATATACGCACCCAACTCCACACTTATACTTCAGAGTGGTCTACGGAGGTGGAAATTTTCGTCAGCACGGACATGAGAGGGGAGTGTCAGGGGTGTTGACTTGCTGCGTGCTTGCGTTTATTTGCATACACTTTAAAAACCGCATCTCTGAATACGGCCCTACATTTGGGGATAGAATGGTCTTACCTCCTCCTTGACCCATTTCCAACACCCATGGATAATAGGAACAGCTGAGTTGTATAAACTGACTAACAGTTTGCTGATCCTGTAAGTGTTGCACAGTTGGAAGCTCAAAAGGATTATGTTAATTAACCCAAAAATAATAATAATGATATTGGACCGTATTCAGACTTCCGTTTTCACAGCGACTCCCGTGCGTCTTTTTAGTTACGCATCAACTGCGCATGCGTAGTAACTTTTTGTACGTAGTTGACGTAGACTATTAGCACGGAAGTACCTTACGGACGGACGTATGATAGGCACGTGTGTACATACGTCTGATATGCAACGCAAATATATGCACGGGAGAATTTAAGTGAAAAAGCGGCGCGGCGATGCATTTACATGAAGAAAAGTGGGCGCGATTATCATGATACGCACGCACAGAGAACACATACGCACGGGACGGCACATGGAAAGATAGAGGTTGTCTATGGTGGTGTAATTCAACGTGAGCACGGATTACCAAGGGGAGTGACTGGGGTTTTGGTGGGTGTTCCATGCTACGTGCGGGCGTATATTTGCGGTCGCGTTTCCAAACGGAAGTCTAAATACAGTCCATTGTGACCATTTAAATCAAATAGCAAGATTTTCATGTGGACAGGAAAGGTTTGAAAGTAGCGTAAAAGAAGTCTTTAATAGTTTACAAAGATCTGCTGTTTCCATAGTAAATAAAATTGCAGAAATATGTAGATACTGCTGCATATTTTTAAGGCTTTTGTATATTTTTGCTGGTTAACAATCATAGAGTATAAAAAATACATACATATATATATATATTCACTGTCAATTTTATACCTAATTTTTTCATGCCACAAGGTGAAATAAACAATGGGAACATTGAACTATCTTTAACAAACATTGACTTCCCCAAACGTCCTATATATTTAGTATTTTACAGTAATTCAGTTAACAATTAACAGTAACGGGAACGTTTAGCAGGACAAAAATATTTACAATAGACAATGTATTGACCTTGACTTGTCAGTCTACAAAAACTGAGACATACTGTACAATAACATCCTTTCTTATCACATCAACAGTCAGAGGTCTAGAATAGCAGAGGTGCCTGATATCAATTACATGGCATATCAAATAGCAGTGTATACAGTTATATATGTACTAAGGTGAGTAATAATGCTTACAATTAAATGAATAAACATCAAATGAATTATGTGTCCTATGGTTAACTTACATATATTAAGTCAAATAAACGCAAAAGGTTTCAGGATCAGGATGATGATGATGATAAAAATCAGCTTTTCAAACTTCAAACATTTTATTAATAAGTTTTAGTAAAATAATTGGTGGCACAAAGTATAAAAAATACTCGGTCCTTTTATCAATTGTCCCACCTTTATTTGCACACATGAAAAACAAATCTCTTAAGTTTTGTAATGTGAAAACATGTAACCATGCCTCTATATCCATAAACGGTGTGACTGTCTCCTCAGTGATACTAACATATTGGTTATCTGGAGTGGACTATTCCTTTACCTCCAGAAGATTTCCTGTTCCCTTTCCTCTCCATGGGCCAAATCCAGACTTAGGATCATTTTATGTATCTAAGTTACCCACTACAAAAGATAATGTACTGCCCTCTCACCTACGTAACTTAGCTGACTTACGTGTTTAGAACCCTGCCTTAATATTGCCTTCTGTATCTCTGGTTGTATGCAATGGCTTGTAGTATGTAAGTACCTAACCCAGCCCATACTGTAAAATGTAAATGCCTACTTAGGCCCACAATGCGTATAATGGGCTTTGGTAGGGATGTCATGCCCTATCCTTGTTACATGTCACCACACTAATCATGGCGACATGTAAGTTTTTACCTTTTAAGCAACTGGCTCTTGCTGTTCTGTTTATTTCCTCTGTAGAGATAATTCCCTGCAGGCCATGCATGTTGTAGCAACTGCAGCTAATAGTGGGTGGGCCTTTCCTCCCTCTGTCTTTTATGAACTTATGGCTGCTGTTCTACTGATAGGTTGCACAGCCAATCGGAGCCGTAGGCAGGGATCTGCCAGTCAATCACTGACCAGCAGCCCCTTTATAAGTTCTAGCAGCACTGTCATTTGTTGCTGGTTATAGTTCATGGTTAGCCCAGTCTGTTTCCTGCTCCTGCCTTCTGCTCTGCCTAGTGCTCTGCCTTGTGTATTTATTTTGATTTCTGAGTGCCCCAACTCCTGCAGTTACCCTTCTTACTCCTTGTGTCCTCCAGCCTTCTTGTCCTAGTGTTACCTCTTGTTCCAGCTTAGCCTCCTTCCTTTTGCTGTGACTGTGAGGTACCCCTGTGGTGCTCCCTCTGATTGTGTCAGTAAGCTCAAGCCCTTGTGCATTTCGTTTGTCCCTTGTTCCCGCTCTCTGTTTACTTCAATTCTGCTTCTTTTATCCAGCCTTCTTCCGCCTTTGTTTCCTTTTCCTTCTCCGGGTGTCGCCTCCGGGGGCTGAGACCTGCTAGGTGTCCTGCAGCCCACCATATCCCCACCATCTGGGGCTCTAGTGAAGACCAGGCCCTAGTTAGACTCCGCGGTTGTGGCATTCGTAACAATCGTATGCAGTTACATACAAGTTACGTAGATCAGAGTGACGATGATTAACATCTGCCACGCACATGCGCAGTGGGTTCCCACAGCCAGATTTACATATGACACATGTGTAAATTGGCTGTCAAATGTCTCTTACAAGGGTTATACAAAAAATGGAATAAAGGCATGCTGTGAACAACAGCACAATCCAGCACCCTCCAATCCTTCAAACACTCCCTCAGAACCCACTTCTTAAGGCAAGCCAACCCTTCCTTTACCTAAGCTCTCCTGCACTCCCCATCTTCATCCCTGTGTCTCCTGATTGTTCACCCCCTCCCATATAGCATGTTAGATCTTATGAGCAAGGCCCTCATCCCTCCTGTCATCAACCCTCTACCTTGTCCTCATTAATTTCCACCTTTTCTCTCTACTGTCTATTTCTCTTCTTATTTACCTGCTCCTACACACATATCCTGCATCTTTATTTTCCATACATATTGTTCTGCTATTTTTGTACTGTATTTTATTTTTGTATTGTATTCCTTATTTATTTGAACTTGTACCGTCTATTAATTATATTGTATATGTAACTATTGCCTTTGTACGGACTACGGACACGTTTTGGTGCCCTATAAATAAATGTTATTAATAATAATAATCCCATACAAATATATCACATTTTCACATATTTTCATTGTGCATAAATCTTATATACTGTCTTTTTACTGCATTATAATGCAAGATCAGGGGCGTAGGGAGGGCGGAGCAGCTGGAGCGACAGTGCAGGTAGGTATATGTATATAGAAAATGGTGGTGGGGGGTATGGGGAGGGGGCTAGCAGGGGAAAATGCTGGTGTATAAAAAAAATTAGAAAGGGGAGGGGTGATGAATGGGGAGGGGGAGACAATGGAGAGGGGAGGGGATAAAAAAATTATAAAGCAAATTGAGAGGGGACGATGGTGATAAAGGGGAGGGGGAGGTTATGAATGAGGAGGGGGCTGATGAAGGGATAGAGAAAGATAAAGGGGAAGGGGGGGGCTGATGAATGGGGACATTATGGATGATGAGAAATGATAAAGGGGAGAGAGAAGGAGAGATGATGAACGGGGAGGGGGAGATGATTAAGTGAATGGGGAGGGGGGCATGATAAGGGGATAGAGAAAGGATAAAGGGGAAGGGAAGGTGATGAGGAGAATGGGGAGATGATGAGGGGATAGAGAAATAATTAAGGGAAATGAGGGGGTGGGGTGATGAGGAGAATGAAGAGATGATGAATGGGGAGGGGGAGATGATGGAGAGAATGGAGGAGGTGTTTTTTAGTTATATTTATTACAGATATATTTTATTTTGCTCTTTGGAAACTTCCATCTAGATCAGCTGCCCCTGTGTTCCAGGTGAAATAACAGAGTACTGTGGGTGAACCAATCATTTCTTTGCAGCCTATCACTGAGAGAGGG
>WWET01000004.1:1809537-1821748 GCA_011038615.1 Limnodynastes dumerilii | reverse complement strand
GTTATCTGACGGCAGCTATTTTTTTTTATTATCGGCCGTTTCAGTAAATTATCGGCACCACACACTAGAGCGATAATTCGGCCAATCAACGATAATTGCTAAATCAGCACGATAATCGCTCTAGTGTGTGGCCAGCTTAAGACCACAGTTGCGATTGGATTGGTCTTCTATTATTTTACCAGTGTGACCATTCCTGCACAGCTCTCATTTAAAAGAACACAACAGCAACAATTCTACATTTTGTCAGTAATAGTAGATAAGCAAAACTGATAGAAGATACTCAGTTTTGCAGTAGAAAAAAAGTTTGTGATCATCAAATGAAGTATTTACATGTTATGAATTTGTCATAAAGGGAAACGTAATAAAAATGTAATTTTTATAGGTTATGTTAAAACGAGAACATATGTTTAGATTATTATTATTATTAATTTTATTAATAATAATAATTAACCATTATATTAATTACTAAATATGATTATTCCCACAAAAGGGGCATTTTCACTCAAAACATCTCCTCTTTGCAAGTGCACATGCGCACTCTACACAATTCCAATGCAAAGCTGTTTAATTATAATTACACCATGTGAAATGTTTAGCTCAGAACAATAAATCTCCTACTGAATATGCATATGCCCTGAAGGTCACAGAAGGTGGCAATTGCTAACTTTTGGGTATCATTAAATAACAATGAATCGACTTTAAGAATCACCAACTTTTTTGTTTGCACATAAATACATGACTCATTATATAGGGCATTCTCCAATAATGGGTTTAAGTCAAAAATCGATTTTTCTCAATGAAGTTTCAAAAATAGTTTAAAGCAAAGGACAAAGGGTCAACAACCTGTTCTGGAAATGCAAAATGAATACAAAGTCCAATGTTTTTTCAAACCTGGCATATATTATAAAATAAAATGTTTTAAAAGATAGTTCTAGTTGAAGGTCTCTTTAGAGAGAACACTTTCTTTAATATATATCAATTCTATTTACATTTGGTAGGTCAACAGTTGGACTTTGTATATTTTTGGCATTGTATTAACATTTTTTTTCCCGAACAGTCACACTTGTACATTCAGTGTAAACCAGCGAGGAGTGGACTTAACATTTGTTATTGTAAGCTTACAAAGGTCAGGTGAATGACCCGTTCTCATTTGTCGGTAAAAAACACAGAAAACACTATTTTTGAAATTTCATTGTGAAATACTTAGATAAGGAAGACTGTTATAGGATGTACTGTACTTCTGTATGTTTCTGCACAAAACAGAAGACCGGACTATACAAAAATTGCATTTACAGAAAGTAATTTAAATAGCTTGCATAATGTTTGTTTATTAATGAGATGCATTTATTATTGAGTGCTTCCTAGGAAGCTTTATAAAATCTATGAAGAGATCTTTGTAGGAAGCCCATGGTAGTAAGAGCTCTCATTCAACTAACTTTCAGTTGCTGTTGGAGATGAGCAGTTCGGATTACGTGAAAACGGAGAGATCCAAATTGTGGGGTTCTGAGTCGAACTGAGGCATGGCTCGGATCTTCCCGACAAATTTTTTGCAAGAAGCCATTATACTGTATTACCAGGCTAGCCATTTTTATCCAAGTAGTTACAAGAAAGAACTTAATTTTTTTCTACCTTGTTTTTAAGCATAATATTTACTTGTAGTGTGATTGTTGACCATTCAATTACACACTCTAGCAATTCTGTAGTGTGCACAAGAGTTGTGTACACAATGCTTGAACGCTATTGCGCAACTTCGTTTTTCCTGTATTCTGGGATATTTTGCATACATATACTATCCTATTTGACAGTACACACTGCCTATAGTATAAAGCAATCCAATTGATACCTTATTTTGGTAGAGTCAGTTTGGTAACGCTTGCCCTATTTGTAAAATAAAGCCTAGTTTGTTATTGAATAATATCCATTCAGTTCCTGTTTGTTTGTACATAGGGCATAAGGAAAAACTTTGCTAGTGGTGTGGTTAATAAGCTAGGTTTACTATTTCATTAAAATCTGTTGTGCCATCCTTCCTTCTTTATTAGGCATACCAAAATATTAATACATCCATTGTGTCCCTGTTTTTGGTACAGAGTCAATTTAAAAAAAACTTTGCTAGTGGTGTGGTTAAAAAGCCAGATTTGGTCTTCATTAAAATCTTGTGTGCCGTCCTTTCAGTTTATATTATTCATACGCTATATTCTTTATAAGTTTCATCAATCTGTATAGGTTACAGTTGCGTCTACACAGCATTGTAGTTGATTTTTATATTGTAGTTGATTTTTATCAGCACTTAAAAAAAAAAAAAAAAAAGGTAATTTATAAAAATTGGCAAATATTAAATTGTTAAACCTCCTGTTGAAATATTTTTATTTAATGAAATAAAAAACGGACCTGTCTACACAGCAGGTGCATCCCAGTACTAGTGCTTAAATAGCCAGTCCTCCTAGTAGTTCAGCAACCTTTACTACTAGTAAAAGTTTAAGAAAGCATAAAAGACGTCACTCTCAAATCCCAGACATATTATCCCCGCTTCGTAAAAAAAACACACCACAAAGACTGAGTGAGAAAATTGAGTGCGGACAAATGTCGCATTGCAAACATACCATACACTGCACGTAGTGAAAAGGAAAGGCTCAGACCATGGCCATTATTTGTGGTTGCTGGTCCTGGTAGTGTTGTTACATGCACTAGAATCCCCACAGCAAAAGCCATTTCTGAACAAAGCCATGTATCAGTCACATGTATTTTTGGCAAATCCATAACCAAAAAGTAAGGGCAAAGAAAAAATTGTGGCTTCTGAAATGTCCAAAATTATTGAAGAGAGTATAAGGTTGTCCACAAAAGATGTAAGTGAGTCAGACACTTGTAATTCAGACAACACTGAAATGTTTGAGAAGACTGCTTACACCAATTCTGATCCTTTCTTCCAATCTGTGGATGACCATTAATAAACTGAATGATTGTGTTGGCATTGACATTGAAGTTGATGATGCTATTGTGGTAGTAGACAATCAGCAACAGCTTGAGGTGTTGCGTTGTGTTCTCACATTAATGAGGATGATAATGATGATGGTGTTGCACATAAAGTGGAGGATGATGTTGTTTGTGTCGAAGACAGACACACTTCGGTAACCAAAATTTGTGACAGTGATGAGTGTATTGTAAT
Source organism: Limnodynastes dumerilii (assembly GCA_011038615.1). Lineage (NCBI taxonomy): Eukaryota > Metazoa > Chordata > Amphibia > Anura > Limnodynastidae > Limnodynastes > Limnodynastes dumerilii. The sequence continues at coordinate 1,818,585 of WWET01000004.1, read as the reverse complement.
GCCTATGCAAAGAACCAAAAAATCCACCTCCTCTGTGTGGAAATATTTTTACCCAAATCGTGACAACAGTAGTCAAGACATCTGTTTCATTTATAGTGCCAAAGTCAATAGAGGCAAAGACATAAAACATCTAGGCACCTCCTCCCTTTTATGTAATTTGCAACAAGTTCATGCTAAATGGTTATCCACTTCAGCAAAACCTGTTAAAGCAAGAAAACAACAGGGATAGAGAATTTGTGATTTCAGAGAGCGGAACTAACATTTTACAAGCCTTGAGAATTGGCAAATTAGAACTCATTCCGTGTTTCATGCACCTGATCAGCTTTGTGGTGCAGCACTCCTAAAAAATGATCTGATCAGGAGATGCTGGCTGTGGCACGTAAAATCACTGGCTATTTCCAACATTCGGCCACCGCCTGTTAATCTTCTGCAACAGCTCCAAGAAATGTTCCACCTTCCGTCCCACCAACTAAAGCAACAAGTTGTAACTCGCTGGAATTCCACCATTAATGTGCTGAAGCGATTGGAGAAACAACAGCAACAAGCTATAAAAACATACACGTCAAGCCATGACATAGGGAGAAAAGGGATGTTACCTGATTGCAGCACACTAGAAATTAATGACTGTGTTCTGCAAGATACTAAAACCATTTGACATTGTAACCCATGAAGTCAGTTCAGATGCTGCCAGCATCAGTATTCCCCTTAATAAAATTGACGGAGACAAAGCTGGAGAAGCTAAAGGAGGAGATAAAACTTAGTGAACTGGCCAAGTATGTTGGACTTGAAGATCACGTTTTCAATCGCTTCGCCAGGACACAAGGGTTTGCCAGATCTTGGAATCTGATCACTATATATTGGCAACAATGCTTGATCCTAGGTTTAAGTGCTATGTTCGGTTGTTTTTCCAGATGAAACAGATCTCGGGAGATGCAAAGAGCTACTTGTAAGCAACTTGTCAGACCAGGTTGCACATAAAATGTTTCCTTCTTCAGCTTCTCCAGGACATTTTGCTGCCAGGAAACAACTGTCATTTTCCAACACAACCACTGGTGATGGAGAGTCAACACAATCAGTCACAGATTATGACACCTGGTCTGGGTTAAATGACATCCCCACATATAGTAACATCATTACCGTGATTCAGTCTGAAAATGTAACTATTAATAGAATGGTGGAGGATTACATGAATGATCATGTACAAATTAGCACTTCAGACAGTCCACTACAATATTGGGAGGAATAAAAAGTCAATGTGGAAACCCTTGTACAAATTTGCAATACTGTACTTAAGCTGCCCACCCTCTAGCGTGTATTCTGAAAGAGTATTTAGTACAGCTGGGAACCTTGTGAGCGATCGTCGTAGGAGACTAAACCCCAAAAATGTCGAGAAGTTTGTGTTCATTAAAATAAACTACTTGTCTACTTGTCCTTTGCTCTACCAGCTGAACTTTGGTTTTTGGGAATACCGTAGGCTATACAGTTTTGATCATGTCTTGTCTGTGTCCTTTTGTTTAAATTCCAGGTTATTTTGGTATACCGCTTAGAGTGGCTATTCCTGTACCTATGTCCATACCGGTGGATAAATCAATTTCTAGGTGAAAGGCAGCTTGCTATAGGTGAAGAACTCACTGTCCTAGTAGTTTATCACACATCATTGGGATGTGTAGCAACTGACCTGAATGTTCCAGAGCTTCAGAAACAAAAATAAATAAATAGCTTTTGGAACTTTACAAAATTTGTGGATTTTATTCCACAGAGGCCAAAAGAGGTTTTTGCTGTAAATTCTTTTTCAAATTAAAGACAAATCCTTTGCATGGTTTAACTATGAGGTAATTGTTTATTCAAAACATGTGGTGCACTTCAAGAATGAGAGTCTGGGCACAGTAAGGGGAGTGGTTAAAGCCTCTTAAGTATTAGGTTGTGCTCAGCTCTCTTCCACAATACTGTAAACTTCATTTTCATGCGATAATGCCCATTAAAGTTTTTCTTAATTATAAACTATAGATCACCATGGAAAATGCGCAGATTTCCAAGTCCTTTCATAAACACACTGCATGTGCAGTGTTTTTTAATGCCGGGATTTGAAATTTTCAAAGTCCTGCAGTGGAGTCTCTGCGCATGCACATTATTTCAGTTATACGTCGTATGAATGAAAGGTCCTCCAATGAATGTATTAGTAAATTCTGTGAACGAAGCTGCCAGGCTCGCAGTGAAGATAAGCCAGCCTGGTTCAGCTTCATTTACAGAGAACAGAAAAGCAGAGCCCAAAAGGTTTACTGTTCATCACCTTGGCAGGAGCGTAGATCGCTCATACACTACAGAGCAAAATTATATAATACATGTCTACCAACATTTTCAAAAGGTCAAAAAGGATAACTTTTGAGATAGTAAGAAAAATGTTACAAATCTGACAGTGGGGTATATGCCTTTTGCACTACGACCTGATGTCCTTTCATTTAGACAGATAGTGACCCTCCGTTATTATTGAAAGGAAATTCTTAAAAAAAGAACACTACAAGGACTAGCCAGACACACAGAAATATCCTATAATGGTCTACGTTACAGGCTCTTTTATATAAACCCCGTAGTAAATAAATGATTGTCCAAAAATAATTCAACTTCTTTCTAGAACAATGAACTTTAGACCTCAGACTTTCTAACCCTCTCCTCATAGTTCAATTAATATTATAATCCTATAATCTTCTTTCAAGGAATCTGTGTTTCTAGTTACAGTATCATAGTTAATCCTGCTTTATTGCACAGCATACCCTAATTATATAAATACATACAAAGAAGTATTGCTGTAGTTAAAGGGAACAAGATCATTAACAACTGAGTCAGATTACTGAAGCTCCTACACAACAAATCTCACTCTACAGAGTTAAGTTTCAAAAGAAACAAAAAATAGGAAGAAAATCACATGATGAAAAACAGCAACATATCACTTTTTTTTTGCTTTTTGCTTTTTTGAACCATGTGATATCCAAAGTATCTTAAGTCTGTAATAAACGTAAATGCAGCTAATTTGCACCATATTTCATAACATTATCTTTCTAAATTCTGTAAATGTATTGTTCTAGATCTGTATTACGTAGGTAGATCATAAACACATATTTGATATCCCTAAAATAAAAAAAATACAGGGCCGTATTCAGAGATCCGTTTGTTAAAAGTACACAATTATACGCACGCACATAGCAAGGCAACGCCCATCACACTCCCCTCACACTGACGGGTTTTCGTTGAGTTGCGAGTGCCATAGGGCACCCTGATGTCTACATGTGTAGTTACGGGCGTACTTCAAGGTACATACGTGCGTATCTATCTAACTGCACCCTCAAATATCCATTTAAATGCATGTTCCCGCCCTGTCTCACGTAACTTTGTACGTTAGGATTTAAACCATGGCCCTCCGCACGTATGTCCCCAAGTGCGATTCCCAAGTACATGCCTAATGGACTTCTGTGCGTAAATTCAACGTAAACAGCATAAATAAAGTTACCATGCATGCGCAGTTCATCCAATCCTAAAAATATGCACGCAACTTCACATGAAAACGGATCTGTGAATACGGCTCACAATCCTTAGAATTTCTCACTGTGCAAAGAATACTTTAATAAGAAATACATAGTTTGACACAGGGCTCGTAGTGTGCCAGTATACAACTGTATGGTATCCCAGCACTTTTTCTGTGAATAGGCCCTGCCCATTTTATAAGTCCTGCCCTCTTTTGGACCTGCGATTCGGAAGGTACATGCTTTGCAATTGTAAAGCTGTAGGGTGTGTTTGTGAGGGTATGTCCATAGGCAATAGTTCTGTCAGTTGTGTGTGTGGGGGCAGTAAGTAGAATGTATTTCTTTAATATGTATTCCTGTTATATATGTGTAGGGGTCTGTCTGTAGGGGGTATTTCTGAAATATTAGTATAAAGAACAAAATCACTTATCTGCACTTCCTCAATACCTACAGCTGTGGTCATCTCCTCCCTAAAGGGTTACACTTAAATCCTTATATGTCAACAAAGAATAAACCCTTTATCATATAATTCCAGATTGTGAAAACATCAACAATCTTTGTAATTCTCTGTTTTTCTTTCACAAGATCCGGTCTTTCATCTCTTTCTTTCCTTCTTCATAGACTTCGACCCTCCAAGGGAAATGTAAGAGAACAACCTCTTTGTGTGATATTGTAAGGAAAATGTATCCCCCTAATTACTGTCCTACACATTTTCTCTCTTGTTCTTATGGCATATAATAAATATTTCTTTCCTTTAAGATTTCTCTCTCTCTTTCCTTATCAGCAGATCTCAAACCTCAAACAGAAGAAAACAGGAGACCACCCTCATGCAATATTGTCATCCACCAAGGTAAGGGCATCACCTAATGTATCACACTCACGTTTTTTTTTCTCGTTTGTCTAGCCTGTATTAATATCCTTTTCCCTCTTTTCTCTTTTCTCTTCTAGATCAATTGTCCTCAGATAAAAAGCAGAATACCCTCTCTTTGTGCAATACCAAAATCACTCGGAAAACAGAAGATAAAGATGTCACTAATCACATATTCCATCTCTTGAGTTCATGCATCTAAGAGTGATCTTTGTGATGAGGATGGATGCTTTCTCCACTCCGTTGCCATCCACTCTGTATTTAATGGAAAGAAAAACAGCCTATCGTGTTTTACTGTGACATACAATGCACTTTCAATACAAAGATGCACTCACCTTTTATTCTCTTGATATTCATCTCAATAAAGGTTTCTTTCAACTATGTCTCTTTCCAATAATAATCCAATGTGCTTTGCAAACTTTTATATATTTATTCTCCAATAAAACTTAGCATAAAAACTTCATGAAACAATAAAATACATTCCAGGTATCCTCTTCTCTTTCTGTATATTAGGAATCCTGTTTTACCCTTGTAGGAAGGGCTTGACCCCTTACTTCCCTTTCACTCACTTGTACCCCAAACCCCAAAGATTTTCTCAGCCTCCTCAAACACCAAAACAGGTCAGAAGGGCCCTTTAAAACCTAAAAGTAACGGGAGAGGGTGGGGAAACGGTTCTTTGAGATAGGAGCAAGAGGACAGTCTCATCTATAACCTAATCGACGCGTTTCAAGCATGTGCTGCTCTTTTTCAAGGTATGGTTTGCGGATTAGGGATTCCCTCCTTTTAAAGGTCTGCTGACGTTGTTTTCTTAATCCTTTCCCTTCCTATCCAAGGACCGGATTCAGATTTAAGAAGATTTTCCGTGCGTTCGTAATAGATCTGTACGTTAATACAAAATAAGTACGTTTTGCAAAATGAATAAATTTTGGAACACTTCCGTGTTGTGAAAGCAACCTTATCATTATCATGCGTATATGTGACGTAAGTTAAACGTTCACAAATACAACCGCACGTCTACTGCATTACCACACCCATTGTTTGCTATTTACATTCCGATTGACGCCTTCTTTTTAATAATCCGTCCGATCTTTTATGTTCGTACGAATTTTTGACGTACGGAAATTACTTACGCATCTTTCCAATTACGCTTTGTATCTCCATGGCCTGCACATGCGTCCTGAATAGAAATCACTCCACTTACGCATTTTGCGTGCGTAAATTACCAGATGTTCTTAATTCTGAGAGTTTAAGTCCTATATCCGTTTGTCTTTTTTTTCCTCATTAGTTTTGCTGGAAACTACCTCCTCCTCTAGATCCTAAAATAAGTCTCCACTGTTATCTTCCTTCTCCTTCTTCTAGGTCTTAGAGAGTCTATCACCCACGTTTCTCTATCCATTATGTGTACCTACTATATCTCTCCACGTGATTCTGACATAACAACATACATAGATTAATTGCGTACAGTTCAAACTCATCCACCACCTATTTATTCTCCTATTCGGTGCCTCTATTGATATAGTACAGAAAAACACATTTCATAGAAGGAAAGAAACAGAAAATATACATCTGGATGAAAAGCCAAATGTCAAAGGCAAAACATATGTATAATAATTATGTAATTTTAAAACACAAAAAAACTACAAGAATTATTTTTGATTCTCATTATGAGTATTATGTATCAACAATTACTTTATTTAATACAGAAAGATAAAAAGACAATGTGTCATCAAGCTCTGCCCCATCCCTAGCAATCCTGAGAAAAATAGCATTGACGGTCAGGGGCATTGATGGTCATGTCATCAAGCTCCACCCCATGCAGTCATCTATGGCTTCTCTCCGGGATCTCCTGGAAGGAAGCAATGAACAGTCAGCAACCCTGTTTTAATTGAGAGACTCTCATAGTTATTAAATGTCAATATAGAAGACCCGAACATGAAATTACTCCTCCCCTTTTCAAGAGCTGTAGTGTACAGTGTACAGTGATACTGTGACTGTGTCATCAGATCATTTGAAATTTGAAATTTAGTATTCACCTGTTCACAGATGAATGCACACACTGATCTGGGGCATCTTTATTACACAGTTAACCTATATTTGCTAAGGACAAGTGGGACTAATACTTACAACTAATACTTACAACGTAGGTGCATACATTTATATATAATATATAAGTGTGAGTCAATCACCATCAGCTAGTACCAACATTTTATATGTAAATGGTATTTATTTAAGTTCAATATTTTAGTGGAAGCATCTTTTGGTAGACAGAGGCTTTAGATGCCGTATATTAGATTGCAGAGATTACTGTAGGATTTATCCATACATTTTATCATGAGGTGACTGGATACTAAAGCAAAAGATTTGAGGAGATCTGCAATGGCTGCACTATCCAGGCATTTTAACCAAAGACAGGCTTTTGACAGCCAGTGGCTTAATTTGTCCATCCTTAGGTCTGGATTGGAATGTAGGGAGAGGGGACTGAAAGCCCACACTGTTCAATCAGATTTGTATGCATGTGTAGTGTGTAAAAGCAGCCACAATCAGGGGTGGAACTACCACTGGTGCAACAGCACTGGGGCCCATGCTGATACAAGGGCCCACAGCCGTCATCACCGCACCACCAAAGCACCCCACCGGGTTACCTGGGATATCATCAGGGCCAAAGCATATTTTTTGCACCTGGACCCACAACTCACTAGTTCCGCCTCTGGTCGCAATACAACTAAAATGAAAGGAAATTCATAAAAATTGTGGCATTAACTATAGACTGGATCCAGACTTAAAAAAGGGGGTGTGTTCCAATAATGCTAGTATTGCTTTCTGTGATTCGCATACGCTTGGCCACAAGTTCACCATGAATCTGGATCCTCAAGACTTCCGTACTGATTTGCATAACGACTCGTTTCAGATGGTGAGGTGGGTGCAAGTGCTAGTGGGAGGGGGGAAGTGTTCTGATCGCACAGTGTAGGCATGCTCTATGCACGCTGCCCCTATCCAGACTTCCGGATCTTTACCCACATTTTAGTGAGGATAGAACAAAAATATTACCATAGGGGTCACTCAGCACCCATGCGAGCAAGATGATAAGTCTCCTACACAACGAGAATCCGGCTTCTGATCAACGCTCAGCATGAACAACCAAACTGTAGTATAAAGTAGTGGGGAAAAAAAGCAGAACAGTGAACAGAAATAGCAATGCCAGAATATATATCTTTGATGCAATAACTATTACAGGAAAAAAGATTAATGGATATTAAAATGACAAATAATGATTTAAAATATATTGCAAATCATGCCTGACTCAAGTTAAAACATGAAATAAATGTTGAAATGCGCTTGCAATATTGATTATAGTTCACTGGCACAACATGCACACTTATGAAATAATCCTATAAAGTGCTGAGTGCCCAAAGATTGTGCAACAATCATCACATGAATAACAGACAAAAGGTTATTTAGACTGGCTTGATCTGCACATATTTATGCTACACACTGCTGCATAAAAGCCTTGCTGCTTGCTTTTCTAGCTTGGGACAGATTTAGTTTTGTAAAATAATTATGTCTGTTTCCAAAATATTTACTACAAACTCAAGAGACATTTTATGCATCCACTTCACTAGTTTAAAAAATAATTAGACAATGAACCACAAAACAGAACCAGGACTACGCATTCTGTTACACAAACTGACACAAGTCACGTGTGTCAAACAATTAGAGCTAGATTTACTAAACGGCAAAAATTGAGATGTTGCCCATAGCAACCAATCAGATTCCAGCTGACATTCTCTAGTATGTAATAGGAAAGTGAGAGCTACAATCTGATTGGTTGCTATGGGCCAACCTCTCCACCTTTCCTTTTCCGCAGTTTAGTAAATCTAACCCTAAGTGTCAAAAGGCATATTCTGCAATATAATTTGGCTCCTGAGCAAGCAACTAATACTGTGGTTACCAAGTTCACAGAGTGATCTGTTTTACAAATAAGTTATATAAATTCAACATAAGTAAGCCTAATGTATCATTTATATCCTAAGTTGCAATAGCAGACTATTTGGATTGCTTTTTGAAGAGTAGCTAGACTCACAAGTACCTCTGTAAGTTTTATACAGCATACCTGCCAAATGAGGTCACACTTCTGCTGTGACAAATCATGTCAATGTAGTGTAAGGACCTTTTGTTTGAAGCAAGAATCAGAAACTGAAACATGTCTTACTGATCTGATGTACATTTGACACCATTTTATGGGCCAGATTTACTAAGCTGTGGGAAAGGAATAGTAGACATGCTGCTCATAGCAAACAATCAGATTCTATATGACATTTTCTAGCTTGAAATATGAAAGTGAAAGCTAAAATCTAATTGGTTGCTATGTGCAAGATCTCCACTTTTCCTTTCGTGCAGCTTAGTAAATCTGTCCCTTTTTATTCTACAAATGATGAGGGGAACATGTACTAAGTATCACTCATTGTCGGTGCCCAGTATAGGGAATAAAGAAGAGGTTTCAGCCCTGGCATTTAAAGCAGCCCTGCTATAGGGTACTGATTACTAGCATGGCTGCATCAGTTGCTTAGTGTCACAGCAACATCAGTTCTTAAGTGACGCACCTGCGTCCGTTGCGGACAAACTTTCTGCAAAGTACGTGGCTGCATGATTCTTCACTCCCAG
>WWET01000004.1:1786921-1801276 GCA_011038615.1 Limnodynastes dumerilii | reverse complement strand
TATATATACACACACACAGAAAACATGAAAACACTGGGAGAATGTCTCCTTTACATTGAACAGAAATGGCCACAGTTCCTTCTGAGTACAAGAATAGATGTGGCTATTATCCATGAGCTAGAGGGGCGGGTCTTGTGTGGGTAATGGTACATTGCCATTGTAATATGCTGATTCACCTGCTTGCTCTGGAAATTTGCTTTTGCCTCTACAAAATAGTTTGCTGAGAAATGTTATGCTGTCACAAACCAAGTTCTTAAATACCTTTAGTGAGTTTTGTGAACTTCTATCTTATTTTCCAGCTGTTGTGGGCCTTCTGTATCCCTGCATTGACAGTCACCTGGGAGAACCACACAAATTCAAGAGAGAATGGGCCAGCGTCATGAGGTGTATAGCTGTTTTTGTCGGCATCAACCATGCTAGTGCTGTATCCTTGAAACTACGGCTAAACGGTTTTAGCAGCTTATCATTGTAACAGATTTAGTTTATTTTTTTCAGTTTATATTTTTGTAAAACAAAAAAACATTTTGAATACAGTGCGTTGTACTTTAAGGTTGAAATGGAAATTCAATACTCTGTGTTAAATTGCAATGTGTTCCTGGCAGCAGAGTGCCACACATGAGTCTGATCTATGTGGAGTTTGTATGTTCTTCCCATGTTTGTGTCGATCTAATCCAGATGTGTTGGTTTTAATCCCAGATTCCAAAAACATGCTGCTTAATTAACTGGAATCTTTCATCAGTAAAAGAAACAATAAGGTCCAGGTTTACTAAGCTGCAGGTTGGGAAATGTGGAGATGTTGCCTATAGCAACCAATCAGATTCTAGCTCTCACTTTCTTTTTGCATACCAGAGAATGTCAGCTAAAAAATTTTTGGTTACTATGGGCAACATCTCCACTTTTCCAAACCCGCAGCTTGGTAAATCTGACCCTAAATATATAAAAAATAGTCAATGAAATTGGTTTAGTTTTGTTGCTGCCAACAAATACCTGTGCGTCTTCACAAGTTGTGTGCGGCTGAAGATTATTTTCAACAAAATTGTTACAGTTCCTATTTTGCAAGGTTTGCGCCTTCTTCCTCTCTGAAGCAGAATAAAGGAGTATTAAAATATGCTCTTTTAGAGGATTTGTGTCCCACTACAGAAATGGTACGTGGATAGCGTAAATAAGCTACTACGCATGTGTAGTAGCTCAATTCTTAAAACAACGTAAGACGAAACTACATAACTGTGAATCCAGACTGACTTCTTTACTGTATGTACAAGTGCATATCATTAAACAATAAGGATGTGGTATTGTATGTGTATGTGTGTTTTGAACTATTTCTTAGATATTGGGTTTGCTTTTCCTTAACTTTTACATCCCACCAGAAACTGGATTTTGCAAACAATGTTCAGCTCTCACTAACATTAGCAGCATTGTCTTTGGGCCTGTGGTGGACCTTTGACCGTTCTCGCAGTGGTCTGGGACTTGGAATTACAATAGCATTTCTTGCAACACTCATAACACAGTTCCTTGTCTACAATGGAGTGTACCAGTAAGTAATCTATGCCTTGAAATTAGGTAAAATGAGAGGTTTTCTTTCATTGAAAAAATCTAGTGTGTGTATCTACAAAAAAATGTTTTTCAACCATAGCATAGACGTATCTATAATGGGTGCAGGGTGTTCAGTGCACATGAGCCCCTCAGAACAGGCATTCATCCTGCACCCAAGTCTCTGCACATGAGGGTTGGCAGGGGAAGGGGGCCCATTCAGTATCTATTTCTTTCCTACAAGATCACCTGGAGGGAAGAAATAGATGCCCAAGTAGCCCCCCCCTTCCCCTGAGGTAAGACTGTCCCAATTCGCAGGCCAAAAATGGGCGTGGTTTACCATGTCCATTAGGCTCCACTCATTATGCGGTCCGCCAATCGGGAGAGTCCTACCTCAAGGTAAGAGGATAGGGGGCCCATCTACAAATCCATCACAAGGGCCCCCTCACTTCTTAAAACTCCCCTGAACCATAGTATTGAACGGTTACCTATTTGAATAGTGCCTATAGCAACGTTATTTTTCTTAAATAAGGCATCTGTTAGAGAATACTTTGTTTTAAGATATATTCTAGCTAAGGGATTTGGGTAATAGCAGTTTTAAGGATGTAAGTATCAACCAACTTTGAACACAATTTAGTGTTGCTCCTACCAGTTAGCCTTCAATCAAATGGGTTTAATTTTTTGCTTGATTTAAGTGCTTTTATTTTTTTTCTTATTTTAGGTACACATCCCCAGACTTCTTGTACATCCGTTCTTGGCTGCCTTGTATATTCTTCTCCGGTGGTGTAACTGTTGGAAACATAGGTCGACAGCTAGCAATGGTAATATATTGCTCAGTGTGTTTGTTTAATCACAGAAAATAATGTATTTGTTAATGACCAATATTATTGCAGTATTCTTTCCCATTAGCGATGGATTTACTAAGCAGTGAGTCTGAAAAACCAATAACTCTCGGTTTTTAGACCATAAGTTTTCTTTCGCACAATCCAGACTTTGGGGTGTGTTTTACAGCCCTGCGTGATACTGATTTATCTTGATGTAACAACATATAATGTTTACAGAAAAATACTGCAGAGTAAAATTAAAGAAAGCTATAGACTGTTAGGTTTTCTACCGCTAGTATCTTGTTTTTGCGTTTACCATTTTACTGCCAAACAGACTATATATATTTAATAGTAAAGGTCCAGACTTCCGAAATGTGGGCAGTTTCCACTCCTTACGAGCAGAAAACCCATGACTTTGGCGACAACGCTTGAGCGTGCAGCGTAATCTGGTTAGTCAGGATCCAGACTTCCGCCTTGGAAATCTTTCCAACATCCTGGAGGGAAGTGTACGGCGTGTACACTAGTGGATAGGGATCTATGTAAATGTTACAGTATGGCCGTGTTTATGATATCAATTTTCCAAACTTTAGGAATCTTAAGGTAGGGTCCTACTATTATAGGACTGTGCAAGGGGAGGAGACGCAGGATATAGCGAGGATCCGCCTTCAGATCTCTGCTGTCGCTGGACTCGGAGGTCTGGATTTGGTCCAGGATTGTAATTCTGTTCGTTTAATCATGGTACATCTAGTGTAACTGAATTTGTCTTCCTTTGCAGGGCCCCACAGAAAAGCCTCATGGAGACTAGATGGCCTAGCACTGTTACCCACGTCCTGGGAGAAGAATTACTGACTTTGGAAAAGGTTGCACTGTTACTGAGTAACAGCACGCAAACTTTATCTGCAAACATGTTAAAATGGAAGATTATTGCTTCATTATGTGATTAGTACATTTTATGGTGAGCAGAATTGTGTTATGGCTCCATGGATTGCGACATCAGTCTCCTTCTGTTTGGTAGAGAATGAAGAGAAGGAAAAATAATGGCCACGTAAAGCATCTCCTCTTCAATGATTACTGCCAGTGGTAGAGACATGCAAGTTATGTGCACGGTGTAAGAAGCTGTTTCTCAGCTTCATTTACCAGTATTACATTGTAGAAAAGCTGAAGAGGACTGCTGGTTATGAAGCACTGCAACACCCGTGTCCTGTGAGAGTCTAACAGGAGTAAGGTGCTTAAAAGGAAGAATGGATGAAGTGATATTGAATAGGAGTGTATTATTTATCTAAAATGGAAAATAAGGCTGGGGGGGAGATAGAGATAAATAACACCAAGCTTTAGAAAACTGGTTCTGTTATCTGTATATCAGTTGTAAAACAACCCAAGGAATAGTTCAAGCCTGAGATACAAGTTGTAAATGATAATAAAATATCAGTTACATTAGTTAGGGAGTAATACGACCATATAAAGCCTGTGACTAGGTCCAGTAGTTTTATACTGGTTGGAGATCTGTCATGACTTCTAATATATGTAATCATTTGAGCTTACTGTTCATAATGAACTGAAGTCATCATCTGACACCTTACTGTGCAGATATTGAGAGAGAGAGAGATTTCAAGAGTATAAAATGTTGTCTACAATCCATCAGCCCCCCTCCACATACAGATACATTTTCAGGTGGACCTTGTTTCTTTAGGCTGAGCTCCAAAAGATTAATTGAATAGTAAACAAAACACAATCAATGACTTTTGACAGGAAATTGGCATCACCAGCCTTGTTTACAGTTGGGCATACAAAAAGTGAGCATTTGCACCCAGGTAAAACCATGTACTATGAAGGGAGAGTTAAGAGTAAACCTTGCTTGACTCCAAATTGCAATAAAAGAAAAAATGTGTCTAGTATTTGAGTGCCACACACAGAAGCACCCAGTGTTTTCCCTGCTTATGGAAAAGAATTGCACTCCATCAATTGAAACATGGTTTGCCCTGGACTAAAGCTGCTTTTGTGCTTTGCTGCTAACTGTAAAGAATGGCCTTTGTGTTGCAGAGTGCTTAATTGCACTTTCTATTAATAATATGACCAAGTTTGAACAACATGACTTTGATCTGTCAGTATTCAGGGGAGTTTTGTTTTATTTTAAAACCCAAACCCAATTCTTATCTTAAACAACTAGATAACAAATACGCACCAGTTTTCTGCTTCCTAAACAGTATATTTTATTATACCAGAATGAGAGACCTCTATCTTTTTTTTGTCTCTCAGCCTTATTAATATTTGCAGTCTGTGATTGCCTTGTAAAAAGAAAAGTGCATTTGTCACTTCATTAAATATGTGGTGTTTTGAATATTATTTACTGTTTGTGAATATAAAGTATTCATTTCCAAACATTTAATTACATATACTTATGTTTCAGTCTCATTACTAACAGACCTTTAGAGGGAGATTCAAATAGCTGTGGAGTCACAGTAAAAGGAAGTGCACCAATTACCCTGTAATATAGTAACCCAACTATAGGGGGTGCAATGAGACATTTTCGATAGTGTCCATTCCATATCATTATTCCGGACTCTGCAACTAATTGAACCTCCTTAATAAATTTTTTAAGTGCAATGTGTTAAAATTAACTTAAAGGGAATCTATCACCTATTTATTTTCTGCATCTCAGTGTTTGGTAGTGTTAGTCTGCTATTTAGTTTTTCTTTCCTTGAACGCTTTCTGCATAGGAATACAAGGTACAGTGAAATCAGAGAAATAGAACTGCAAACATTTATTTCCAGCAGATGCAATAATAATATGTCCAGGTAGAGGCACGGAAACAGACCATTCTAGACAATGCAACATAAGAAGTACAGTGAAACATGAGGCATCAGGGGTACAAGACATGATGATCTTTAGCATTTTACACGTGTGTCTATTTAAAAAGCTGTTTCTTATGAAAGCCCCTTAAAGCTTTAGTGTACTTGGTCTGCAATGGCCCAGAAAGTTTATTCTGCACAGTGGTAAAACTGTAATTGAACATATTTAAACCTGTCGGTGAAGCTTGAGAGGTGCCTTGTAGAACATAACTCAACATATAACACATTTATAGATCCAGTAATAATGTTCAGCTTTCCTTTTTATTGGTTAATCAATGCTGGCATCCAACAGATAAGATTACATTTTCTTTCCATTCAGTCAGTTGCTGGAACTTCCTCCGCAATAGAGGAGTTTGCTCTTATCATACCTGCAAATCTGCAATAATTTCTTTCATGGTAAAATTGTCTTTTTGTAGCATGTACTGAGTTATAACTAGAAATACTCCATTTATTGTTTAAGATATAAACATATTTTGTGAAGATGCCTTTACATACTTTATTTAATGCAAGGAAATCTTGCTTTTGGTTTAGATTCTTGCTGCAAGATGAATAAAACTAATTATTTTACATGCAGACCAGGGGCATTTTGAGAAGTGAGGGAGCCCTTGTGCAGGATTTGTACATGGGCCCTCCCACCCCCCTACCTGAGACAGGAATATCCTGATTCGCGGACCTCAAAAGGGACGGGGCCTAACTGTGCTGTAAGCTGCGCCCCTTTTTCGGCCCGCAAATAGGACAGTCCCACCACAGAGGAAGGGGGCTCCTTGAGCATCTATTTCTTCCCTCCGGAAGATCTTAGAGGGAAGAAATAGATGCCGAATGGCCCCACTTCCCCTGACAACCCTGGGTCCAGGATGCATGCCACATTGCCCCCTGTTCTGAGGGGCCCGTGTGCACTGCACACCCTGCACCCATTATAGATACACCTATGATGCAGACATATTTAAGTCTTTGTTGCCTTTTGCAAAGAAAAAAAAAACATTAAATACAATTTTCACATTTTGTCATAACCCTTCCATGCACACAGGAATCTTCATAAAACAACTGCACAAGGCAACAAAGAAGAGAAGAGTGTAAAAATAAAAGTATTACATGTCAATTTCAATAATTGTTTGTATTTCAAGTTTATTAAGGTATTAACTGCTATCACTGTTTAAGTGATAAATGTGTTTTGTGTGGTAAGGGATACTGCCTCCTGTCTGAAGCCTTTTTTGACGGTGATTATTTTCTGCTTTTCCAACTTATATTCATTCTATTGCTATAACCTAGGTTAAATTAATTAACTGGATTTTAAGAACATCTCTGAACCATTGTAGCCCAGGTTTGTGAGTTAGAACATAAGTTAAGAAAAGCAGAAAGACAATCGCAGTTAGTTGGCCCAAGTAATTTAATGGTTTCAAAATCCAGTTTAACAATTTCCTTTTTAATGACCTCAAACAGACCAGGGGCCAGATTAACTAAGCTGCGGGTTTGGAGAAGTGGAGCTGTTGCCCATAGCAACCAATCACATTTTAGCTGACATTTTCTAATATTTAAAACAAAAAAAAAGTGAGAGCTAGAAACGGATTGGTTGCTATGGGCAACATCTCCACTTTTCCAAACCCGCAGTTTAGTAAATCTGGCCCAACGTGCTTGGGGTTGGTTTGGAATTTGAACCTGCAGTAAAACAAAAGTATAAAATTGTCTATAAACTATAAAATTGTATCTCTGTTTTAATTGTTAATGGCTCTATGTTGTTTTGACATCTTGCAGTCGATGAGCCAATACAACAAAACGGTTTTAAACCACATTGAAAGGAGTTTGAGCATTTCCCATTGAGATCGCTAATCTTTGTTGCGTCTGAGGTCATTTACAGGAGACTAGTATTGAAATTTGCCATCACCCCTTAAATTACAATTTTTTTTTGTCTAAGTGGGCTTAACACAGGCACTTGCTGGTGTGCTACTACAATACCCAGCATGCTCAGTTGATATTTAGCTGGCTAGGCTTCTGGAGGCTTGTAGTTGTATATCAGCTGGTGGGTGACCCTTACCTTTTGTAAACATGTCCTTTTGTAGTGTAGTGCTTTTCCTGCATTGTGTTAAATGATCTATTCAAACAATTGAGCCAAATATGCAGATAAAAGCACTTTGTTGCCAATACTTGTAGCAAGTTTCTGAATCAAAGTCAGCCAAGCTGAAAAACATAAATATAAAGAATTGCACTATGCTGTATTTTCAAAACTTATATATAATTGTGTGAATCATTTCTGTGGTATGCTTTACAAATGTATATACCTTTCTTTTTTTTATTAAAGGTTGTGGATCATTTACCTCTGTGTCGTCCTTTGTTATATACAATTTTAAAATCATGCCACATTGCTAAATTTATATTCCCTTCTACCTGCATCACATGGTATAGTGAGAGCTGTAACCTGTTGTTAGTACATTTATCTAGCCTATGGTACTTGCAGGGCCATTAGAAGATGGTATGACTTGGCTCTTTACCTTTAGTGTCCTAATACCCACCTCTCACCATAACAAGGACTAGAGTCGTTCCTAAATTGTAAAACATCTAGGGCTGTTTCCAAATGAACAAGGTAGAGATGTTGCCTATGGCAACCAATCAGATTCTAGCTAACATTTTATAGAATGTTTTTGTTAAATCAAAGACCTAATATGATTGGTTGCCATGGGCAATTTCTTCCCAGTTCATTTTAAGAAGTATTTTATTTAATCTATGTGTCCTGCATATCTATGTATTGCAACTGATGATCGGAACCAAATCTCTGTATGGAGCTATTACAGCAGTGCCAGTTGAGGTCCAATGGCGGTAGCCCACTGTTTCTGTGTGTGTGAGGGGAGGAGACACTGATTCCTTAGCAGCTTTCAAATATATCAAGGGGTGTAACCCAGTACAGAAGGAGGAGGGCATTATTCAAAGGAAGGTGTAATAGAACACAAGAGCATGTTCATAAACTGGAGGCAGGTGAGTTCAAAGGAAATGTGCAGAAAAATGACTTCACTGAAAGGGTAGTTGTTAAGTGGCATAACCTCCCATCTGAGGTGGTAGATTCTAACACTGACTATAAGGATATCCTAATTTGATGGATACACTAAATTCACCAGTCAGTTTGTAATGCACATGTGTAGCACGTGGAGTTCAGCTTCAGAATGTAGCCGACCTATTTGAAGTATCTGCTAACACACCATGGGGGTGATTCAGAGATGCGACTGTGAAAAGATCGCAAATATACGCAACTAAGTTCAGATCTTAGCAGGTTACATCCCACTGTTTAAATAGTCACTCCCCTTGCAAACAGCGGCGGATCTTAAAGTTAGACCACCGTTGATCAACCCTAACTCTGCGCTGTCATTTCTTAAGGGAAGGGAAGTAGTAGCGGTTATTTGAGATCCTAAGTGTCTGGCCGCGCCCACTTTCCCTCATCTCCCTGCCTCCCCCCGCCCATTTCCATGCAAATCCTTCAGATCTTAAACTTTCGCAGCACTTAAGATCTTAAGTGCTTGCGATCGATTCACAGGTCCGCGCTTAGCGAATTTAAGATCTTAACCTCTACGTAGACGGCGTTGCACTATTACTACGCATGCGCATTGATGCAAATTTTCTAAGATCCTAAATATACGCACCTAAGTAGCGAAAAAATCGCATCTCTAAATCAGGCCCTATGTGTATGAGATTCACATGACTGGTGGGAATAGCTATGGCAATCATACAGTAAGGGCTTGCTGTACGGAGTACTTAAGGTAGAGTCCAGCGAATGGAAATACATTCCTAGGGGATAGGGAGAGCATCCACATGCGGGATAGCCAATTGCGTACGTTACCTTCCACAGCGGAGGCTAACGTACAAAATCTGCTATTCGTTCTGGCTCCGGTCCAGAGTCCCTATTACCTGCATAGCTAATAAAAGCTTCAATTATTATTTACTTGCATACAAAACAATACAATTCATTGCCACAAAACCATATACTACTAATAGCCTACTGCCAATCAGATCACATGATTATGCCACAAAAATGTCCTCATTCTCATGACGTAGTCCGCCAAATGTATTGCACCAGTTCATATGATATTGTCCCAAAACTTCCTCTGTGTCCCTCTCTGTTTTAGGCCCCCATTGTCTTTTGAAAAGACAAAAAAGGAAATCGGGAGGCGCCTCATTTCAGTATTAATCCGTGTTAACTAACGGATACATCTGGCATGGCTGCCCCAGATGATTGTTTCACTATTTTCTAGTCTATTTGATTGACTGGGTCATTGAATTATTATTATTATTATTATTATTATTATTATTAATATTATTTAATAGCAGGTTTCTATATAGCACCATCATATGCAGCACTGTAGAAATCTAAATCATTTTGTGCACAAATCTTTCCTCAAAGATGTCATTTTTGCCGCTTGCTATATTTATACGGCACTTTGAACATTTTAAAATTAAACCTAAATGAAATTAGCCTCAATAAATAAAATTCAGTGCATAGAAAACCCCCCAAAAAGGCTCATTATTTTGCAGCTATTTATCATATTTAAAAAAATGTATAATGTTCCTGTGATTCAGATTTTCCCCAGCAACATTATTGTGGCATAAAATACTGTAAACAATAACAGCATTTCTCCTATGGTTTCAGCCAGCACTAAACCCTTGTGTTCTGTCCTCCCTGACCCATACATAGAACATGTTCCATTACGTCTACATGTGAAATTGAATTTCTATGCTGCATTGTGACTGGTCTGGTTGATATTTTTGCATTTGTTAGAAAGTCCCTCATTATGCTACAATAAACCCCAAGCTTGTGGGCGGCTGGGTCAGGAGCCAAAGTTCTCTTTTCATGCCTTCCAGAGGGCTGCAGTTGCCGGTCTAGCTGAATGGCAGCTGCATCAATGCCGAAATGCCACTCAAACTAGAAAATTGCTATTGTGAAAGGGTAACTATTTCTACCCATTGCCAACAGTAACAGGCTGAGGTGGCTCTGGTTAGGGTTAGGCTGCGAGACATGGATGGTTTGGATTAGGCAGGGTAACATGGAATGTTAAGGTTAGGCTGAGGAACATGGAGTGTTAAGGGAAGGTTAGGGTTAGGCTGCATACAGGCAAACCACATCCCTTCCAGAAGCTCTGACTCAGTAGGCTCCACAAAGAGGAGAAGGCAAGTCATGCCCAATCAGGGCACTAGACATCCTACTCTCTGATCAGTCATATGGAGATAAAATATCTTCTCTTACAATTACACCCCAGATTTCCTATACATATACAGGCTTTAACATTACACATCATCTAGCTAAAAATGTATTGATCATTATTCCATTACACCAGTGATGCCTGCTCCCTTGTGCATAAGATAAGTATATATTCTACCAAGAAAAGCCAGCAAAACTCCAACGCTACTGTATATTTTTCTACCACTTACAAAAGGTAGTTTAAATAAAAAAATGCATTTATAACACGTTAAAATGTATCACTAAATCAAAGAGCAGGTTAGTTTTCAATCATGTTTTTTTCCCTTGCTTCTTGCAAAGAACAGATGCTCGCACTGTATTATCTCTTATCAAAATGAGCAACACAAAATCGATGTCTATAACTGCCCCTGCTCCTATCTCTCAATGAGGGTTAAATGCCTTTTCTTTAACTATAATGGGCATACAACCTAACGGCTTTTGTGGACTGTTATTTGCAGCCATCTGTTCACGACTAATACATTTGCATGTCATTGTGCACCATCTAGTGGACATAAATAGAATGTGTTAGTCTTCAGGGTACTCATTTATGATCCTAACTGAAAATATACTGGAAATCCTAAAGGCCTTTATTGATCATATTAGTAAGTGTCCTTAATTTTGTTTCTATGAATATGTGAACTAACATTAGGTTTCTCCCTTGGGACACTTTTTAAGCTAATATTGTTAAAATAACAGTTAATTCACTAGTTTACAATAATTAGTAACCACTTGACAGAATAACTAAATGCCTCTCTTACACAGTACACTGATTCATGTATCCTGTTCATCAGCAATGATGCAGATTTTCTGTTATGGTAGTTTCATATTATAACAGGCTAATACTTGATTTTTCAGTTATGGAACGGGATGGTATTACATAGGATTACTATGTAGCATCAGACCTACAAACTGATTTTTTGTATATTCTTTATTTAAGCAAGAATAAGTGACATAGCCAGTGAAGGAGAAATAGAACACATAAAAATCTGTTATTTATGACAGAAATATCAAGATATTCTCGATACAGCAAGAATCTAGTGTCTAGCAGGATTTTTACATAAAAGCATTCACATTATAACAAAGTTGGCAAAACTGCCAATTAAACATGTACCAGGATTAAGAAAATGTAAGTTACTTAAACCATTTTATATTAAGAAGGGGGAGGGAGGATGGAGGAGGAGGTGTAACTAGAGCCCAGGGCAGATTGAAAAAAGTCCCCCCGTCCATCATTATACTGTTTAAACAAAACAAAAAAGAATAATTTCATTATTGTGGCCTCTTGGACCTGGGTGTCCATTGACACCCAGGACATGTGCACTATAAAATTCACACGAGTTATGCCTTTAACCAAAATACAAAAATCATATTTAAGTGATTCCACTCACTTGTTGTCATTATTAAAGGATATTAAATGGGAACCTCATTTTTTGTTTATATCACTTGATGTAGAAGCTTTATACAGTAATATTCCACATGGGAAAGGGATAAAAATTATGGATCACATTTTGCAAAATAATCCAGAAACCAAAGGGATGCATGGAAAATTTATCACGCAAGTTATTCTTACTCACAATTATTTTATTTTTGACGGGGTGTATTATGTACAGGTGATGGGAACGGCCATGGGGACCTGCTTCGCCCCAAGTTACGCCAACCTTTACATGAGCGAGTTTTAAAACCAACATGTCTGGGGAGCCGAGTTTGGGGCGGACCTGGTCCTCTATGGACGTTTTATAGACAACCTTTTTATTATTTGGGGAGGGGGTGAACTCAAAGCTCTGGACTTTATTAATTCTTTGAATTTAAATACCTTTAATTTGAAATTTACACATAAAATTGAGAGCACTAAGATGGATTTCTTAGATTTGTCTATATCCATCCACTTACATTTTAAGAGTTCCCATTTGTATAATTGGCGGAAAAAGATTTAAAAGAGCCACTTAATTAGACTCAAACAGGAACTGTTCCTCAGACATAATTTTTATGGAACAAGAACTAGATTTAATTAATGTGCTCAGAGGTAGAGGTTACCCTGAACATATTCTAACAAAATCCTTGATGGAAGTCCACAGTATGGATAGGATAAATATGATATCTGTGAAACATAAAGAGGAAGAAAAGAATAGTGCGGATAAGTGTGACTTTGACATTGCTTTTGTCACCAAATACAATAAATGTTCTGCTCAGATTAGAAGAATTGTTTTAGATAGCTATCCCATTCTTAAGCAAGATAAAACTTTAAAAACAATTTTACCCGGTAACCCCAAAATGATTTTTAAGAAAAACCGCAACATTAAGAACTTATTGGCCCATTCAGTTCTAAGGCTGCTTTAAATGTGGTGGCTCAAGATGCACTACATCTGCTTTTATTGAGAATAGATCAGATTAACAACTATACATTTAAATGTCTCTTTTGTGATATATGCCTTAATTTGTCCCTGCAATAGGGTATATGTAGGCCATACCACCAGACCTCTCAAAATAGATTCATGGAGCATCGCAGAAATATTTTAAATAACAAACAGAACACATAGTGTTCCTAGACACTTCTGTGAGTTCCATGAAGGGAAAGAAGAGGGTTTGAAATTGATCGGAATTGAACATATTTCAGTAACTTATAGAGGAGGAGATCGATATAGAACCCTTTGCAGACAAGAAACAAAGGGTCCTAATGGCCTCAACGAAGCAATGGAATTAAATGGTATAAACTGAGGATTATTGTTATAAATATTGCTTTTATGGGAGGCTATTTGTCTTGAACATCTATTGCTTTATATGTTTTGGAGATTCATACATATATTGTATATATATATATATATATATATATATATATATGGGGAACCTATGGATTGAAGAATAATAGATAATTCCATTAGTTCCAGTTTAACATTGGGAATAAAGAAGATATGTTGTTCTTTAAGATATGATGTTGTTACCATTTTTGAAAATCTGCATATTGGTCCCAGTGTTCGAAAATATTTAAGATCCATTTTAAGTGATGTTATTGTCTATCTTGGACAAATTTGGAAAAATTTTGCAAATGGTTTTTTTTTTTTATTATATCATTAAAGGCCAATAATTCAGAAATATTAAAGGGTACTTTACACTTGGTATTGGATAAATATGGAGATACGTAGGTTAATCGTCTCCCCAAAGTTAATCTTTTAAATATATTGTTCCTTTGGTATTTTGGTCAGAATAAAATTAAATATCTTATTATTCCACTGGATGTTTACTTAGTCATCACTCCTGAAGATTCATTAGCTGTTCCCAGGGGATGATGGCTGAGAGTATCCACTATGAATATTATAATTTATTTATAGATATACTTTTTATAAATGAAAAAATTATGTATCAAATCTTCTTAGAATCATTATATTAAATTATCTATCCCCATGTGTGTTTACATATGTGGAAAGTGTGTGTATGTGTATGTATATTTGTTAGCTTCATTTATTATAGAACTACATACATATATTTTTTATAGCTATATGTGTGTATGTATCTACATACACATATATATCTATATGTGTGTCTTTTTTGTTGTTGTTGTTGTTGTTGTATCTGTTTTTATTGACTATATGTGTGTCTTTTAATATAACTATGGTATAACCTCTCATCAAAAAATATACCAAAATATATATATAGTTGAAGGATGTGGAGAGGGGAAAGATAGAGATATATCAGTAATTAAGACTACATAGTATCCTTATTCCAACTTAGGTAATATGTGTATCGATGAGAAAATCAATATATATTACTGTACTATAAAATGAAATATCTCATTCTTTCTGTTTCCTTAATATAAGTACCGGTATGTAAGGTTTTAATTAAATAAATTAATAATAATAAAAAGTTTTTTATTTGTCATTTTCATATATAATTTTATCAGTATTTTCTATATATATATATATATATATATATATATATATAT
>WWET01000004.1:1743495-1762166 GCA_011038615.1 Limnodynastes dumerilii | reverse complement strand
CTTTGGGCCCAGGACACACCAGGACAGAATTTGTGGGGCCCGGGACACACCAGTGGGGCCCCACCCCCTAGGAGACATCATCAGTGATGTCACATGAAACACATGAAACATGTGACATCACTGATGATGTCTCCTAGGGGGTGGGGCCCCACTGGTCTGAATTCGCACCTACATGTACGGCGTGCAGGCTGCGATGTTATTTGTGTGCGTCTCCGGATCAGACCCAGAGCGTTTTGGCATTACATTATGCTATCTAACTGTCGCCCATTTCATACCGACACCCCATGTGGGGAAGCCCCGTCACGATCAGGCCGCCTACGTGATCAGAAAAGTTAGTGTAGGAATCTGGACATGTAAGTGTCCAGATTTCTTACCGACAACGTGGAGTGCAGGGGCACGCGCTCCCCACTACGATGCCGGCCGTACTGACCTAGGTCAGGATCCGGCACTATGGCCTTTAGACTGTTACATGACACTTTTCTTGAACATGATCTTCCTTATTATGGATAGATGCTACTTTTAGATTCCCCAGTTGTAGGCTGGTCGCACATGAGGATAAGTTAAGGCTTCATAAATGTTACAAATATATTATCTGCTTGTCAACATCCAAGTCTAAGAATAGTATTGAACACTGTCAAAATCCAGACACTATTCAAGACTTGTTATTGTGTAACTAGCTTTAATTGTTTTGACTGAGCAGTTATGTATGTAGTGGATAATTATTAATTATACTACATGAATGCTATATGAATGGCATTTTTCAGTCACCTGGTGTTGGGGACATGGAAAAACATGAGACACTTAAGCCACTAAACATTAATAAATAGTGTGAGAGTTATTAGTATATAAGGGAAATGTGGAATTGGTATTTACCTTTATGTGATTCAAGCAGATTTGTGTCTTTATGTTGTATATATTTGTTTACTAGTGTTATTGAGAAATTACATTTCTCTATCTTTTGTTGGAAACGCATTATACTGAAGGGTTGTTTAAACGTGTAGGTGTCAGGATTTCCAGTAATAAATCTGTTTATTGTGTTTAGATCAGATTTGCTTATCGGAGAGGATTATAGTGTCTAATATTTGCAGAGATTAGTTCAGCCTGTCCCACTTTAATATGTCAACTCAACCAGTGGATCCTATTGCTATAGTCAAAAAACACTACATCTTGAAAGCAGTTTTTATCATAGAGCTACTGGCAAATGACCTGATCCAGAGTCGCAGGATACACTTATTGTGTAACTCCTGCAATTTTTAGCACTAGGCAGGTGTAGCAGAGGTGCTCATAAATGGACTGATTCGCCTGTAATTGCATCCATCTACCGAGCACGTGTTACACTATAGTTTAATGCAGGGGCATCAAGAATTTAGCCCACCCATTGGCGCCCTACTCTCCCATTGGCACCTCCCTCTCCCCTTCGTGTGCCCCCCCTCCCATTTGCAAACGGGCACAGACAGTGCCTGACACTGTCTCTGTGCAATCCTCTGCTGGCACTCCCTCCCCGGCACCCTCCGATGTGGTAACCCCACTCCGACGCCTATGGTTTAATGAGAATTTAGGCATTTCTGTGCAGTTGGCAGCAGATCAGCAGCCTTGTTTCCATACGCTTCCTCCTGAATTCCTGCACCAGCTCTGAGTATATAAATAATAAAGTTAAAACACAGCCTTGCAGCCCCTGACACACAGATGACAGACATCAATCAGTCTTATTAAAGAATTACACATAATGCTGGTTTCTTAAATCAATTTGTAGGTTAATAAAGACAGGCACAAGAAACGCAAGGGGAAATCTGCACAGGAAGAAAATGCCCCAGCAACACTGCTATTAACATGTAGCTAACCAGCCATTATGGGGCTGATCCCGAGTTCAAGAGTAAGAGCAAAACAGGTGCAAGTGTGCTTCTCGGCTGAACCATGGTGCAATTAAAGGGGTGCTTATTAATTTAAGGGGCTTATCCAGAGCTGCACTTACACCTTTTTTTAAGGTGGAAGCAGGGCTGTAACTAGGGGTGTGTGATAGAGGCGGCCATTCAGGATGTAAAGCTCGAGGGGGTGAAAGTAAGTTAATATTTAAGTTTAAATTGGTTTGGAATTCAGGGTCAAGGGGCGGCAATTTTTCTTTTTGCCCCTTGCACTAACATTTCTAGTTACATCTCTGGGTGTGAGTGGAGACCTGAGCAATTACATGTTGAACTGCAAGGGGAGAAAAATGTATATTGTGAAAGCAGAATAAGAATTGAGAGGTGAAGTTTCTTAGCTTAACTCTACTTTATAGATTAAACATAAAGCTCTGCAGTGTGTGAGCGCCATGTGCAAAAGTAATATATTTTTCCTGCATGTATTTAAATTAAATTAATTAAAATTAATAAGCTCCCCTCACTTTGTAAAATGGTTTAGTCGAGCTGTACACTTGCACCTGTTTTGCCCTTACTCCTAAACTCTGAATCAGCTCTTAATTTTGCATTTGCATGCAGGGAAATACTTGATATTTGCACATAGAGCTGACAGACTGCAAATCTTTATGGGCTCTATTTACTAACTTAAAATTAACTTTGTAAAATTTACTAAGCTGCATTTGCCATGGAAATCTGCTGTTTCCATGCTTACACACTTCCTAAGTCTTTGCTGGCCTGGCACTTAACGGGTGCCGGCACTACATTGCAATTTACTATCCCTCAGGATGGCGTTAGTGACTTCATACCAATGATCTCCCCATATTCTCCCCTTTTCCTCCACCTAATAGCTGTTATTAGGGTGAGGAAAAGGGGTGCATGTATGGGGAGACCGCTGGCATAAAGGAGTAAAAAAAGATTCTAGCCCCGATACGAAGACCCTGCGCATGCGCAGTGGTTTTTCATATTTGGGCTTGAAATTTTCTTAGTCCGGCAGTGTAGTCTCTGCACACGCGCAGGACTTCATTCGATATGAAGTGGTCTGCGATGTGGGCAGAGCACATCGCGGGACTTCGAGGGACCTCGGCGGAGGAGTGAGTATTAGTAAATTTTAAACGCGAACACAAGCGACCCTGGAGCAGCATCGATCCCCTGAGGAACGAAGAAAAGGTAAATAGAGCCCTATGTTTCAGCTGTAAATTAGAGCTAATCTAAAAAAAAACTCCATCAATTCTAATTCTCTTCTCACAATATAAATATTCCTCTCCTTGCAGTTCAACATGGTATTGCTCAGGTAAAAAAAAAAAGGAGTAAGTACAACTCTTGATCAGCCTTTCTATCTGTAAAATAAAATGCAGAAACATTACTACATATATTTGCATACACATGATAATTAAAAAAGTTTTAAAACACCAAAAAACAGTGTTTTGACAAAATTTTTGATTGGGTATTTTTAAAATATGTTTACATTTTTAGTAATTTGGGGGTTATTTTGTAATTTATGTTAAAATCTTTATTACTGTTAAATAGAGAGAATGTCAGCTAGAATCTGATTGTTTGCCATGAGAAACATCTCCACTTCTCCAAACCCGCAGCTTAGTAAATCTGGCCCCAGATGTTGAGTCTATTAAAGATGTGGCATCAGCAGACTAGACATTTTTGTCATGTATGATTTTATGGGTTGATTCAGACACTTGGAAAAGAAACAAATTACTGACTTTTGCTATAATATTGCGTTAAAAATATGGCATGCAAAATATGGTATAGTACACAGTCCCTCTATTTTTAAAATTGTATTTAATACCCACCTGTACTTTTCATGCAACGTGGATGATAGTTATCTGTATTTGTTATCTGCCATGTACAAACTTTTAACTCAAGTGAGAAAAAATGGAAACATCTCTTTTGTTTTTGTGTTTTAGAAACACTACAATAAAGGTGAATGTAACTGCTTTGAAATTCCGGCGGTAAGTATTTTTTTTATTACAAAACACATGCATATAATTGTTTCAATGTCATCAGGAAAAAAAAAAAAACAAGTGCAGGATGAATTCACATGTAGTAGAAACTATACAGCTTTGTTGATTTTGCAGGTTTGAAAGTGTAAATTATAATTTCTGGAGTATAAATATTATAATATTAGAAATAGAAAAGCAGAGCAGACCGTACACCAGTGTACAAAATTCAATGCACATAGTTAGCTAAAGTCAAGATCTCATTAAGGGTGCTGCCTAATATGTAACCCAAAAATTAGAGAGAAGAACAAACAAATTTAGCCAGAAAGAGATCTATCACAATAAAAGAAGGAAAACAATGCCTTATATACCAGGCTAGGGTTACTTGGGGTGCAAAACACCTTAAATAATGCTTGAAAAGGTTTTGCAAACTGCTAGATGACTGAAAAAAACTTTTATTTTTAATGCAACATATTAAAATCTTTGCATATCATCAAGATATTGAGTAAAGTCATATACGTTCCACATTGAGCCAGAGGTAAACAATTGCAACAAAGTAGCACATAGTATTGCGAGTAACAAGGAGGGGAAGAGAGGGGGGGAGCTAAGCTAGACTGAAATGACAGGCAAGAATGATATCCCTAATGACTGAAAACTAGCAGTCTCACGACCACTCTTCACCCTTCCGGGCAGTATCTCTAAACCCTCCCTATCTAATCTACCAGGAGGGGGGGAAGGTGAGGCAATACTTAGCAAAAGAAAACGAGTGAGGCAAGTAGGTATGTGGAAGCGGGTCCTCCGCTTTTCTCTTCTATATTCCTCACCCTGCAGCAAGTCTTGTTCACACTTTCTCCTCTTTAATTATACAATTGTTTGTTTAAAACATTTTACAAACTATAGAATTTATATATATTTACTGTGGAAGGGACCAGAGATATTGACCTTTCATATGTTATATAACAATAGCAATACATAAGAATACATTTGACAAATGTCACAATGTGTGAGAGTGGGATACTAGACAATATATGGTAGCATGTACCAACCAAGCTCAGTCTTTTGAGCTGTAAGGTGGTCCAATTTGAGTAGGAATGACTGGAAATGAATGTTATTAATAATACTTTAGGAGCAAAAATACATAAATATTATTTGAGTTTAGCATTTTTATTAGCAATTTAACATTTCATTTTTTTGATAAAACCAAAACCAAAGACAACAACGATTTAGAACCAAAACCAAAACACAGTTGTCGGCGCTAAGCTTTGTTAAACAATACATAAAATAAAACCATTTAAATTACTTAAAAAAAATATTCAAATACTTTGAAATAAGCAACTTGTACAGGTTGCTGCATTACACCTCTCAGCTTATTTACTTATATGTAGCAGAATGCATGCTTCAAATGCATGATCATTACCTGTACTTCCCATCCAGAGCTTATACTCATGGATACTCATGGATACTCTGCATAGGATTTGCCCTATTGTATATCTTATCTGTACCTTTGCTGCATTAAAACTCTGGATCAAATCCAATATTTCTTAACATGTTGCAATGTAAAAGGGTGCCAAGTAATATAACTATTTTTTTTTGCATGCAGGGCATATACTTTGCTTTTGCACATAGATCATTTTCTGTTGTCATTTGCTGTCGTTTTTGTATTATTTCATAATAGCATTCATAACAGAATTGAAACCTAATTATTAAATTAAAATTAAAACAGTATCTCTAATTTAAAAAACATCCTGAATAAAAATATGAGACATTACACTGCTATTCAGGCTAAAAAAAAAGATAGTATAGCTTAGTATAGCAGGACATAAGAGTCGTCGCCCTCAAATGTTTTTTTTTTCCCCCAAGACTTCCTTCCCCCGGATTATCCAAGCGCTAGCATGCCCTGGCATCCTTGGGCATGCTGGTGCTTATAGCACGACAAGCATCAGCTTGCCCTGTAGTGACGATTTTAATTATTTATTTTATTTATATCGGCGGGGGCTAGGGAATTAGTTTATTTATTATTTAAAAAATAACATTAAAAAAATACGCTCCAACTGTGGGTTTTTAAAAGCGTGTTTCAACAGAAACATACAACGGTGGCTGGGACGTTTTAGCGGATTCGCCGTTCTGATGCTATTCAGCAGTGCTGGATTACTAAATAGGCAGATTAGGCACTAGGCCTTTCATGGGCCCATCGACAATGGATCAAAATAATATTGAGCTTTATAAGCTTTATTAAATCATTTCCAAAACATAGAAAAATGATTCAACGAAAACTTTGCAATTGACTATTTAGAAAATTCTGGTTATTAAAAATTTTGGTTTGTGAAATTAAAAACATATCAGGAGATGATTTGCGAGGGAGGCCCGAGATATTTACTTCCCAGGAGTCTCCACAGGGTTTAATCCAACATTGCTGTTTAGTCATTGTATCCCCCATATTACTGTTTATGTGTATCCTGTGGCTCACATACAATTTCTAAGTCACACAATATGGGTTACAGAATTCTGGTTTGCTGCATCACTTTATCATGGGCAAAGTCTATTATTACTGACTAGCTCCTGGTGTTAGTGTTTTGACTTCTTCAGTAAACATATTTTCCTTTGCAGAAATTCCTGGAACTGTTTTTGCACTAATATAACCTGCAATTGTTAAGATATGTTATTACCTGAAGTCATCTTGCAATAAATCGTTTCCAAAAACTCAGAAACACAGTTATCCTTCATGTAAGAATTGTAACTATAACTATAGGGAATTGTCAGTCAGTAATGAACAAACCTGTGTTCCAGCAATGTGACCTGAAAGACATGCACTGTAAGGGGTCCCTGAGGAGAGAGACCCTGATTCAGACTTAACTAGGAAATAAATATACGAAGATTCGCAAAACCACGCACCTAAGTAGCAAGTGCTCTCCCATGACACCCCTCGTTCTTATGGATTTTAGCTGACATCCGCCACCATAGGCCTACCTTAACTTTCCGTACGTATGTTTGTGTGGAGTTTGCTAAAGTAAAAATGGATGTGCCTAACCCAGCCCATATTGTCCAATTTAAATGCCTCCTCCCACCCACATTGCATATACTTATTCTTACGGAGAGCTGGCACTCACCTTCTTACGTATGTCATTAAGCACGAAGATCAACTCCGTGTATAATGAGTTCTTATGTGTAACATCTGGCGCGCAAAATTCTAGAGACATGGTAGTGTTTAAATTCCAGAGACACAGTAGTGCTGAAATTCTAGAGACACAGGAGTGCTGAAATTCTAGAGACATGGGAGTGTTTAAATTCTAGAGACACAGTAGATTCTATAGACACAGTAGTGCTGAAATTCTAGAGACACGGGAGAGCTGAAATTCTAGAGACACAGGAGTGCTGAAATTCTAGAGACACAGGAGTGCTGAAATTCTAGAGACACAGGAGTGCCGAAATTCTAGAGAAACAGGAGAGCTGAAATTCTAGAGACACGGGAGTGCTGAAATTCTAGAGAAACAGGAGAGTTGAAATTAAAGAGACACAGGAGTGCTGAAATTCTAGAGACACAGGAGTGTTGAAATTCTAGAGACACAGGAGTGCTGAAATTCTAGAGACACAGGAGAGCTGAAATTCTAGAGACACAGGAGTGCTGAAATTCTAGAGACACAGGAGTGCTGAAATTCTAGAGAAACAGGAGAGCTGAAATTCTAGAGACACAGAAGTGCTGAAATTCTGTAGAAAGAGGAGAGCTGAAATTCTAGAGACACAGGAGTGCTGAAATTCTAGAGACTCCGGAGTGCTGAAATTCTAAAGAAACGGGAGTGCTGAAATTCACAGACATCTTGACATGAGGAAGCTAGAGTGCTAGAGACACAGGAAAGCCAGTGGACTAGAGAAACAAGAGAGCTGGAGGGCTAGAGACAAAGGGAGAGCTGGAGGGCTAGAGTCACAGGATCAAATATATTGCTTTAAACTGTAAATGTACAAACAATACCATTGGAATGTAGATAAAAGTACCATAAACCTATTTGTGCTGTGTATGCTACATATAACAGTTATACTTTCATTGATGACTGCAATGCATTACACAATGGGTATACATGGCCCAGATGCCAGGACAGTTGTTGGTTTTCTGGTTTAGACTTCTATGCATTCTAGATCTGTTCTAATTATTAGAGAGCCATTGTCGTATCTATAACAGGTGCAGAGTGTGAACAGAACAGGGGGCCCCTTTTCACATACTCTGGACCAAAATCTATGTATATAGATCTACCTAGCGGTGTCACAGGGAAGAGGGGGGAGGACTTAGGGAATGATAAGGGGGGCCCATGTACAAATCCTACACAAGGGCCCCATCACTTCTTAAAACACCCCTGTAAAGAGATGTGAACAGGAAATATCTTACTAGACCTAGACTACCTAGGTTTTGTCCTCTTGACTCGTGCTCACTGCAGGGCCATAATGGGATGGTGCTCTCATCTAGGGTGCAGGAGCTAAATAAGAAAAGATGGTCTGTGTAACCTCAAGAAAATAAGGAACTAAGCGCACTCAAAAGTCTGTATAATAATAAATAGTCATTTAATTAACCGAAATAAAAATATAATTGTAATCATACACTAACAATAATAACGTCAATATCAATAGACATATAACATAAAACCATAAATATGGTAAAGTGTTCCAATAGCAAAATACTGAGATTCCTCTGTATTTTGCTATTGGAGCATTTTACCATATATATGGTTTTATGTTATATGTCTATTGATATTATTGGGCCTGATTCAGACTGTGATGTGCTTAAAATAAGAGAGGAAAGTCACTCCTGGGCTAAACCATGCTGATAGCAGGGGGAGTCAAGTTAATTGTATTCTTTGCATGCAGGGATATATCTTTGAATTGCTTACTGCACACAGATACTGACCAGCTTTACTATCACACTGTTATTTAGACTTGGGATATGAAACATCACCTCTCAACTCTAATACTGCTTGCAACAGATGAAATATGACTCCCCTGCAATCAACATGGTTTAGCCCAGAATTGACTTTCCTCTCTTATTTTAAGCACCTTCTTAAGAGCTCTATTTACTAACCTGCCTCATTCCCAGTGAACAAAGCTACATCAGGCTCGCTTATCGCTGCAAACCTGGCAGCTTTGTTTACATTATTTACAAATACTCACCCCTCCTGCGAGGTCCTGCGATGATCCGCCTGGTCCTCGCAGTGCTTCTCATTCATGCGATGCATGAATGAAGTACTGCACATGCGCAATAACCTCATTCTGGACTTAGAAAATTTCAACTCCCGACATGAGAAACACTACACATGCGCAGTGCTTCTCTTTTGGCACTCTGAAATTTTCAAGTCCTGACATGAGAAACACTGCGCATGTGTAGTGTATTCATGCTGGGACCGGACAGCTGCAGCCCGACGGGACTCCCGGACAGGTGAGTTTATTAATATACACAAATTTTTTTTTATTGATTTTTTTTTTACTTATTAAATTTTTTTTTTAACTTGGGCACTATTCTTATGTATTCGAACGGTCTCCCCATACATACCCCCTTTTCCTCCCCCTAATAACAGCTATGAGGGGTATATGGGAACATCACCGGAATACTTATCACTAATGCCAGCCTTGTAAATATGCTCCCCTTCATTTTAATGCGATAGGGCCGTTTTTGAAGTGAAAACTGGCCCTATCGCATTAAAATGATCTTTTTAAATAGACCCCTAAGTCTGAATCAGGCCCATTATTGTTAGTGTATTATCACATTTGTGTTTTTATTTGATTTTATTAAAATAAAGTATTTTCATTGCAAGTACACTTTTGACTCTTTTTTTCAGCCTTTCTCAATTGTTTAATTAAAAAAATGTATTATTATACAGACTTTTTAGTGCGCTAAGATCATTATTTTCTTGAATGTTTTTTAGATAACGGAGGTACAGGTTGACTCCGCATTCTTTAGCTGCCACATAGTCTGATTACTTAGTATCTGGTGAGAGAACCAGCGCCGATTTATGCGTGACTTCTGTTTTCTGTGTAAACTCGCTTTCTATATGATTTCTAAAAATTTTTACGTTTTAATATTAATTGAATTAATCATAATTTAGCAACAAAAACGGCAACATATTTCAAAATTAAGACAAAATTCTCCATTAAATTAAAATAAGCCCTCCCCTCAATAATATATCATGAAAAATAACAATAAAAAGTGGTATATTAATAGCTATACAAGGTATACGCCGTGTGTATTGATTGTATAGCAGTAACTAGGATATAGTGTGTATAGTATTGGAGTTACTAGACTATACTGTATATAGTTTGGCAGTTACTGGGATATACTGTGTGTAGTATTTCAGTTACTAGGATCTACTGTGTATAGTATTGCAGTTACTAGGATACAGTGTGTAGTATTGCAGTTACTAGGATATACTGTGTATAGTTTGGCAGTTACTGGGATATACTTTGTATAGTATGACAGTTACAATGATCTAATATGTATTGTATTACAGTCATTAGGGTTCATTGTGTATTTTAGGGCAGTAACTAGGATGCAATGTGAATATAATTGTGGTCACTAAGGTGCACTGTGTTTTGCATGGAGGTAATTATTAGTCTGGAAATCCTTTATAATTATTCTTATAATAAAACCAATTTTTCCTTATTTCAATGAGTGAAAGTGATGGAGGGAATAAGTGAAGTGAAAGTGATGTGACTGTGGAGATGTCATATGTAATGTGTGGAGAGTGCAGTGTAAGCATATTTAAACTCTATGTAAAAAAGAACAGCTCCTTAAAGGGACAGGCACTTCTAAGATACAGCATAATATAAGGATGAAGCAGGGATAGTGCAATACTGATTTTCCCTCTCGTCTCTTGCTCACTCTGGTAATAACTTATTTGGCAAGTAAAATCAGTAAATACATTTCTAGCAGGAAGATGGAAGACAAATGGAGTTGGTGATAAGTTCTGCAGAGCTTTGTATAAGAGTAATGATAGAAAGTCAAATTAGAAGTACCAGGGCAAACTAAGAGATGCAACGAGCAGGGGCAGAGGACTCGGATGCCATAACAAAGAGGCGGGATCTGAGTCTGGATGAGGGACGGCATTTGTGCAGAAAGATTAAGACATTGCTCACTGCTGGTAATGTATTCATATACAGAGCCCAACATTCATACACGGGGGACCCTATTCACACTTAAGGAAGCTTTAATTGGTGCGGATATGCATGTAATTTCCCCTAACTTAAAGCTCCCTCCAACGCCACCTTCCCCTTATTTTAAGGGTGACAATGGCTTCCCTAACTTTCCGTGGGTATTTTCCTTTTTAAGAAGGAGAATACGAACAGTGTTTATCCTATCCCCCCCCTCCCCGGCTACTTATCATACCTCCCTCCTCCCACTTTTCTTAAATCCGCCCATAGACTGCTGTAGCACACCTCTGTCTTCTTCAGAAACTCAGTGCGGTCTTGAAAGATTATGGGCTGGATTGACACCTAAGAAGTAGTCGCTTGTTATTAGGTGCGGTCTTTAAACACCGGCCGGATTATTTTAGGTAAAAGAGGTGGCCGCCTCGGGGAAGGTTTGAGAAATGTTGGAGGGGGGAGGGATTTAGCTTAGCCGGGGAGGGGGTAGCGGCAATGTCCGTGCGGACGTTGCACGGATAGTTAAGGTAGCCCAATGGCATAAGGTACCTAAAAAAGGGAGGCGGGATGGGGGCCGGACGGGTGAGTTAAGTGCAGGTCTTTCCACATCTAAAGCACACCGGATCTGTAAACCTGGTCCTACGTGCCTAAATGGTACGTACAGAGATTGCGTGTATGACCTACCACGCATTTGTAGTAGGTTATTTCTTTAAAGACCGCACTTAACAAGCAGGTGTGAATAAGCAATGTCTCCTACAGCTTGCTTAGAATTCCATGAGTACAGGGTGGGTGACTGACATGGACCCCCTTCTCCTTTGGGCCCCCAGACGCTCTCCCACCATGCACCAACGGTAGTTATGCCACCCTATTACTGGATGATCTGCCCGATAATTGTATATTGTGTATGCAGCTTTACATGGAACTGATTTTCTTTTGCCTTTTATGGGCACATTCCATGCATTCAAACTTTGGTGCAGCCTCTCTAACTGATCTAGATAAAGGGGTAAAGATACTTAGCACAGCAGAGGGGAGTCAGAGTGATTATGGCAAGTTACCTCCTTTTTGAGAAGTATGGGAGCTGATTTAGAGTTGGAAGCACAGCAGAGAGAAATTGGAGCAAATTTGCATATTGGCAGA
Organism: Limnodynastes dumerilii; assembly: GCA_011038615.1. Taxonomy (NCBI): domain Eukaryota; kingdom Metazoa; phylum Chordata; class Amphibia; order Anura; family Limnodynastidae; genus Limnodynastes; species Limnodynastes dumerilii. The sequence continues at coordinate 1,750,063 of WWET01000004.1, read as the reverse complement.
ATTATGTTGTGGGAGGAGGCAATTGTAAAATGTGCTGACAGAAATAGAATTTAGATCAGACGTGCCCTAGCAAAGCCTACATTTTCCATTTAAAAATAGTGCTCTGCGGTATATTCAGACATTTCTCAGTATGCTACAAAATGAAATACATTGATACCCCACCTTTTCTGAAATGGTTTGTCCAATACTGGATTCGCCCCATAACTGCACAGTTTGCATCAAGAGTTCCAAGAATGCATTATGTATGTTTTATATCTTATATCAGCCACAATCATTAAGGATTAAGATTAAAAGGTAAAATAATTCCACAAGTGATATAAAATTGCTATAGTTAAAATTGTATTGTTTTGTCTTCATTGGGCCCCTACTGTCCATATTGGGTTCCTACAGATTTTCCTTTATATTCTCCACGTCACGTATTGTAACATCAAAATCTGACATTTGCGATAGGGATTTTTTATTGCTTTCTGCACACGTGCTAGATGATCCAGACTATTTACACTTTTGACAGCTTCTGACATGGTTGCTCTTGAAAGTAGGAGGCGTTAGGTATTACAATGTACAGTATAGGCAGGATCTCTTACAGTCGACCAAATCAGACTTTCAGTCTGATACCATTTTAGTTGTAAATTGTTTGAAAAACTTAAGTTAAAGTGCTGCTGATAGGTGCATGGATACAGCGGAGCACCTAACACACAGGGGCGGATAGGGAATTTAGAGTGGCCCTGGAAAAAAAAATCTGCAAGAGGCCACGTGTGGGCAAGATCAACTATAGGTGGGGTCCAAAAAATATGTATACTGGATTAGTACAGAATAAAGAACCTACTGACAAATATTTCACATTCCAATAAAGAAATGTATAGTGACCTCTATGTAATACAGGTAGTCACTGCCACCCCAGAGACCACCACCTGAAACATACAGCATCCTAGTGACCTCCACCCAATACCTACAGCATCCTAGTGAACACCACCCAATACATACAGCATCCTGGTGACTATCTCCCAATACATACAGATCCTTAGGGTCCACCACTCAATATATACAACATCCTAATGATCTCCATTCTATACAGACATCATTTTAGCAACCACCACCCATGACAGACAACATTCTAGGTTTCTTCAAATAAAAAAGGAGCTGACCACCGGCTTACCAGGAAAATTCCCTGTAAGTCCTATGGACAATCCTCCCCTGCTAAAATAACACCATTATTTCTTAGATTTCGATTCAGAATGATTGCTCATTGACAAAACATATTCCCTTCTATCCAAGAATTCAGTATAAGCTCTCCAGCTTCAGATGACTGGATCAAATAATTCATTTAACCATTGAGTTCTAATTCACTGAATAATATTTTACAATGGCTGCAAGGGGGGGTGGGGGGGAGATGGTGGAGAGAACTGAACCCTTCCAGACATCTGTCTGTATTTTTTTCCTCTCTATTTATTTGGTTAATGCTTTTGGTTCTTGTAATGACTGGGAGACACTGCTGCTGGTAATTCCATTTTCTCCCATGGTATTTATTATTTATTGATTTTAATAACTATGCAGAGCTCATGCAGAGAGTAGGAGATGTTTTTGGTATTTATATAGCCGAACAAATCAAATTTTCCCTGTGACTTTATTCCTGCATAATCCAGCATTTCACCAGAAATAACTGCTCTGTGCATCACTAAAGGTGTATAAATCATACAGCATAAATACTATAATATCTATCTATCTATCTATCTATCTATCTATCTATCTATCTATCTATCTATCTATCTATCTATCTATCTATCTATCTATCCTATCTATGGCCCCGATTCAATTCCCTGTGATGTTGCATATTAGGCAGATTATTATCTCATTTCCATAAAAGATTGTGCCCAAACACCACATTGCAGAATTAAATTGCAGTACTTCTGGATGCAATGTAGGACCAAAAATTTATCATGACGTCCAAGCAAGTAACCCTAACAAAATCCCAGCGGCGCGAAAAAAAAAAACCCCATGAATTGCTGAACATCAAGGGCCAGATTTACAAAGCTTTGAGTTTGAAAAAAGTGGAGATGTTGCCTATAGCAACCAATCAGATTCTCTCTCTCACTTTCTTTTACATACTAGAGAAATGTCAGCTAGAATCTGATTGGTTGCTATAGGCAACATCTCCTCTTTTCCAAACCCGCTGGTTAGTAAATCTGGCCCCAAGTGGATGTTGTAAACATTTCCGTGATGTAGCAGTCAAAATTGTGCTTTGTAATTTTAACCTCTGAGGTGTGTGATTTACAATAGAAGTCAATAGCAAAAGTAAAAATATTTAAAAATTGTATTTAATAAACCTTATAAAAACCCTTATATAAGTGCACTACAGGCTTTATAACTTTTCAGTAAACATTATTTGTTTTTAAATACTACACTATGTGGCGTTATATTACTTTGTTTACATGTGGAAGTGCTGATTTGTACTGAATACTGGGAAGTTTTTGCCTTTAACGCTTTGGAGCAAGGTGTCCTCTGGTACGAATGCAAATCATTACTTGCATTATAATTTGATCTATTGTTATATGATAAGGGTGATCAGTCCTATAGCCACTCTCTGCTCTGCTAAGATACTTCTCACGTGGGTGATATTTTAATAAACTTCCTACGACTGACAAACCTCCCCTCCCCACAAGCAAACACCTGAAATAAACACACGGACACATGGCTGGATTTTAAAAAGGGGGCATAATTTTATTGATTAGAATTGAATCTTTTTGAAATTTCTATCAGAAATAAATCCTCATGTATACATATCATAGGACCTATTCCAGACTTCTGTATCTCCGCCATTTTATGTTCACACGAGTCTGAAAACTTATGGAAGCGTATGTGAATCAGATATCCGCGTGTGCAAGGAGAAGGGTTACTCAGATGTGTGGACGCTGTGAGTTTCCAATACTGGATCATCACACATTCTACGTTTGGATGTCTAAACGCTAAAAGATCCTATCACTGGGGTAGATCCAGAACTACGTCCGTATTCCATAGACGGACGTAATTCAATGAACAATAGCTACTGCGCATGCGTAGTAGCTATTGTACGTAATTTGCGGATTATTTCAATACGTAGATTGCGTATATGCGGTCTAAAAGACGGACGGACGTAGTTCTGGATCTGGCCCATTGGGTCCTGTCTAAAGACACTGTATTTGGAGCTCCAGCCGCAGCAGCAGTAAAGGTCCGATGCTGGATCACCTCAGCATCCTACAATCCGTACAGATGGGATGATGCCAATGGAGTTACAGGCCCTGGACCCTACATAAATATTCCTGCATCGTCCAAAGCTTCCATAACAATTTACATGTTAATCCCAGCCCTTCCATGTAAACCGCACCCTGCCAGCGGAAAGACGTCCATCACAGAAATCTGTGTCCAGATCCTCCCTCAAAGTCTTAGAAATGCGCATATGCGCTCTCGAAATGTGGCCATTTTTTGCTAACAAAGAGGAGAAAAAGCTCACATTTCCTGGATCTGGTCGATGTTACTGCACAAAAGTAAAATCCTCTAACAATGAAATAGATAAGTAATACGCATTGGCGGAAGTATTCAACCCCGCTGTGCTTTAAATCACTATATTTTAGCAAAACTCAATGCTTCATCCAGCTGAAGGCTTCTTTACCTGAATGGGAAACATATGGATGATGATTGTTAAACATGAATAATGATTGGGAATGTGATTGTGTGGAACATTTTAGTGATTTTGTATTAATTTTAACTTTTTTTAAATTGAACACTTATAAATCAATGTAAAATCTCAACATAAAAGTTGACATATGTACAAGTCAACCTTTAATACGTACCCCTTTATCATAAACATGTTAGTTCTTGCATTGATCCCCCAGCAGATATTACAAATTACAGAAACCCATCTTATGACTAATATCAGGGCTGGAAGTGAGGAGGTAAAAAAAAGTCAACATTTTCATATCACCACTTCTAAATGTCCATACCGCCACTTCTAAATGTCCATACCGCCACTTCTAAATGTCCATACCACCACTTCTAAATGTCAATACCACCTCTTCTAAATTTCCACTGCGATCACTGTCTAACATGAAATAAGAGATTATGAGAATTCGCAAGACTCCCATACAGTGGAGGAGTTCCATGAACATTATTTACATAACTACTACAGATATAGTAGCATTACAAAGTTTTTTCAAACCTTAATGCTGGCTCAATAGCCCCGAGTGGTGAAAAACGTGTGACCAATTAGTATCATTCCTGGTAATTCGAGGTTTACCTGCCCTGAATGATGGCTCATGTCTTCCCTTTCCTCTTGCTTATTAGTATCTTTTATTTATATGGCAAGGGTTATGTACATAAAAAATGTCAGTGTCTAAATTATAATAATAATACAATTATAACTCACTAAGAACACGAAACAAGTTAAGAACAGCAGTAGGATATAACAAATAAGTCACATAATTACATGGAGACAACAGCAGGAGAAAGTGCCATGTGGGGAAACTTACATTTGTAAATAATTCAGATTTATAGCCACTACTTTCTTTTTTTAAATTTGCAGCGAGACCTGTTTCATTTATTGCACACAATGTATTTGGCAGACTGGACTGACTAATGGCTCTTATCAAATGTCAAATTCTATGTTTCTATGGGCTCTATTTATAAACATCATTTTCCATGTGAAAACGGGCATTGTCGCAGGAAAACGAAGTTTTTGATATTTACAAACCATGCATCGCCATGGAAAACTACAGTTTCCATGGCGATGCATGTATCTAACATATCTCCCCACCGACCCGTTCTTTTCATAGCTGGATGGCAGTTCGCTATGTTTACAAAGCCTGGGATCAGAGTTTTACACTCCACTCCCGGCGTAAGGCTGGCGTTAGGGGTATCTATTCCAGAGATATCCCCATATATCCCACTTTTCCTCTCCCTAATAGCTGTTATTCTGTTATTAGGGGGAGGAAAAGGGGGGCATATATGGGGACATCGCTGGAATACAGCTATGTGTAAAAAAAAAAAAAAAAAGTGTAAAAAAAACCCCAATAATTGTAGAAAAAAACATAAGAAAAAAAGCAAAACTTACCTGTCTGGGAGACACATCTGACATGCATACGTGCAGTGTTTTTCATATCGGGACTCTAAAATTTTCAAAGTCCCGCAATGGAGTCTCTGCACATGCTCAGGACTTCATTCATACAGAGTCTGGATTAGCTTCATTCATTTAAAAACAAACTCCTATATAAATAGAGCCTGACACTATAAATAGAGTGTGACACTTAAAAGTCACACTCCTAAATAACCCTTAAATAGAGAGAGATATGGACGTGTTATACCTTTTGCAAATTGACTGAAATGACTCTAGTGGCCAGTTTAAATTCGGATTGGATAATTCTATTACACATTCTTAAACTGGATACACACTTGTCAAATCTTCTCCAGATCCAATTTCCGACCTGACTGTTTACACAATCCTACAGCACACCAAGCTTGCAGATGCTACACCCAATCCCTGATATACACTTGTCTAATTTTACAGCAGACGTCTGACTTGCATCCTCTGAAATGATCTGCTGATTCAAAGCTGCACTTACACCCGTTTTTTAGATCTAAGTACAGCATTCAGAAGTCACACTCTACGGGCTGGATCCAGACTTAAATAAGTGCTTGAAATTAGTTACTCCTGGGCTAAACCATGTTGATTGCAGGGGGAGTCAAGGAAATTGTATTCTTTGCATGCAGGGATATATCTTTGAATTGCTTACTACACACAGATACCGACCAGCTTTACTATCACACTGTTATTTAGACTTGGGATAGGAAACATCACCTCTTAACTCTAATACTGTTTGCAACAGATGAAATATGACTCTCCTGCAATCAACATGGTTTAGCCCAGGAGTAACTAATTTCAAGCACTTATTTAAGTCTGGATCCAGCCCGTAGAGTGTGACTTCTGAATGCTGTACTTAGATCTAAAAAACGGGTGTAAGTGCAGCTTTGAATCAGCAGATCATTTCAGAGGATGCAAGTCAGACGTCTGCTGTAAAATTAGACAAGTGTATATCAGGGATTGGGTGTAGCATCTGCAAGCTTGGTGTGCTGTAGGATTGTGTAAACAGTCAGGTCGGAAATTGGATCTGGAGAAGATTTGACAAGTGTGTATCCAGTTTAAGAATGTGTAATAGAATTATCCAATCCGAATTTAAACTGGCCACTAGAGTCATTTCAGTCAATTTGCAAAAGGTATAACACGTCCATATCTCTCTCTATTTAAGGGTTATTTAGGAGTGTGACTTTTAAGTGTCACACTCTATTTATAGTGTCAGGCTCTATTTATATAGGAGTTTGTTTTTAAATGAATGAAGCTAATCCAGACTCTGTATGAATGAAGTCCTGAGCATGTGCAGAGACTCCATTGCGGGACTTTGAAAATTTTAGAGTCCCGATATGAAAAACACTGCACGTATGCATGTCAGATGTGTCTCCCAGACAGGTAAGTTTTGCTTTTTTTCTTATGTTTTTTTCTACAATTATTGGGGTTTTTTTTACACTTTTTTTTTTTTTTTTT
>WWET01000004.1:1670180-1694077 GCA_011038615.1 Limnodynastes dumerilii | reverse complement strand
ACACCCCCCCCCCCCCCCCACCAAAAAAACCTACACCTACAAAATACATACCCACACCACACTGACAAACACTACTAAAGTTACAAAAACATAATAAAAGTGTTAATATATCCTCTTCTATTGTAGCACTACAAGTTTTAGCAAACCCAGAGTATATACAGAGATGCACAAATGGAGAGGCGCAGATGATTACCAGTATAGAACTGGAGTACAAATGGAGAAGTGCAGATGGAGTAGCAGAGGTGATTAACCAGGACAGTCCTGGAGCATATACAGAGAAATGCAGATGGAGTAGCACAGGTGATTAACCAAAACAGGACTGCAGTGTACACAGAGAGCTGCAGATGGATTAGCACAGGCAGGGCCAGATTAAGGTCTGCATGGGTCTGGGGCTAAAAATTATCAAGGGCCCATTGACATGGGAGTGACCAGTAATACATAGGTGTCGCCAGCGTTGTGGGGTTCGTCAATTTCATGTGTGCGTGGTCAGTACCAGAGGTCATAGATAGTACCTCCTTCTAACCATCTACATCTCTCTTCCATAGTCATAACTGCTTATTGTAAAGTAAAGAGTGGGAATTACATCCCAACTGTTTCTCGTGTTGGAACAAGAACCTGGCTGACCATGACCCAACAAAATTACTATAAGTGAAGAAGTAAGGAGCAGTCATATGTTTAGAAATGCCCACACAAAAATCACATCCGTGAACACATTACTATTTACACACTGAATTCACCCTTAAATCAGGATCTACACAAAAATCCAGAATCCATACTAAAAGCATTGAAAAAGTCTGAAAACATTGACAATTTTTTGGAACATCCAGGCACCATGTCATATACACAATAAATTTAGTCAAAAATATGTGGATGTACACTTGTTACACCCAAAAAGCCAGAAACCATACTAAATGTATTGAAAAAGCCAAAAACCATATTAAATACTATGAAAATTTCTCACAAAAGCCAGATCCACATACACTTTGATATAGGGTTTTCAGCTTCTCTCTTTTTTTTAAATATATAAACTATACATTTACTATGTTTCGGTCTTATACCTTATCCCAGGGCAGTTACTTAGCACAGTGCATGTATGCTAATGAGGACTAGAACAAAGATAAAAATTCTGTTCTGTTTCAAGAATATGGCACAGAGAACAAATGAGAATAATGTCACCTGATCCAAATATGAAAAGGTTATGAGTATGGTAGTATGTAGCCACTAACATAGCTGCACATCAGTGCCTGTATAAAATATAAAATGATAAACTTACTATGTTTCGGTCTTATACCTTATCCCAGGGCAGTTACTTAGCACAGTGCATGTATGCTAATGAGGACTAGAACAAAGATAAAAAAGTAATTCTGTTTCAAGAATATGGCACAGAGAACAAATGAGAATAATGTCACCTGATCCAAATATGAAAAGGTTATGAGTATGGTAGTATGTAGCCACTAACATAGCTGCACATCAGTGCCTGTATAAAATATAACTTATAATGATAAACAACTAAAAAGATGTACTAAAATACAGGGAAGGTCCAGTTGTATTTCACATACGCACTGTTGTGTATCTACAGTATGAAGAGGTTAGTTGCTACACACTACCATACTCTGTCTGATGTAACATTTTCATATTTGGATCAGATGACCTGTTTTTCATTTGTTATTTTGAGTGTTCTAACCTAACTGACCTGTTTTATTCTCTCTGTTTGTTCATTGAAACATTAGAAGGAAACAAAGAAGGATTTTATTTGCAGACGCACATCTCTACACCTTGAAACTAATTTTAAATAATGCATTTCTGCTCTATTGATAATGAATTTAAAAATGATAAATATTAAAAACACTTGACAACATTGTGAAACACATTAACAGAATAAGATAATTCTCCACACCCACTATGATTATATGCCCTCTTATTAGATTTGTTAAAAAAATTCAATCTTTAAATTCATTGTGTTAAAGTGTATTTATTAGAATATAGTGGCTTTATATCACCCCCCTAGAATTACCATCCATAAAAGGTTTTTCACCCTTATATAGCACATTAAAAATATATTTACATTTATTGAAAAATATAAATCAATCAATATATTGTGATTATTCACCAGTCACCAAAAAATATATATATAATTGCATATTGTAATAATGTCAACCTTACAGATTTTTTCCCCCCACTTTAAGTTCTGTCCAGTGTCCACAGTCAGCAAACACACCTGGATCGCTGCATCACATGTCTTCCATGTTTTCCTGATCCTCAGAGGCTGCTGCTCTCAGGATCCCTGGGTGTCTGACGTCATCTACTCTGACTCACTGCTTTAACAGACAGTGAGTCAGACAGGAAGTTCAGTGCCTTTGTCTCTCTCCTCTGCAGTGTTTGATTGGATCATTCTGAGTCACTCAATATGATGTAATCTGACACCGCAGGGGAGAGAGATGATCTCAGCCCTTCCTTCTGTTTGGAAAACGGCCTGCACTGCAGACAGAGGGAATGGCCTGAAGGCACATATTCCTCATCAGTGAGGGGACACAAGGTCAGCTGCACATCTAATAAACTGTCATTTTAGACATTTCCTAATTGGCCTGTTTATCAATGGAGGCCAGGGGCTGTAGTCTCATCAGCCCCATTGTTAATCCGGCCCTACACACATAAACACACACACACACTTTTATTTAATGTAAAAACAAGTTATGAGCAGGGGCTGCTGGGTGAGGCCAGTTTAAACTCTGCAAACAGAAGAACTAAAATCTCAAAACCAAGGGGTTTATTTACAAAGATCATTTTAGTGTGATAGGGCCAGTTTTCACTTCAAAACTGGCCCTATCGCATTAAAATAAAGTGGACCATATTTACAAAATGTCGGAGCGGAGTTTTACACTCTGCTTCCAGCGTCAGACTAACGCCAGCTCAGGCTGGTGTTAGTGACAAGTATTCTATCGATGTCCCCATATACCCCTCTTTTCCTCCCCCTAATAGCTGTTATTAGGGGGGAGGAAAAGGAGGGCATGTATGGGGAGACCGTCGGAATACATCACAATCGTGCCTCAGTTAAAAAATAATAATAATAATAAAATAAAAAATGTTATAAGTAAAAAAAAATTGTAAAATAGAAATAAACATTTACTCACCTGTCCGGGCGTCCCGTTGGGCTGAAGCTGTTCGGTCCCAGCATAAAGACACTGCACATGCGCAGTGTTTCTCATGTCAGGACTTGGAAAAATGTCAAAGTGCCTAAAGAGAAGAACTGCACATGTGCACTGTTTCTCATGTCCTGCGCATGTGCAGTGTTACTCATGTCCTGCGCATGTGCAGTGTTTCTCATGTCCTGCGCATGTGCAGTGTTTCTCATGTCCTGCGCATGTGCAGTGTTTCTCATGTCCTGCGCATGTGCAGTGTTTCTCATGTCCTGCGCATGTGCAGTGTTTCTCATGTCCTGCGCATGTGCAGTGTTTCTCATGTCCTGCGCATGTGCAGTGTTTCTCATGTCCTGCGTATGTGCATTGTTTCTCATGTCCTGCGCATGTGCAGTGTTTCTCATGTCGGCACAGACATTTTTTTAAGTTCCAATTGAGAGATACTGCGCATGTGCAGTACTTCATTCATGCATCGCGGGAGGGGTGAGTATTTGTAAATAATGTGAAGGAAGCTGCCATGCTCGCTGCGATGATAAGCGAGGCTGATGCAGCTTCCTTCACAGGGAACGAGGAAGATAAGTAAATAGAGTCCAAGAACTACAGTTTAAAAGACTTTTCAGTTATTGCAGTAAGTATTGTGCAATAAGTAAAAGTAAAGTATTTTCCCTTCATGAAAACACATAATGATAATAATCATTTGCCTTCCACAGGTTGCCACATGGTTTATCTAGGTTCAAGCCCATGTAGTGGCATGCTGCGGAGCACAGATATAATGAAGGTCTTCCTTTCTTGAGCCGGGGAGAAGCGCATATTTTTTGCACCTTACTCTCAAACAATAAGCTACAAATGTATCAATAGATATGAAAAAACCCAATAAAACAAAAAGTTCAGCATAAAAAGAGTACTGCTAAAAGCTGCTAAGAAATCCACTGCAACATCAGCAGCATTTCCATCATTTCCCGCAGCTATCCATACACATCCTGGCCCTGATTCAGAGATAAGAACTTAAAGTTACACCTGGGCTAAACCATGTTGATTTCAGGGGAGTCAAATTTCATTTGTTGCAACAGTATTATAGTTAAAAGGTGATGTTTCCCAGCTCAAGTCTAATTAGCAGTTTAAAAGTGAAGCTGATCAGGTATCTGTGTGCAATAAGTAACAGCAAAGCATTCTCCCTGCATGCATAGAATAAAATTAACTTGACTCCCCCTGAAATCAACATGGTTTTGCCCAGGTTTAACTTTAAGTTCTTATTTTCAGCCTCTGAATCAGGCCCCCTAAACTTATTTTCAATGAATGTTTGATTTATGCAAAACCAAAGAATCTATTTAAAAAAATAAAATAAACAAGCAAACAAAACAGAACAGAGTTAAAAAAATGCGACCATCTATCCAAACATCTGTCGTTAGCAACCCAGAATAAGCTTTCCTGAGATTGGGCCGTGTTCACAGATTCATTAGTTAAAGGTACGCAATTATACGCACGTACGTTGCAAGGCAACTCCCATGACACTCCCCTCACACGGACGGGTTTTCGTTGACTTCCGTCTCCATAGAGCACCCTTATCTCTACGTGTGCATATAATACCTATGTACGTGCGTATGTAGCTAACCACGCCCCCCCACCCACTTTCACATAACTTTGTCTGTACGTATGTCCCCAAGTGCGATTCACAAGTACGTGTCTAGTGTGTAAATTCAACGTAAATAGCGTAAATAAAGTTATTACGCATGCGCAATTACTCCGATCCTAAAAATCCGCACAGAACTCTGCGCAAAAATGGATTTGTGAGCACGCCCCATTGAGCAGCTCTTGACTATATAAGTGGATAGGCTGAGAGGTGTAATGCAGTAGTCGATACAAGTTTCCAAGTTTCAAATTATTATTCGGTTTTTTTACTTTAATATTTTATTTAATAAAATTTTATAGCACAAAATAAAACCCCTTTAAAATTATTATTTTCATTTGAAAAAATGCCTGAGCAAAATGTTTGCAAATATGCTGCAATTCAGGATAAAAAAAAATTGTGGGTATAGTGTTATGTATGCAGAGCGTTTAAGACATTTTTAATTGCTACGTTTAACAGTTTCCTATTTTTAAGGTGTCCAGGGCTGTGTTATAACTAAAACTCCACTCACATAAGCACTAAAAGGGACACTTTCTCATTTAAATATAGCGGAAAAGCCCTTTGCACCCAATAACGTAGGTGGATCGGCCACTTTACATCTGCTTTTTTGTGCTCTTTCCCATTCTACATTTATTATTTATTTATTTTATTAATTAATAGGTTTTTATATAGCGCCATCAGAATACGCAGCGATTTCCAGAGAATATTTCACATTCACATCAGACCCTGCCCTATTGGAGCTACATTCTAAGGTCACACACACACACATTAAGGTTAATGTATTCAGCAGCCAATTAACCTACCAGCATGTTTTTGGATTGTGGCAGGAAACCCACGCAGACACAGGGAGAACATACAAACCTTATAATACACACTGCGCTTACACCTACAAAATAGGTGAAAAATGAATATAGGCTGTTAGATGACTTCTTATTAAGTAGCATGTATAATATTCTCAGACATTCCCTCTTTCTGTGCCTGGTAAATAAAAATCCCTGACCACTATAAGGGCTCTCATTTTCATACAATAATTCTGTTTTCATGAGCAGTAAATGATACTTACAAACTACGCCTCTCCATGGAAAACTGCTGTTTCCACGGCAATACCATGCACACTACCGTATATCTCCGGCACATCATAATATTTGCAAACTGTTGAAGCTGAGTTTCTCATTCCTCTTCATCTACAGATGACGTTATGAGAAGAACTCCACATTTTCCCCCTAATAGCTGTTATTTGGGGTAGGAAATGGGAGGCAAATATTAGGAGACCGCTAGAATATATATGCCTGTAAATAAAAAAAAATATATACCCATTATCTAATATACTTTTTTTTTATAAAATAAAAAAAAATAAAAAGAATAATCCCACACATATTTAAATATATATTTTGCCCACTGGAGTCACCAAATGTTTTTTTTTGTTCATATGAACAAGGAACACCGGCAAAATAAAAAATACCAACAACAAAAAGAAAGTCTAAACTTACCTGACCTGGACGACGCTTCTTTGAAGATTGAATGAAGTCCTGGCGATTTTTCCTTTCAGGGCTTAGAAGTATAATAAGTCCCAAAAGACAACCACTGTGCACGCGCCGTGACTTCATTTCATCACGAGAAGCAATGACGTCTGCGAATGCAGATCATTACGGGACCTCGTTGGAAGGGTCAGTGTTTGTAACTCTGGTAAATGGATTTACCAGGCTCATTTGGTTCAGGTAAGTTCAATTCAAAATGAAAATAGAGCCCTAGATGTTTTATTGGAGCTTTCTCCTGTCACTCAGGGACATGACACATAAAGATGGCTCCTATTATTATTATTGTTATCATTATTAATTATTAATGACTGCATGCCATATCTAAAGCGGATCACTTCCAATGTTGTCTGATGTACCACCACAATATTTACAGACCCTCCAACATGACCCAAAATACTCCGCACCTGGTGAAACTGGTGAAATGACTTAACTGATATTTAAAAAACTATTTGTCTCTTCAACAAAGGTGGTTACCATAGTAACTGACAGATGGAAACTGAGAAGCAGAGCATTTTGTACCTAACGGAGTGAGTCATGTTGGAGAGTATGTATTTATATATTTTAGGTTTAGTGTCACTTTAAAACTACTAGTCCTGGCAGAGAGCAGATCATGTTAACATTAGGAAGACCCATTGTTTTTATTTATTTCCCCTTTCAGTTCTGTTCCTCTGTAGAATATAATGCTCGTTTTCAGATCCTTACCATTTTACAGGTGAATATATTCTTTATAATCTGCCCTCCTAGACTAAGTAAAAAGGCCCAATTATATGATCTAGATTCAATGCAATGCAGGCAAATTTGGGTATAATAGTGTCTGTGCTCTGAGCATGATTATTTTGCACAATGGAAATGAGCGATAATACAAGAGTCTTCTGCCTGCATTCTCATATTCCAATGTAACATCTGTCATACGCACTTAATACAACATTCATAATTATAAAGACAGTTCTCCAGCCCAAAACAAAGAGAATAACCCCTCTTGGCTGTCAGTCTTGTGTTTTGGATAAGAGCCATCAAGTTAATTTAAACCCTAATGTAAACAATACAACCATTTCAAAACAATTGGAAAGTGTCAGTGATTAACAGACACCTGGGTAGATCGACTTTTTGGGCTGTTATTTGCCAGGAATAATATAGCGGATTACTTTGGGATATAGTTCTCTGTATTATTCTTTCCACAGAAAAAGAGAAATTATATCACTTCTGTGCTAGAACTGTTCCCTCTATGTATATTTTACTTAGATCCGCTCCCAAGTCTGTTTATTAGGATTTGAAATTGTATTGCTATCATGTACCCAGAAGGGCACAGTTGAGTATTTAAAATATTTGCTTGAAGGAAATCCAGCCTATCTGCTTTAGAAATCACGCTTGTGCACGGGTTAGGTTACATTTGTCACCTCAGTCTAAATAAGAGTAAAAAGTTTTGTTTGGAATAAATTCAATTTCCTCTAGGCTGTCTAACAAGTCTGTTGTCTGTAATAGCAGACAGATAAGGTAGAGATTACTTCATTATGTAATGTTTTGAAACCATTTTCTGCAATCTGATTAAACACAACCAAGGCAGCCATTGGGAGGTGTCTTGGATTTTTCACCACTACAACATTGTAATATATTACATGTACATGGCTTTTATTTAATGCATTTTATTTTAACTCTGTGACCGCCTTCTGTGCTCTGTAGTCATGTTTCATAAGATCAGGTGAAGCCTTTTATTTGAATTATGTAAGATAAAAATGCACACGTGTCAATAAAGTTTTTTGAAGGTGGAAAACATGTAAACACAGTGGAAAACCTTTTTAACTGTGGCAGGGCACCTGTATGACCACCAGAAAGCTCATGCAAGACAAGTCGCTCCAATGTTGCCCTAACTCCATTGGAAGTTCCTACTTAAAAAGATGGTATTGCGAAATAGAGACAGCTGAAAGTTCATTTTGAGGAACTTTTCGTGTGAGGGGAGTGTCATGGGTGTTGCCTTGCAACTGTGCATATAATTACAAAACTTTCAGTGACGGATCTCTGAATACGGCCCAGTAATAAAGTTGAGAGATGGAGTTTCCTGGCCCAAGTCTAAATAATAGTGTACAAGTGAAGCCGGTCACTATCTGTGTGCAATAAGCAGAAGCAAAGTATTCTTCCTGCATGAATAGAATAAAATAAAATTGCCCCCCCCCCCCAAATCAACATGGTTTTGCCCAGGTGTAACTCTCCTCTCTTATTTTCAAACTCTGCCAAAGAATGCCAAAGAATACTGGAATTTTGGCAGTCTCCTGCAATGTCAGCATGTCAGCAACTATGCCCATTATTATTATTATTATCGTTTATTTATAAGGCGCCACAAGGTGTCCGCAGCGCCTTACAAAATACAAGAAAGAAGGTAGGGAGAAAGGTAGGGAGTAGTGGATAAGGAGATGGCCTTAAAGGTGAGGGTAAGGAGTTTAAAGAGAGGTCTCATGAGGACAGGAAGCCAGTGGGGGGTTTGATATAAATGAGAGGCCGAGGTAGTGTGGCATGAGGAAGTGATCCTGGAATCAGCATTAAGGAAGCATTTGGCCATCCATGTGGATAGGGATGCAAAGCACTCAGAAATCTTATTTAGAAGAGATGGGTTGAGGTCAGGGGAGGAGATGTAATTATTGAGTATCATCACCATAGAGGTAGTAGTTGAAACCAAAGGTGCCGATGGCTTTACCCAGCGAGGAGGTGTAGAGGGAGAAGAGGAGCGGGCCAAGTACAGATTCCTGGGGGGCACCAACAGGGAGTGGAGAGGGGGGGAGGATGAGCTAGGGGTGGAAACAGAAAAGGTGCAGTCAGAGAGATAGGAGGAAAATCGGAGAGAGCTGTGTCAGTGAGACCAAAAGAGCGGAGGGTTTGAAGCAGAAGAGGATGGTCAACTGTGTCAAAAGCAGCTGACAGATAAAGAATGATGAGGATGGAGTAGTGGCCATTTGGCAGTTAACAGATCATTGGTCACTTTGGTAAGGGCAGTCTCAGTGGAATGGAGGGGCCAAAAACCAGATTGGAGGGGGTCCAGGTGAGAGTTGTCAGTGAGGTAGCTGATGAGATGTTGGTAGACTAAACCTTCAAGGAGTTTGGAGGCGATGGGGAGAAGGGATATAGGTCGGTAACTGGAGTGAGACGTAGGGTCCATATTAGGGTTTTTGAGTATGTGAGAGACAAAGGCATGCTTAAAAGAGGAAAGGGAATGCCTGAAAAGGTGGGCTAGATGGGAGCAGGCAGTGGGAGAGAGGTGTTTGAGAAGGTGTAAGGGAATAGTGTCCACAGGGAAGGTTGAGGGTGGTGAGGATATTATTAGGTAGTGAATTTCGTCACTTGTCGTAGGATGGAAAGAATGGTTGCGTAGAAGGGGGGTGGAGAGTTTGGGAGGAATGAAGGAAGCAGGGTGGAGGAGATGTCATTTCTGATAGAGATCATTTTGCATGAGAAGTAGGAGGCAAAGTTGGAAGCGGAGATAGAGGGTGGGATGGAAGGCGTATGCACTATCTACCTGGTGACCATAGTCAGATAGAGCCAGCAAACTGTATATAGGCACGATACATTAGTGTTAACTTCTGTGATCATATAGAGGATTAAGGGCCAGATTTACTAAGCTGCGGGTTTGGAAATTTGAGATGTTGTCCATAGCAACCAATCAGATTCTAGCTCTCACTTTCCTATTACATACTAGGGAATGTCAGCTAGAATCTGACTAGTTGCTATGGGCAACATCTCCACTTTTCCAAAACCGCAGCTTCGTAAATCTGGCCCTTGGTGTTCTCCTTTTAGCTTTGGGCTAACTACATATCAAAGTTAAAAAATAAAGGCACATAGAGATAAGCCATTTTTGTTTAAGCTAAAAAGGGCATTTAATGTATTTGTAATATGCTGCTGCTCTATATTTAGGGTCACTTTGAGACAGGAGCACGGTGCTTTGAGAGTTTGCAGGAGCAAACAAAACGCGTTAGAAATTTATTCTGTTCTGAATGTCAGTTCTAATTAATACCCGGCCCAGAGCTAAATTCAGTTTGGCCTACTGGTACTGCTACATTGTTCAATGACTGTAAATACTTGTGAGCTATTGTGCTGCAAAGCAACTCCAGCTGTCCGACCCTGGGCTGACCATCCGAGGTACATGTGGATTATCATAACAAAGCAGGACTAAGGAGACACCAGATACAGCATGCACCTAGATGCAATCATTTTCCCCTTCTGACGATCAAGTAATTTGCAGCTTTTAGCTGGTATTATGTGGGACTCCTACACATTGTCTCTCCATTACATATTTGCTCATATTGGGCCGGATTCACAATACTGTAATTTTTTACATACATGCCTAATTTTTGCGTTTCTAGCTACTATGCATGTGTAGTAACTATTTTACGCTATCTACATAGCGTTTCGTTACGTAGATTGCATATATGCGGTACATACGGGAGCCGTGTAGGATCAAATCTATTTCCATGAATAACACTGCCTCATAGCGTTATTTAATGGAAATGATATGGTACTACAGGGCTCCTGTAGGGCAGCCCCCCTCTAAGTCATCAAGAGGCACGACTTGTGCGATAGCATGGCTCACCCACCCTTAGAAACAGCCCTGAACGTGATATCAGATAGGAGTCACTTTGCCCATCCAGTCCGCCCAGTTTTGACCTTATATTTAGGATATCCTTATACTTATACAATCAGGTGCATAAATATTGGGACATTGAAACAATGCTCATATTTTGGGCTCTATACACCACCACAATGGATTTGAAATAAAACAAACAAGATGTCCTTTAACTGCAGACTTTCAGCTTTAATTTGAGGGTATTTACATCCAAATCAGGTGAACGGTGTAAGAATTACAACGGTTTCCATATATACCTCCCACTTTTTAAGGGACTAAATGTAATGGGATAATCGACTCAAAAGCTATTTCATGGACAGGTGTGGGCTATTCCCTCGTTATTTCATCACCAATTAAGCAGGTAAAAGGTCTGGAGTTGATTCTAGGTGTGACATTTGCATTTGGAATCTGTTGCTGTCAACTCTCAATAATAGCTGTCACTATCAGTGAAGCAAACCATCAATAGGCTGAAAATTCAAAACAAACCCATCAGAGAAATAAAAACATTAAGTGTGGCCAAATCAACTGTTTGGAACATTCTTAAAAAGAAAGAACGCACCGGAGAGCTCAGCAACTCTAAAGAAGACCCGGAAGACCATTGAAAATAACTGTGGTGGATGACAGAAGAATTTTTTCCTTGGTGAAGAAAAACCCATTCACAACAGTTGGCCAAATCAAGAACACTCTCCAGGAGGTAGGTGTATATGTGTCAAAGTCAACAATCAAGAGAAGACTTCACAATAGTGAATATAGAGGGTTCACCACAAGATGTAAACCACTGGTGAGCCACAAAAACAGGAAGACCAGATTAGAGTTTGCCAAACAACATCTAAAAAAGCCATTACAGTTCTGGAACAACATCCTATGGTCAGATGAGACAAAGATCAACTTGTACCAGAGTGATGGGAAAAGTATGGAGAAGGAAAGGAACTGCTCATGATCCAAAATATACCACCTCATCAGTGAAGCATGGTGGTGGTAGTGTCTTGGCGTGGGCATGTATGGCTGCCAATGGAACTGGTTCCTTTGTATTTATTGATGATGTGACTGCTGACAAAAGCAGCAGGATGAATTCTAAAGTGTTTCGGGCAATATTACCTGCTCATATTCGGTCAAATGCTTCAGAACTCATTGGACGGCTCTTCACAGTGCAGATGGACAATGACCCGAAGCATACTGCAAAAGCAACCAAAGAGTTTTTTTAAGGCTAAAAAGTGGAATGTTATACAATGGCCTCGTCAATCACCTGACCTGAATCCGATTGAGCATGCATTTCACTTGCTGAAGACAAAACTGAAGGGAAAATGCCCCAAGAACAAGCAGGAACTGAAGACATTTGCAGTAGAGGCCTGGCAGAGCATCACCAGGGATGAAGCCCAGTGTCTGGTGATGTCTTCCAGACTTCAGACTGTAATTGACTGCAAAGGATTTGCAACAAAATATTAAAAAGTGAAAGTTTGATTTAGGATTGTTTAGTTTGTTCCATTACTTTTGGTCCCTTAAAAGTGGGAGGCACATATAGAAACCGTTGTAATTCCTACACCGTTCACCTGATTTGGATGTAAATACCCTCTGCAGTTAAAGCACATCTTGTTTGTTTCATTTCAAATCCATTTTGGTGGTGTAAAGAGCCCAAAATATGAGAATTGTGTCAATGGGCCTGATCCAGAACAACGCTTGGAAGCGAATTTACGCGTGGCGGAGACGTAAAATCGCAGTTTAGTACGTACTGCGCATGCGCACCATAGAAAATACGCACATTAACGTAGCGTAATTGTGAACGTATGGGCCATTCACGTATGTGTCACGTAAATACTTACGTGTGGGCGTGCCAATTTTACGTAACTCCAAAATACGTCTGAGATACGTGAAGCAGGCGGGGGGTTGTATTTAAAGTGTACAGTATGGGCGTGCTTAGCTGCATAAATTCGTCTAGCCCATATGTACGTGTGCGTATGACTGCGGTTACATTGGAAAAAGTTAAGATAGGGTTTGGAAAGCGTATCTTGCCAAAATACGTACGTTCAAGGGGTGTTCTGGATCTACCCCAATGTCCCAATATTTATGCACCTGACTGTAACAAGCATATCTAAATATTTCTACTGTATTAGTCTCTACCACCTCACATGGGAGGCTATTCAACTAATCAATTATCCTTTCTGTGAAGTCATTTATCCTCATGTTGGGCCTGATCCAGACTTCAGGTCCTTTTACGTATGCAAGCGTACACGAGTTACCTACTATTAAATATAATGCACACCCCCTGGCACTCCCCTCGCACGCACGTTATTTAGCTAACTTACGTGTTCAGAACCCTACCTTAACTTTTCCTTGCATATCTCTGTTCGTACGTATTGCCTTGTCATACCCAGCCCATACTGTGTCATTTAAATGCCTCCCCCACCCACAATGCATATTTCTGTAAGAAAGGGAAGAGGGAGAATATGATAGCGGCTTTCATATATTAAGGGTTGTGACCGGTTAGAGGAGGGGGCATTTTTCAGAGGAAGAGGTGTAATAAAACATGAGGGCATGAATATAAACTGGCGGGTGGTAGATTCAGAGGAAATGTGCGGAAAAATGACTTCACTGAAAGGGTGATCGATATGTGGAATAGACTCCCATCTGAGGTGGTTGAGATTCTACACAGTAGAACAGTTTAAACACACTTGGGATAAATATAAGGATATCCTAAATCTAAAACTAATTGAGGGTAATTAGGGTCTAGGGTCACTATAGTTTTAAATAAACAACTGGGCAGACTGGATGGGCCATGTGGCTTTGTCACCTTCTATGTTTCTGTAATTTTATCACCCTCAACATTGGGCTGGATCCAGACCTAGTTAAGTGCATGAAATTAGTTACTCCTGGGCTAGACCATGTTGATTTCACGGGGAGTCAAGTTAATTGTATTCTTTGCATACAGGGATATATCTTTGAATTGCTTACTGCACACAGATACTGACCAGCTTTACTATCACACTGTTATTTAGACTTGGGATAGGAAACATCACCTCTCAACTCTAATACTGTTTGCAACAGATGAAATATGACTCCCCTGCAATCAACATGGTTTAGCCCAGGAGTAACTAAGACCATGCACTTAACTAGGTCTGGATCAGGCCCATTGTTCTAATACTTCTGTTCCTAGGATCCACTAACAGGTTAAGCTCCGCCCACATTACATGTTTAATGAGCTGCGTATTAGTTGGATACATACAGCACAGAGAGCTCCTCTGTTCCTGCCATTTCGAATGTCAAACATACACCCATAAGTGTTTCTTTTTCAGAGGCTTACTTATAGATAGGTAACAGTTCTTAAGGTCCACCTTGTTGAAATGAATTCATTGATATTTAAAAAACTATTTTCCTTTTCAACAAAGGTGGTGACCATAGTAACCATGGAAACTGAGGAGCAGAATATTTTGTACCTAATGGCATGGGTCATGTTGGATGGTATGCATATACTATGCCCAACAAACCTTGGTCCTAAAGTACTAGTAAGAGTCCATGTTTTCTAGGTTTCCTTATAATCACCAGTGATATGATGAGTACCACCTGTGGGTCTTTTCACATATGTCAGTCAGAAATTAAGGCACTTGTGTTCCAGCAAACACATCTGGAAATCATGCACTAGAAGTGGTTGATAACTCCTTCCAGGTCATGTGACTGGTGACTGCATCATACAAGATCAAATAAAATTGCTAGTGGTTGATAGAAATAGGGGTTTTCCAGCAATGTCAGGAGATTCTGTAACTCTGCCGGCAATATTGATTTTCCAGCCATTACATTGGCTGACTGTATGTAACTTCACAATTCAGACAATCTTCCTGAAGGACGCAAAGAATGTTATATTTTAGGAGCAAGGACAATTGCTGTTCTGTAAAATCATTTACTTTAGACTCTTTGGCCCTGATCCTGAGCTACGGCCGCCGTCGCTAGTACGGCGGCCGTAGCGCTAATGCGCATCGTAACTTTGGGCCTGATCCTGAGCTACGGCCGCCGTCGCTAGTACGGTGGCCGTAGCTCAAATGCGCATGCGCCGGGCAGATGTTGCCCAGCGTTACTATGGAAACGCCCGATCGTAGATCCATAGTAGCGGCGTTGGGACGCTGGAGGGGACGTCCTCCAGCGTCCCAACGCTCACGTTACTCCTGGAGGGCGGGGGGAGGTAAGTAAATTAGGCTAGGGGGGCGGGCTAGGCGGCCATACGCTCCTGTGTGAGCGTATGGCCCCTTCCTTACGCCGGGCGAAGCTAGGGTAGCCTTCACCCGGCGTAAGGAAGGGGCCATACGCCCGCACAGGGGGAGTGCCAGGGGGGAGTCAGCGATGTAACGCTGAGCGTTAGGACGCTCAGCGCTACATCGTTGTTCAGGATCAGGCTCTTTCTCACTGGAGCTTCCAGTCTAAATACACAGATATACAGGTTTATTTTCATTAGTAGCCAATTAACCATATCCATTATCAGTGCCCAGGGGAGAAAACATGGAGCACATGTACAAAGCTTTGGCTGGGATAGAATATGTGATCCAAAGAACAAACAAGCATACCAGAATCATATAAATAACTGAGACTCAGCTGTGTTCATGGCAAGGTCAAGCTATCTACACAACTGTGATCATTGGGCCTGATTCAGATTTAAGATCTGGCTTCTTACGTGTGCATTTTACAGAAATAACCTATGTGTATGTGTAGTAGGTTAATTACGCAATCTACGTAGCACTTAGGTATGTAAATTCACTAAGACCGTACAGAGGGCCTGAGTCAGACTTAAGAAAGTGCTTAAAATAAGAGAGGAAAGTCACTCCTGGGGCCAGATTTACTAAGCTGCGGGTTTGAAAAAGTGGAAATGTTGCCCATAGCAACCAGTCAGATTCTAGTTAACATTCTCTGGTATGTAATAGGATAGTGAGAGCTAGAACCTGATTGGTATAGGCAACATCTCCACTTTTTCAAACCCGCAACTTAGTAAAGCTGGCCCCTGGGCTTATCCATGTTGATTGCAGGGGAGTCATATTTCATCTGTTGCAAGCAGTATTAGAGTTGAGAGGTGGCGTTTCATAGCCCAAGTCTAAATAACAGTGTGATAGTAAAGCTGGTCAGTATCTGTGTGCAGTAAGCAATTCAAAGATATATCTCTGCATGCAAAAAATACAATTTACTTGACTCCCCCTGCAATCAGCATGGTTTAGCCCAGGAGTGAGTTTCCTCTCTTATTTTTAGCACCTTCTTAAGTCTGAATCAGGCCCTTAGTGATTTAAGTAAAAGGAGGCATGTCAGTGTTACTTTTATCTGAACTAAGAGTAAGTACACCCAGGTGCAAGTGTAGAGATAGATATACACAGTGACACAGATTGTAACACAAACTAAATAGATAGATAGATAGATAGATAGATAGATAGATAGATAGATAGATAGATAGATAGAGATAGATAGATAGATAGATAGATAGATAGATAGATAGATAGATAGATAGATAGATACACAGGACAGACAGATTTTGTGACTTTTTAAACGTTAAGTTTGAATTGTTTTAATTTATTTTCTAAATACATACATATGTATATATACACAGTGACACAGATTGTAACAAAAACCAGATAGATAGATAGATAGATAGATAGATAGATAGATAGATAGATAGATAGATAGATAGACAGACTTTTTATGGATTTTGTTTGTTGCAGTAAATACAGAGTAAAAAACAAAAAACAAACAGAAAGCCAAAACAATGTGTTTAAACCGGTGGGCTGGTAACTATCACTTGCAAGCTGAAGGACAGCAGGCCCCAGTAGTTTCTGAACCTCAGGAAGCTTCACACCCACTGCCCCTATTCAGAGGGGATTTAACCCTGCACGCCAGGACGATCAGGGGGATTAAAGAGTAATTAAACCAGATAAATTATCTGCCTTAAACTTTATTTCAAAGTGTCCATTCTGCTGAAGAAAAGTCTTGGATGCTTCATTTACTTTTTTTCGGAAATTAAACAGATGACACAAAGAGGTTTGCTGGGATGTTGTGGAATGCACTTTTTCTCTAATCAAATTAAACAGCTCTCTGCAGAGGGGGTAGGTCAGTGTTTAGCTTGATCCCTGAAAAGAAACAAATAGGTTTAGAGGATAGTATTAGGCAAATGACTGATCCTGCAGGAAGTATTTGTGGCAGATTCTCTTCTAAGGACATTTTAACCTATTTTTTGCCATGGGGACTGCTGGATAATGAATGCATCCAGATTTGTCTTGTTTCCTTCCGGAATATCGCTTAGCTGTTTTATAAGCTGCACCACAGACTGCTCCAGCATTTCAAAGCCATTAATACAGTCATGCTAAGGCAATATGACAACATGTCAGAGTTATATGCATCCTAAACCAACACAGACATAGTGCCTGAGCCAGACCTTATAACGACAGCCAATTTAGACATTCGTACGTAACTTGTACGTAACTCTGTACGATAGGGTGTGATATCCCTACAGAAGTATGGGCGGGGATAGGCGCTTACGTACGACAAGGTATAACGTACGATCAGAGATACGCACAGAGAAGTTAAGGCACGCTCTGCACAGCTAATTTATGTGCATGAGAGGAGAGTGCATTATCCTTAGTAGTGCGTAACTTAGGTATGCTTGTGTAAGTAAAACGATCTTAAAGCTGGATCAGTCGCATAGATTCTACTGCTTCAATGAAAGGACTAGTGGGCAAAAGTGCAGGGCATTCAGTTGTCAGTTGTACTCAATAGTTATTATTTTTATTTAACAGTAGATATGTTAGAGAGAGGCGAATGGACGCCAGATCGCGTACCATATATCGGCATGATTTTGCACTGCACATGCTAAGGAATGATGCAGCATTAAGGACATGCAGGATCCCTTGGGGGGCCCTAAACCGGCATCTTGCTTAGGGCCCCATGAGTTTTAATCCATCTCTGCCGCTCGCCATCTGAAGGGCATGTCATGGGAGGGGAGATAAGTAGGGCACACAGTCAATGTGCAGCAAGGGCATTACCCAAGCAAGTACATCCGACACAGAGCCGAACACAGATGGTAATAGCCGCTGGTTACGTCAAAACATTTGCACCAACCACAGCTCCTGTCTACATCCAGAGAGCTCACGCTTCACAACCTATTGCAGACCATTTTGTTAGAACGTCTTAATGCAAAGACAATGCACATCTTTATAAAGTCACTGCTTTTTTGTGCATGTGTCAAATATTTTATCTATACCTTAATTAAAGAACTATAATATTCACATTACAATTGAAAACTATTTATAACCTGGATTTACAGTACACGGTACTGTGTAGGGACCAGATTCACAGATATGTGTAAAATAAGTACACACAGATTCGCAAATATACGCACCTACGTTGCAAGGCAACACCCATGACACGCCCCTCGTACGGATGGATTTTTGGTGACTTACGCCTCCATAGGGCACCCTTAACTCTACGGGCGTATTTACGTGCTTATGCACGCTTGTACGCTTAAATGCCGCCCTCCACCCACTTTAACGTAGCTTCGCATGTACGGAAGAAAACCACGCCCCTCCGTATGTTTGTCACTAAGTACGATTTTGAAATCTGTGCCTAATGGACTTCTGTGCCTAAATCCTATGTAACGTACGTAAAAAAAAAAGTTACGATGCATGCGCAGTTATTCCAATCCTAAAAATATGCACGGAAAAAATTGCAGAATCGGTCCTAGTACCCTGGACCTTCACAATGTATATGGACACGTTGCTGCATTAAGCTTGTATGCTACATACTATACTTACAAAGTAATCAAGAGGAACCATTACGTGTGCCTTTGGATCAGTATTTACGCCCGCATGCACAGCACTCATGCTGCACCCCTGCACAAGCATTCTTTTGTAAAATGCTACGGCAATAATATAGGGCTGGATCCAGACTTAAGTAAGTGCTTGAAATTTGTTACTCCTGGGCTAAACCATGTTGATTGCAGGGGAGTCATATTTCATCTGTTGCAAACAGTATTAGAGTTGAGAGGTGATGTTTCCTATCCCAAGTCTAAATAACAGTGTAGTAGTAAAGCTGGTCAGTATCTGTGTGCAGTAAGCAATTCAAAGATATATCCCTGCATGCAAAGAATACAATTAACTTGACTCCCCCTGCAATCAACATGGTTTAGCCCAAGAGTAACTCATTTCAAGCACTTACTTAAATCTGGATCCAACCCATAATAGCAAAATATGCAATAGGGGCAAGGTAGCAATTACATCAGGAAATATCACAAGTAAAGAACCATCAGCATGCACACTCCACAAAACACTGCAACAAAACAAGACATAAAAACGGTTACATTGCATGAATTATGCATACAACACCTTTCATTGCAATATAATAGCACATTACAGCACTGTCTTATGTACAAAGCAGAAGATCACAGTAATGATAACAGCACATAGATCAAACAGAAGATTTGCTCTCTCCTCTGAAAAGCAAATAGGATAGAAAATGAAAGATACAGAAGGGAATAACTAGAGTGCAGTGTAACTACCTAAATAATGTACCTTTACACTTCGTGTAAAATAATGCACTCTTCACCAATAAATCATTAGAAACAAATACAGGTACAGAGAATTTAGTGCAGCACAGGAATTGTAGGTTCACTAACAATTATTGGGCCGTATTCAGAGTTCCAGGCGCATTGCACATGCGCAGTAATTTTGTAACATCATCTACGTTTCTTATGCTACCAACTAGTTCCAGGTATTAGATACTATGGGTAGATTGTATATTCCAATAAAAATAACCAGTCTAGTTGATACTGGTGGACTGATCCAGAGTTTGACCCAGTGGCAAATCTACTATGAAACTAATGAAGTTTAAGCTTCATTAACCTTAATCCCCCCAAAAAACCCTGAAGCAACTTTTTTTTTATAGCCATTTTTTTAGAGTGCATTTCTCAAAGAAGAGCTTTCTTATGGGACTGATAGAACCCTTTTGTAGCCTCTAATAAAGCTCTGGATATATTTATTTTTTTATATTTATATTCATTCTTGTAATATCCTATACATTCTATTTATTTTGCAACCATATTATAAAAAAGGCACCCGCTCAATAAAAAAAAATTGTGAAAACCATAGATTCAAGGATATTAATGTAAGTTTAACTGCAACTTACCTTTTCATTTTCGCAATTTCTTTTCCTACATGCTGTTTCATTGCCTGTAAGCTTCTGGAACATTGGCTCTCAGCAGCTGACATCTAGTGCAAGATGCAGTCACGTACACAGACATTGCCTGGTCCACTGCTGCAGAACGTTATTAGAGCCAAGTATTGTCTGTAATCGTAACTGTCTTAAAAAAAAAAAATGGACAGCACTGTGTCCCTAGGTGGAAAATATGCCACTGAGTTGGCTGTAATGGATTTTTAACCATGTGTCTGTGTGTGTGTGCTGTCTGTGTGTGCTCATAGCAAAAATACAAAATATGTGTGCTTTAAAAAAAAAAAATAGTGAAGAGCAGAACTTGAATACTTTAGTGATGAGGAGAATAGCTGATGCAGTGTGGAAAGCAGGCGTCATTTTTATTTCAATTATATTTTAGGTTTGACACTTTAAAATTATGGGGAAGAAAATCTTATCCAGAATATTATACGTCTCAAGCATTTCAGAAGTAAGTCCCATAACTGTACAGTAAAATCACTAAAATGTAAAGATTTCACCTTTATGAATGTCATTCTATGTCATTTGACAACATTTCAAATTTCTATAAAATTTCAAAGGATCACAGTCATAGAAAAAAAAGTTAACCCAACTTTTTTGTAATAATACCTTCAATAATATGGAGCTGAAGATAAGTTGGGAGCAACAACAGTAAAAAGGAGCAAACCATGTTGCAATGTGGGTTAGGGGTTGTTTTAATATTTTTGGATAACGGCATACACAAAAACGTACTGTAATGAAAAACCAAAGACCGTATTGAGACCTCTGTTTACCGCATGCAGTCCCTGTCATTCTCCTCTCTCGTGCGACCTGTACATGACTTACACTGCCATAAGTAAGCCTTAAGGGCCTGATCCAGACCTACGCCGATGCGCTGTGTTTACTAAAGCACAGCGTATCGGCGTCCACTCTCCCCGACACTCCCCCTGTGCGGGCGTATTTCCCATTGCTTACGCCGGCTGAAGGCAACCCTAACTTCAGCCGGCGTAAGCAATGGGTAATACGCTCGCACACGAGCGTACTACCGCTAAGCCCTCCCTCCCTCATTATATTACCTCTCCCCGTCCACCTTCACTAACCTTAATGTAGGGACGCTAGGGGGACGCCCCCTCCAGCGTCCTTACGCTGTTCCTACGGACGCCCGATCGTAGATCGGGCGTTGCCATAGCTACGCCGGGCAACATCTGACCGCGCATGCTCAGATCGGCTTTTCAGGTCTGGATCAGGCCCTAAGTCTCTTGTGTGGATCAGAGGCCTGTACGACAGCTCATCTGCGCGCAAGGCTTAAAACCCACCCCTACATTAAAATCTCAATGCTCCTTTCCCCACCCACCTTACGGAATTTAGGTGGGCAGAGGGGATGCATTGCCCTGACGAATGGATCTCCAGGTGTATGGAACTAAGTTCTGTATGTCTGGATTTCTGTACCGCAACATCTGGAAATATCACCTTCCAACTCTAGTTATGGTTCAGATCCAAATCGTTTTCTGTTCAACTGGATCCCACTTCCATTCTGTGGGATAACAGAACAGCGACGGGGATGTCATCGCAAGACATCCGCATTAAGAATACTTCCTGACAGCGGCAATTACTGATTCCCAATAGAAAACTTTCTACGCTTAGGCTACATCTAACAATGATACAGCTGCGATACAGCTATTGGTTGTATCAGTGTCGAAAATCAGTCTTTCTAATTAGTCACTGCATCCCCATTGGTTCATCAGTCAGTGGAATTTAAATGCCCTGGAAAAATATTTTAGAAGTGATCAAAACCTGCTCCACAGAAAAATCCTCCTCATATAAAACCTCCATGAGGCAAATCTCCTCATTGATTCTGGGTGGTTTCTGTCTAAGAATCTTTGGAATCCCTGTGGTAGTGTAAACAGCGTCTACTGTGTATTATGTTACATTAGTTTGCTGTTGTTTACAATGACTCTGGGAGTAAAAGTGCTCTTAACACAGCCATCACTTATAGTTTGTATCATGACACTTTTATGATCCTTGTTTAAAGAAAAAGAAATAAATAAACACTTATTATTAGGAAAATTCTGTGTTCTCTCTTTATTCCCTGTAGATGATAATCACCCACCTCATACCATGGCACTTAATTATCACTAGAGGATTATTGTCCTGTGCAGACTCTGTTCATAAAGTTGTCTGTGTTGTTGTGATGACAAACATGTAATTGTATGAATATACTATGGGCCTAATATTAAGATCCTCAAACACATTACAGTTTTAATAATAATATTGATTATTTGGCACTACTGCACATTGTACTCAACAGTAAAGCTTGAGATTTTTTAATCAATTATTGTGCCCATCATAGGATAACCATCAATTATTAGTGCCCGCAAATTATATAGCGCTTTACAATTTTATAACAAGTGTGGGTGGTAACAGTCAGACTGGGTAAGTAAAAGGGCCCTGCCTGCAAGATTACACTCTACAGGACATTGGGGTTTCAAACAAAAGAGCAAGTTCTCTATGGGCTCTATTTACTTACCTTCCTGGTTCCCTGTGAACGAAGCTGCATCAGGCTGGCTTATCATCGCAGCAAGCCTGGCAGCTTTGTTGACAGTATTTACAAATACTCACCCCTCCTGGGAGGTCCCGCGATGAGCCGCTGGGTCCGAGCAGTACTTCACATTCATGCGATGCATGAATGAAGTACTGCACATGCGCAGTAGCTCGCAATCCGGACTTAGAAAAATATCAGTGCTGACATGAGAAACACTGCACATGCGCAGGACATGATAAGCACTGCACAGGCGCAGGACATGATAAGCACTGCACAGGCGCAGGACATGAGAAACACTGCACATGCGCAGGACATGAGAAACACTGCACATGCGCAGGACATGAGAAACACTGCACATGCGCAGGACATGAGAAAAACTGCACATGCGCAGGACATGAGAAAAACTGCACATGCGCAGGACATGAGAAAAACTGCACATGCGCAGGACATGAGAAAAACTGCACATGCGCAGGACATGAGAAAAACTGCACATGCGCAGGACATGAGAAAAACTGCACATGCGCAGGACATGAGAAAAACTGCACATGCGCAGGACATGAGAAAAACTGCACATGCGCAGGACATGAGAAACACTGCACATGCGCAGGACATGAGAAAAACTGCACATGCGCAGGACATGAGAAAAACTGCACATGCGCAGGACATGAGAAAAACTGCACATGCGCAGGACATGAGAAAAACTGCACATGCGCAGGACATGAGAAAAACTGCACATGCGCAGGACATGAGAAAAACTGCACATGCGCAGGACATGAGAAACACTGCACATGCGCAGGACATGAGAAAAACTGCACATGCGCAGGACATGAGAAAAACTGCACATGCGCAGGACATGAGAAAAACTGCACATGCGCAGGACATGAGAAAAACTGCACATGCGCAGGACATGAGAAAAACTGCACATGCGCAGGACATGAGAAAAACTGCACATGCGCAGGACATGAGAAAAACTGCACATGCGCAGGACATGAGAAAAACTGCACATGCGCAGGACATGAGAAAAACTGCACATGCGCAGGACATGAGAAACACTGCACATGCGCAGGACATGAGAAAAACTGCACATGCGCAGGACATGAGAAAAACTGCACATGCGCAGGACATGAGAAAAACTGCACATGCGCAGGACATGAGAAAAACTGCACATGCGCAGGACATGAGAAAAACTGCACATGCGCAGGACATGAGAAAAACTGCACATGCGCAGGACATGAGAAACACTGCACATGCTCAGGACATGAGAAACACTGCACATGCTCAG
>WWET01000004.1:1620481-1633931 GCA_011038615.1 Limnodynastes dumerilii | reverse complement strand
GATTCGATTGTATTGTACCTAATGGAATGGGTCATATTGGAGGGTCTGCTGAGTTATACTTCACGTGTAGGAGAGGTAATCAATGGAAGGGAAAAAACATAAAACGTGCATTGGGTTATTGAGGCTGCTTTAGGACTAAATAAACTGTGGCGGAAGAGGCAAATAGTTTTTTAAATATCAGTTATTTCATTTAAACCAGGTGAGTGACAGTTGGAAGCTCAGGAGTGGATTCAATTGTACCTAATGGAATGGGTCATATTGGAGGGTCTGCTGAGTTATACTTCACGTGTAGGAGAGGTAATCAATGGAAGGGAAAAAACATAAAACGTGCATTGGGTTATTGAGGCTGCTTTAGGACTAAATTAACTAAACTGTGGCAAAAAAAAAGTGGGGATGTTGCCCATAGCAACCAATCAGATTCTAGCTGACATTCTCTAGTCTGTAATAGGAATTACAGACATTAATATTCATCGGTTGCTATGGGCAACATCTCCACTTTTCCTTTTCCACAGTTTAGTAAACCTGATCCTTGAAGATTGTGAGCAGCAGCAAAATGTAATTTTAAACTGTAATTTAGCGATGAGTTAGGAGACGCCTCCTTTTAACCATAATTCTGTCCCTTTGTAGTGCAACAAAAATGCAGATTTGTATTTAATAGGACAGTGAATCAGTCCAGTTAAACTCAAGGCTAACCCCATTCCCCCCCCTTAACGTGTATAATTTACATGACACACATGCTTCAACTGACTATCCACCATGCTAGTTAGGTGGGAGCTATATACAGATTTGGGGGGATAAAATGTATGTTGGTGCATAAATTATCATTATAGCAGCGGGGCACTGCTTCAACCTAACACAGGCAGAAGCTTACATTTCATAACAATGACTGTCTGACACTGAAAAAAAGCTTCAGTCTGGCAGTCACCGTTAGGGAATGGAACCTTCTGCTGACGCGGCAGCATAAGTATACTCTGGCGCACACCCAATCCCCCCTTCACATCCCCAATGGTTGGCTGCTTACCTCGCTTTCAACTCCAATCTGTCTAAGAGGAGCGTCAGTCGATCCTCTGTGAGCAGCCAGTGGAGGTCACATGACACATTGTGAGAGTGAGCTACTCTCGCAGTTTGTCAATAGATAAAATGCATTTGTTTGAAAAGAATAAAGACAACAGAGGGTGCATACATATTCTAGTATAACATGCAGCCACATGACCAGAATGCGTAGTCCTTGTTTCCTGTATGAAGTTAGATTAGATGAGCTTCTCAACAGTCATCCAATTAGGCAGATATAACGAGCCACCCTTTGTGGCTCAGGGGCGTAAAGTCCAGTTACGCCCCTGAGCAGAGTTCGAAGTGGTGTTATGCAATACTGTCACTTCTCCCATTGATTTCATGGAAAAACTATAAATCTCCATGCCGCCACTGCAAAATGTCCATACTGCCACTTCTATATTTCCATACCGCCACTTCTATATTTCCATACCGCCACTTCTATATTTCCATACTGCCACTTCTTTATTTCCATACCGCCACTTCTATATTTCCATACCACCACTTCTAAATGTCCATATGCCACTTCTAATTGTCCATACCTCCACTTCAACATATCCATGCCGCTCCTTCTAAATGTCCATATCTCCACTTCTAAATGTCCATACCTACACTTCTAAATGTTCATACCGCCAATTCTAAATGTCCATACCGCCACTTCTAATTGTCCATACTGCTCCTAATTGTCCATACCGCCCCTTCTACATATACATGACGCTCCTTCTAAATGTCCATACCTCCACTTCTAAATGTCCATACTGCCACTTCTAAAGGTCCATACTGCCCCTTCTAAATGTCCATACCTCCACTTCTAAATGTCCATACCGCGACTTCTAAATGTCCAGACCACTCCTTCTAATTGTCCATACCGCCACTTCTACATATCCATGCCGCTCCTTCTAAATGTCCATACCGCCGCTTCTAAATGTCCATACCGCCCCTTCTAAATGTCCATACCGTCCCTTCTAAATGTCCATACCGTCCCTTCTAAATGTCCATACCACCACTTCTAAATGTCCATGCCGCCATTTCTAAATGTTCCTGCTGCCACTTCTAAATGTCCATACCACCCCTACTAAATGTCCATACCTCCACTTCTAAATGTCCATACTGCCACTTCTAAATGTCCATCCTGCCACTTCTAAATGTCCATACTGCTCCTTCTAAATGTCCATACCGTCCCTTCTAAATATCCATACTGCCCCTTCTAAATGTCCATACCGCCACTTCTAAATATTCATACTGCCACTTCTAAATATCCATACTGCCCCTTCTAAATGTCCATACTGCCACTTCTAAATATTTATACTGCCACTTCTAAATGTCCATACCGCCACTTCTAAATGTCCCTGCCGCCACTTCTAAATGTCCATACTGCCCCTTCTAAATGTCCATACCGTCACTTCTAAATGTCTATACCGCCACTTCTAACTGTCCATACCGCCACTTCTAAATGTCCATACCGCCACTTCTAAATGTCCATACCGCCCCTTCTAAATTTCCACTTCAGCCATTGCCCTTGAGTATGGTGTCTGCAAGACTTAAAATGGGTACACACTACATGTGTCTACACAACATCTGTTATATTAAACCCTATATACTTACAATAAAAGTCCCAATCAGCATGAGGATTCATCATAGACTACACACCATTTACCAGCAGATCTCTGATTTGAAAATGCATGCCCACAAAGGTGGCCCTAATGCAGGAAGTAGAGGTAGAATCTGTAAAAGAAGGTAGGAAAAGTGTACACCCTGCACATTCCAAAAGACACTGTGACAATATGCACTGTAGGAAAAAGCTGGCATCTGGCTGTCACACATCTGCTGTGTGAGTAGAAGTCTTTATGTTGTGTACGGGTGTTAAACGCCTTTCTTGAAAGGACCGTTTCATACCACTCAATTAAGAAGTTTACAAATCTTCCCGGGACAAAGACTTTGTGCTGAATGGTAAGTATTGATCTACCCTAACCCTTATCCTAATCTTTAATCTAACCCTTCCCTTCCACTACCCTAACCCTAATCCTCCCTTTCCATTACCCTAACCCCCCTGCATCATGACTCAAAGACTTCCTTACCCGCAGCCTAACCCTAAGACTCCCTTCCCCGCACCCTAACCCTAAAACACCCCGGAGAGTGTTACTCACCTCTCTGGTCTCTCCGGTTGGTACAGTAGGTCTGCACTTGTAAATTCAATCTAGCCCCCCCCTGTCATAAGGGGTGTGGGTCCCCATCGAGAATGGCCCAATTTCTAAAGGGCTATTCTCGAAGAGGTAAAGCAATCGATCCTTAGAGCACCGAACACGGTGCTCCGAAAGGTAAGTAAATAATCTAACTCCAACCCTCTCCCTAATCCTTTCCCTAACCCTCCCCTTCTATTACCCTAACCCTCCCCTTTAATGGCCCTAATCCTAACCCTCTTCTTCCATTTCCCTAATCCTCCCTTCCTCAGAGCCTAACCCTTACTGTGACCCTAAAAGCCGACCTCTCTGGTGGTGTCGTTGATGGGCAGTGGGTGCGTTGGGTCCGGTGAGCGGTGCTTCTGAAACTGAAACATTAAAAAAAATTCTAAAATGGCTGCCTATTCCAAATAGAGACAGCCGGGAACTTCTCATAGACAGCCATGGTTCCAGGGTCTCCCACCGGTCATAAGCTGCCTGAAGTTTTTTTTTTTTTTGCAAATTACAATGTACGATTCTGGCTGCTACAGCACCCCCAGGCTTCAGCAATTGAATACGTTTTTTTGCAGTCATCATTATTTTTACACGGTTAATGGTTTGGGCGTGATGCTGGAGTGCTGAATTGTGCAATGTTGCGTTTGGGCGTAATGTTGCCTAATGTGTTTACAAATTAGGCAATATTGCACCCAAAATGCAATATTGCGTTCAGTTTAATTGGGGCCTTAGAGTCTGGGACACAAGCAAAGTCAGTTAAAGGTTCGAAATGACTGGGGACTAAAGGGAAAGGATTGCTGGAAACATAAAAGGGAGGAAGGGAGGCGGGAGAGGAAAGGGGATGAAAGGATGATTGGAATTATTCAAGGGGGGTGATTGGATGGCTACAGACATATAAGGAGAAAGATACGATGGCATGAGACATACAAGGAGGTTGCAATGATGGCTGGAGACATTAGGTGGCTGATAGGATGGTGGGGACATCCAAGGGGGTAAAAGGATTGCTGAAGACACACCAGGGGGTAAACAGTGGCTGGAAGGATAAAAGAGGATGGCTGGAACTTACAAGGAAAGGATGACAGGAGACACATAGGCTAAACATATGGAGACATACAATTTTGAAAGATAAAGAAATTGGAAAGTAAACATGGAATATTTAGTAATTTACGAATGTAGAAATTACTACAATATGAAAAATCAGAGAGAAATGTAGAGCTGAGATTATAATAAGCCAGTACAGGGCAAGATAGACAATTTTTTGCACAAAAACTGTTTGTTTGTTTTTTTGTTATGTGAAAAGTAGAGAAGTAGAGTGAAAGACAGGGGGAATCATATATTCCTAGTTTATATATTGCTTTTTTCTTTTTTCAATAAAATCAGTATATTAACTGCACATTTCTGCCATTGGTGTATGCGGTAGTGCAGGGGTTTGTTTTTTGTGTAGAGGGGTGGCCTAACTCTTTAAACCTGTTAGGTTTGCACCCAAGGAGGCACAGCCATGCCCACAGGAACACAACACTTAGACAACGTGCTGCCACAAATGTATCTGATCAACTAAGTGGGTGCCTCAGGCCCAGAATTCCTCTTGATGAGCATCACCAAGACTGCAGCAACATAACCACCTGCGACATCCAGGACTTTACCAAAACACTGGGCATTGGCTAAGAGGAAAAGATCCCACAGCGTGAGCGGGAATCCCTGCTCCCCCTTGTGGTCACACAAGTTTTTTCATCTTGAATATGTCTGTTTACTAGCAACTGAGGGATCTGCAATTGCTGGGATTCACTCTCCAGACAACCATTTCTTTTCCCATGGAAGTTTTCCAACTAAAGCACACACATATCATGGAAGTCTGGAATGGCACTTATCAAGTGGGAACTTCTATAATGTAATTGGACAAGGATGGAAGAACCACCTCCGAACTCAACACAGCCCCTCTACCAAAAAGTGTCATTCCTCTTAAAGGACCGTATTCAGAGATCTGTCGGCGATCGGGCCGCAAATATACACAACTAAGTGGCAGGTCGGAGCAGGTTACTCCCACCAGAAAAAACAGCCACTCCCCTCGCAACCTCCGGCCGGAGCTAAACTTCCACCTGCATTGACTTGCCCTATCTGGCCGCACTCACTTCTGGCCTTAGGTGTATTAGTTGCGTATATTACCGGCCCTAACTCTGTAAGCGCGCCCACTTTCCCTCATCTCAATGCCTCCCCCTGCCCATTTCTATGCAAATCCTTAGGTGCGTATATTTCCGCCGCACATAGGGTCGCATTATTCCCGCCCAATTCACAAGTCCGTCCCTTAGCCATTTCCGACCTTAACTTCAACGTAGACGGCGTATCACTATTATTACGCATGCGCAATTGATGCAAAATCGATCCGATCCTAAAAATACGCACAGAACTTTCGTTAAAACCGGATCTCTGAATACGGCCCAAAATGTTTTATTGACAATAATATAAAAATCAATTAAACAAACTAAATGATAACATGTGGTCCAGGCTAATAATAAAACCTCAGGGCCAGTGCTGGATAAACCCCGTGGAGGCCCCTAGGCTGTTGAAATCTTGGGGGCCCCCTCGGAAAATGATCTCCTAATGGCTTTTTCATTTTACCAACCAACAATTTTAATAAACAGTATTTTAATACACAAAACAAACACAAAATAAACACGAACAACTATTAATGGGGTAGATCCAGAACTACGTGTGCCGTACGTTTATTCGCGGAGCGTATTTTCGTCTGCGTAAATTCGTTACACTCCCCTCGGCACACCCCTTGCACGGACGTATTTTGTCAAGATATGCTTTCCAAACCCTACCTTAACTTTTTCCAACGTAACCGCATTCATACGCACACGTACGTAACATCTATGTTCCAGCCTGTAGGATTGTCACAATGGGCCTGATTCAGATCTCTGTGCGACTTCTGTGCACACAGAGATCTGTTAGTCCTCATGAAACTCTCCTCTTTTGTACGGAGCTCTGGACACTTACCTGTTACCCACCTTAACTTATCTGCACAGATCTGAGTCCATGCATACACAGAATCATGGGGAACTACTACTCTCCTCTCCTGGCCCTTGATTACCATTCCTAACATCGCCTGTCTGGCGGGCATTAGGCATGCAGAAGTGAAGGGCCGGCCCCTTCCACGGACCATGGCATGCGCTGATATTGCATGTCAGGGACTTACGCAAGAGACTTGTGTGCGTCTTTTTCCGTACATGGTTATGAATCAGATCCAATGGATGATAGAGCTACAGTGATTGATATTATTTAGACAGACCCCCAAATCATAATAATTCCTTATCCTTAGCCCACTGGAGGTTCAGGCCTGTAATAGGGGTGTCATAAGTCATGCTGTAAAAGGGGGAGAGGAACCAAGGAGAACAGAATTGTGATATTTCACTGTGGTAAGTTGGTGGGTTGTGAAATGAGGATATGGGGTTTCGGCTTCTTAGGTGCCTAGACCTACTACACATGAGTAGTAGGTCACTTACGCAATCTACGTACCAGTTAGGTATGTAAAATGCCTCTGTGCAGTCTCTGTACGCACAAAGGGCCTGATCCAGAGCTACGAAATTTTCGCACGACGGGCGAATGCGAACGTTCGCTCGGGCGTATCAACATACACGCCCCTAACACTCCCATAGTAAAGTACCTGCATACGACGCCTATACCCTACACTGGGTACGACCGTCGCCCGTACGAAAATTCGCAGAAAATACGCTGAGCGTACGGGCTTAGCACGCCCATACTGTACAATTTAAATGGCTATCCCCGCCTCCCTGTAGTAAAACGGGCGCCCAGCCGACCATCGTAAAAAAAATACGCCCGGCGAGCGAAAAATACGCTAACGATACGCCCGCTATTCGCTCATGACGCGCGGGCGACCGGAACCTGTCATACTGGGCATGCGCATTGCGAATTTTTCGCCGAAAATTCGCATACGATGAGCGTACGCTCGCTTGCGAGCGTTGCTCTGGATCAGGCCCTTTATGACCGATAGGTATTCCAGGGTAAGTCGGAATTCTAGCCAGTGGAACCAGACCGTCACATAGGTTTGGTAGCGCGTGGAGGGGGGGAGCAGGAGGTCATCCATAGACTCGTACCAATTGACCCTTGTGAATCAGTCTCTCATGGTTGGAGGGGAGAGGGATCTCCAGCGCAGGGGGACAACTGCTCTGGCAGCGTTAGCTAGGTGGCGTAGGAGGGACTTTTTATACATCTTTATGGACATGTCTGAGAAAGATAACAACCAGAAGGTAGGTCCCTCAGGAACAGCTTCCCCCAGTATTCGCTGAGAGGTCTCTCTCACAGTTCGCCAAAAGTTAGCAATGGCAGGGCACTCCCACCATATGTGCATAAAGGTACCAGTGTTAGATTGGCAGCGCCAACAGTGGGATGGGTACGAAGGTATCATACGGTGAATCACGGAGGGCACTCTTCACCATCTAGTGAGAACCTTATACTGGGTCTCGAGGGACTGTATAGAGATCGAGCTTGCTCGGATCAGGGCGAACACCTTTGTCCAGTCTGCCTCCTCCAGGGGAAGGGGTAGCTCCCTGTTCCAGATTTTGATGTAGCGTGGCAGAGTAGGGTAAAGGTGTTCCAGGACCAACTTATAAATAGTGGAAATTAAGTGACGGGGTATCTCCGAGGCAAGGCAAAGGGCCTCAAAGGGTAAAGTCTCGAATCAGCTGTCAGTCTCGAGTCAGAAATAAAGCTACGCAACCCCAAATACAGCCAGAAGTCTCTCTGGGTGAGGGAGAACTTCTGCTGCATCTCCTGGAAGGAGAGGAGACTGCCCCCCTGCACCAGCCGACCGACCCTCGTGCAGTCCATTTGTGTAAGTCGTGCAATAGTAACAGCGTCTAGTCCTGGGGCGAACTCCCTGTTGTGTATAAGGGGGGTAAGCGGGGAGTACCGTGGGGAGAGGCCTTTTCTATAGCGTAAGTAGTTCCAGCAAGTCAGCGTAGGCAAAATCGTGGGGTGCAAAACTCGCGTAGGGGATGCTAGCCAAGGCAGCATCCTGAGAGGGATCGGGGAGAAGTGGTTCTCCAGGGTCACCCACTGCTTGGGGGTTCCCAAGGATGACCACTCCACTACTCTCGTCAGCATTGCGGACCAATAGTACCCCTGCAAGTGGGGAAGCTGGAGCCCCCCCCTCTCCCTGCGTCTGAACAGGACGTCAGGTTTAAATCTTGGCCGTCTTCCCTGCCATACAAAGTCTCGTATTATCCGCTGAAGGTGAACAAAAAAGGTGCGGGGTATCGTCACTGGGAGGGTCTGGAAGAGGAACAGTAGTCTAGGAAGGATATTCATCTTCACTATGTTCATTCTCCCCAACCAGGAGAAATTGCGGGGGGACCAGTCTGATAGGTCTTTCGATATTTTGGTCAGTAGGGGAGGGAAATTAGAGGAATAAAGGTCATCGGGGTTGGCGGTGAGGTACACTCCAAGGTACTTAATTCTTTCAGGGTGCCATTTAAAAGGGAACGCATGCTGCAGACCGGCTTGTGCCCCAGTTGGAATGTTCAGCCTAAGCGCGACGGACTTATCCCAATTAATCTTAAAGTGAGATAAACGGCCAAATCTGTCTAGTTCTGACATCAGTACAGGGAGAGAAGTGGTGGGGGAGGTGGCGGTAACCATAAGGTCGTCTGCAAATAAAGCAAGTTTGTATTCCTGTCCCCCCACTGTAACTCCCTTGATGTCTGCTTGTCTACGGAGTGTGCGTGCCAGGGCCTCCATGCACAACACAAACAGGAGGGGTGAAAGAGGGCAGCCCTGGCGTGTACCGTTCGAAATTGAAAAGGGAGGAGACAGGCCTCCGTTGATCCTAATACGCCCGGAGGGGAGATGGTATAGGGCAGCAATTTTACTGAGACAGGCCGGACCCAGTCCCATGTGCTCCAGCACTCCCATCATGAAGGTCCAGTCCACCCGGTCAAAGGCTTTCTCCGCGTCCGTGGACAGCAGGAGTGCCTGCTGTTTGGTACTGGAGATGTGATGGAGGAGATTAATAATTTTGGTTGTGTTGTCCCGTGCTTCCCTCCCAGGGACAAAGCCCACCTGATCCCCGTGAATGATTCCAGGCAGTACGCGGTTGATACGAATAGCTATCAATTTCGCCAGCAACTTAATGTCAACATTCAATAGGGAGATGGGACGGTAGCTGGAGCACTGGGAGGGGTCCTTACCCTCTTTAGGTATAACTGTCACATGGGCCACGAGGGATTGGGGGGAGAATAGACGCGTGGAGGAGATGTCGTTAAATGCGACTAGAAGGATAGGGAGTAACTTCTGCTTGTAAGCTTTATAATAGGAAACTGTGAAACCGTCAGGGCCGGGGCTTTTTCCGTTGGGGGTCTGTTTGAGCGCCAAGTCTAGTTCCATGGTCGAAAAAGGAGCTTCTAGAGTTTCCCGGATGGGTGGGGCAAGGGTGGGAAAGTCACAGTCAGCGAGATACTTAGCTATCAAAGCCTTTTTAGTGAGTTGGTCAGCGTCCGTAGATGTAGGGGAAAGGTTGTACAAGCTAGTGTAATAGTCCTGAAATGAGGAGGCAATTTCACTGTCAAGCGAAACTAGGGCACCCGAGGCATTTTTGATGTGAGGGATGTAATTCCTAGCTCTCTGTCTCCTAAGTGCCCGAGCGAGGGAACGGCCTGGTTTGTTCGCCCATTGATAATAATGGGACTTACACTTTTGAATAGCGAACTTTGCCTGCGATCGTAAGAGAGTGTTAAGTTCCGTACGCAGAGTAGTTAGGGCTGAGAGTGTATCGGGGTCTCCGTCACGTTTGTGGGATGTTTCTAACTCCCCTATTTGCAAAAGCAAGGACATTCTGCGCCCCTCCCGTTGTCGCTTAAGATAGCTACTTAGCTGGATACACTGACCCCTTAGGACGCATTTGTGTGCCTCCCATAAAGTCACCCGGGATGTCTCTTCTGTGTCGTTTGTCGCCAAGTATGAGTCAATTGCTGTCTCTAGTTCCTCCTTAGTGTGGGCGTCTTGAAGGAGCAAATCGTTAAAACGCCAGGTCCACTCCCTAAAGCTTTTCTTTTCCACCGTGATAGTCAAGAATATCGGGGCATGGTCCGTCCATGTAATGTTTCCTATAGAGGCGCTAATAAGGTGGTGTAAAGTAGCGTGTTTGAGGAAAAAGTAGTCTAGACGGGAGTAGGTGCCATGGACGTGTGAAAAGTGTGTGTAGTCACGGTCAGTCGGGTGCGTAAGTCGCTAAGTGTCGGTCAGCTGGTGTTCATGGAAAAACCGTCTTACCTCCCTTGAGTTGCATTGAGCTAGTCCCGGTGCGCCCGAGGAGGAGTCCAATCTCGGGTCCAGAGTCCAGTTAAGGTCCCCTCCCAGAACAAGAGTGCCCTCCGTGAGTTCATCTATACGAGTAAGCATCTGCGAGAAAAAACGAGGTTGGTTAGAGTTAGGAGCGTAAAGGGTGACAAAGGTATATTGCTGCCCAAATACTGTGCCCTTGACTAGGAGTCCCCTGCCATCACCCAGCTCATAAGACCGCTGATCAACCAAGGGGATTCTTTTAGAAAAGAGAATGGCCACTCCTCTAGATTTACCCCCGGAAAAATTATTGTAATACGCAAGGGGGAAGTTAGGGTCATATAAGTTCCGTACGCAGAGTAGTTAGGGCTGAGAGTGTATCGGGGTCTCCGTCACGTTTGTGGGATGTTTCTAACTGCCTTATTTGCAAAAGCAAGGACATTCTGTGCCCCTCCCGTTGTCGCTTAAGATAGCTACTTAGCTGGATACACTGACCCCTTAGGACGCATTTGTGTGCCTCCCATAAAGTCACCCGGGATGTCTCTTCTGTGTCGTTTGTCGCCAAGTATGAGTCAATTGCTGTCTCTAGTTCCTCCTTAGTGTGGGCGTCTTGAAGGAGCAAATCGTTAAAACGCCAGGTCCACTCCCTAAAGCTTTTCTTTTCCACCGTGATAGTCAAGAATATCGGGGCATGGTCCGTCCATGTAATGTTTCCTATAGAGGCGCTAATAAGGTGGTGTAAAGTAGCGTGTTTGAGGAAAAAGTAGTCTAGACGGGAGTAGGTGCCATGGACGTGTGAAAAGTGTGTGTAGTCGCGGTCAGTCGGGTGTGTAAGTCGCCAAGTGTCGGTCAGCTGGTGTTCATGGAGAGACCGTCTTACCTCCCTTGAGTTGCGTTGAGCTAGTCCCGGTGCGCCCGAGGAGGAGTCCAATCTCGGGTCCAGAGTCCAGTTAAGATCCCCTCCCAGAACAAGAGTGCCCTCCGTGAGTTCGTCTATACGAGTAAGCATCTGCGAGAAAAAACGAGGTTGGTTAGAGTTAGGAGCGTAAAGGGTGACAAAGGTATATTGCTGCCCAAATACTGTGCCCTTGACTAGGAGTCCCCTGCCATCACCCAGCTCATAAGACCGCTGATCAACCAAGGGGATTCTTTTAGAAAAGAGAATGGCCACTCCTCTAGATTTACCCCCGGAAAAATTATTGTAATACGCAAGGGGGAAGTTAGGGTCATATAAACGAGGGGCTTTAGATTTCAAGAAATGGGTCTCTTGGATAAAAGCGACATCTATGGACGCTGACTTGAGAGTACGGAAAAGAGTAGAACGTTTTTCAGGCACATTAAGGCCATGGGCATTGAGGGAAATGAGATCTAATTTTTCATTGGATTGGGCCATATTGTAGGTTTATAAAAACAAAGTGAGGAGCAAGTGTAATCGAGGAAGTGAGCTTCCCGCCACTAGGAGGTCTTTCGAATGCACTACCCAGGTATGGGACTGAGAGGGGGGTCTCCCCCTAATTCTAACCCTAACTCTCCCCTTCCATTACCCTATCTCTCCCTTCCCCATAGCCTGACCCTAACCCTGGAGAGGTTACTCACGTTTCCTGTGGTCCGGGTCCTGTGGTAGCGGCAGCGGTGGCATTTCCGAAACGGAATAGGTAAGTATGCCGATCAGCATACTCAACCATTCTGAAAAACTTTTCTAAACTAAAGGGGTATTCCAAATAGGGACATCCGAAACGGAACTCTAGACTTTCTAACCGGGGACTGCAATTAACGTTCAGTAAATTTTTCGTATCTTCTCTTCCTGTCTCCTCTTTATGTATGAAAAATCATCAGTGTATACGCTGGTCATCAGGGACATGACTGCATATCTTTTTTTATTTGAGCTTCAATCAACCCCAGCTTATGCCAACAAGACCACATTTATGTGTATTTTGTACTTTTACCACCTTAGAATTATATTTCAATACAGAGAAACATGTTATCGTTTCCTGTTACAGAGACTTGTCAAGATGTCTACAGATGAAAGGGAAAGACTTTGCAAAATAAGATATTTCCCTATTCTTCCAACTAAACATCATTTTGTTGACTTTACACATTATAAAGTGTTTGATTTTATACAATGATCGGGTATTATGAAATGTGAAAATAAATAATGTATTAGGTTAGTTTAACGATCAATAAACACAGTGATTTGCACAACCAAAGTTTACATTTTAATATAAATTAGCATGAAAATGCAGAATGTGTTGTTCCAAGATTACTGGCCATCCTGGATAACGATCATGAATCAGATGGGTTTTTGGGATGCCAAAATGATCAATCATCCAGTCACTGGCAAAAGTAGATCTCCAGGGGCAGATTGGTCGTAGGACTTGAGAATGTTCCAGTTTTCCCTGGAGGCCAGTGACCTCTTAAGGGCAACAAGAAGAAGCTCCATTTTTTTGGTTATTGATAGTAATCGGAGGTGGTTAGTAAAATGTCTGCATAGAATGAAGGTAACTAGGATCTCCTCTTGGATGGTGGTAACTAGATAACCAACATTGCATAGCGGTCATGATAAAGTCCTTTATTATAGTGTGTAATATTATGCAGAATTTAATTGTAACTCTTTTATATAAGTCTTATTCTTGTACTTAATTGGCCACATCCATATAATATATTACAGTTATATATTGTTCTCTTAAGATTGCTTTCATACGGTGTTTATGTCCCCCATTTTCTTTAGCTCAGCCTATAGTTGATGTGACCACATACAGATTGTATAACCTGGGCCACTTTAAAATACCACAAGCTACAGATGTTTCTAGGTCTCTACACAATCTAGGCATAGGGCAGTTTGTGATCTAAAAGCGCAATGCCCAATTCTTACCTGTAAATATGGCAATGTCACAGCTTTAAGGTTTGTCAGAGAACTCCCCCCTCCCCAT
>WWET01000004.1:1583278-1595132 GCA_011038615.1 Limnodynastes dumerilii | reverse complement strand
CGCTGTGCTGTGCTTTAGTAAGCACAGCGCATCGGCGTAGGTCTGGATCAGGCACATTGTCCTTACTCTGCATCATCCGCTGTGTCTTGGGTTTATNTAGCCTTCAGCCGGCGTAAGGAAGGGGCCATACGCCCGCACAGGGGGAGTGTCGGGGAAGTGAACGCTGATACGCTGTGCTTTAGTAAGCACAGCGCATCGGCGTAGGTCTGGATCAGGCACATTGTCCTTACTCTGCATCATCCGCTGTGTCGGCGCTTGGGTTTATTTTAGTAGCCACCCGGCATTCAGCTAGCCACTCCAAATCATCTTTTATTTTTATTCTCATTCATAATTCACACCAGTTCCCCTGATTTACTACCTGACCAGGTAGATGGCAACAGTCAGAATGGATCGAACAAGCTGGGGAGAAGTTCATCTTTCAGAGTCATCCAGTGCCAGACCTACATATTTGGGGCCCTGAAGCTTAAACTGTTATGGGGGCCCCTTCGCAACCAGCAACAATAGGGCAGCATCCAACAAGGTCCAAAGGCCCAAATGGCGAATAACGAGGTGGTGGGATGGAGTTCTTGAAAATGGGTCATACTGTGAGCCCCTTCCCACCAGTAACGAGGTCTTCAATGCACACAGAGACACTGACAGGAGCTCTCTTTTCTATGTACGGACCATAAAAGCCATCCTCTGTTCGGAGCTGTAGACAG
Source organism: Limnodynastes dumerilii (assembly GCA_011038615.1). Classification (NCBI taxonomy): domain Eukaryota; kingdom Metazoa; phylum Chordata; class Amphibia; order Anura; family Limnodynastidae; genus Limnodynastes; species Limnodynastes dumerilii. Next base: position 1,594,434 of record WWET01000004.1, on the reverse strand, counting down.
AGCGTCTGCTGCAAACACTGATCCGGCCACTCTCCCTGCATAGAGCATATTCTAAGGACAACATGAAGTACTTCAACCCATTGGCTTGTGATTCTATCACTAAAATACCCTTATTTTATAACCTGCACATTTAAAAAATATAAAATAGCCACGCAATCCCATATTTCATATTCAACTGTAAAATACCATTTCATACCCTCATGAACTCTTAGGCCCAGATTTACTAAGCTGGGGGTTTGGAAATGGGGAGATGTTGCCCATAGCAACCAATCAGATTCTATCTGACATTCTCTAGTATGCAACAGTTACATGAGATCTAGAATCTGCTTGGTTGCTATGGGCAACATCTCCACTTTTTCAAACCCACAGTTTAGTAAATCTGGGCCTAGGTGTATCATAGCAGGAGGGACGATCAGAAATACACTAAAGTATGACGTCCTTGGTTGGAGTCCAGAAATGGATAATTTCTGATATATCCCCTTTTTCTTACACTTCTCTTTTGTACTGGTTTATTTTTTACCCTCTATAATATTGTCTTAACAGTTTAACAGTTGAGACAATAATGTGTTTTAATCCAGGAATACTTACGTTATGTCATCTCACATTTAGCATTATTTATGCTGTATGTTAGATCCACTGTAGTTCTATTACTTATAATCTACATTAAATTGGTAATTATTATTTGGTTTGTTCTGTTTGGAACTGCTGTTCCCCTCTCATTTATTGTAATACCATTTTCATTGTCCATAGCTTTGCATAATTTAATGGTGTAATCTCCGTATTAGACAGAGATATTGGACTGCACACCCTTACAATGACATAGTCTCCTTTATATTCCAGAAGTAGTTCTGATGATCCTGCTACTGTATAGGTCATTAATTTATTAAGTTAATTTATTCACCCTCCCTTTGTGTGTCTGTCCTTCAATAAAGCTTCGGGCCTGTAACTCCAAACCCCTACCACCCCACAGTTACCTTCCCCTCAGATCCTCTGCTTGTTGAAGTATTTCATTTGAATTCAGTGATGAATGGATAGCTTATTATTTTATGCATAATGCAGGATGTTATATCTTATATTGTTTGTGTTACATTGCACTAAAAAGTATGTCTGGTCATGTTTTACGTTATTATGGGTTTCAGCTGCGTTGCGACAAAGTATGTTTCTTTGTTTGTATGTATGTATGTTTTTTAAATCTTTATATACATTTTTATATCTTTATAGAAAGCTATTTTTTTCAATCAAAAAACTTGGTAATTGGTAGAGACACACCTAATACACTGTGTTCAGTGCTGGTGGCCATATATCCAGAAGGACAATAAATATGTTAGTGAAAAAAAAAAGGACAAATACAATCGTAAGGTCCTATGTCACAAAATGAACCCGTGAATATAAAAGGATTTAAGCATGTATAGCTTACAGCAGAGATGTTATGACAGAAAATGTTGAGGTGCAAGTACAAACTATGCACTAGAAAAGTATGGTAGTAGGTGAAATATAAGGTGTTTAATGAGAGCGAACGTATTGCTTGGGAGGATCTAAATTATTTATTTATTTATTAACAGGTTTTTATTTAGCACCCACAGATTACGTAGCGCTTTACAATTTAGCAATCAGTATAAACAACACTGGGTAATAACAGACAGACTGGGTGGGTAGGAGGGCCCTGCTCACAAGGACAGTGGGTTTGATACATAAGTACAAGTGCTATATATCCCACAATGGACCAGCCAGGGTGTATGGTAAAAGTGCTCAGTGCTCTGTATGATCCAGAGATGAGGGAATTGTAGAATAGAAAGAGAGAGTGTTAATAATGTGTAAAAGGCAGAAGTGGTTGTTATATGGTACTTAATGCTTAGGAAGTTTGTGGAATTTGATAAGCTTGTCTGAAGAGATGAGTTTTAAGGGAACGCTTCAAAGTTTGTAGAGTAGAGGATAGTCTTAATGGGCGAGGAAGGTTATTCCAGAGAGTGGGTGCAGCCCGGGAGAAGTCCTGTAACCGTGAATCAGAGCATTTATGAAGTGCAGAAGTGAGTTGTAAATCTTGTGATGATGGGCTGGATCCAGACCTTGTTAAGTGCATGAACTTAGTTACTCAAGGGCTAAACCATGTTGATTTCAGGTGGAGCCAAGTTAATTACGCACGCAAGGTGCGTAAGTGTCCTGCCTTCACTGGAGGGCGCATGCACCCTCCAGATGTTTCGCTAGGGTTACTATATAGCGCTAGGGTTACTATAGCAATCGGACTTTGTTCCGTCCGAGCCCATTTCCGTGGAAATGGGCTGAGCTTCCCTTCTGCCCGCTAAAGCGGGTGGGGGGAAGCATGTTAAGTGGAAAGTGTGGGAGGGGGCTCTCACACTGTAGCGGATCAGCGGTCGTACGGACCACTGATCCGTACGCCGCAGTTAAGGCAGGCTTATGGCAGCGTAAGCTGCCATAAAGCCCGCACGACAGAGGGGAGTGAAAGGGGGTGTGCACTCCCCTCTGTCTCGCGTAATTTCAGACCCCCGCGCACACGGAAAGCACGCGGAGGTCTGGATCCGGTCCTCTGTTTTTGAAAGATTAAGTTTAAGATGGCGAGAGGACATCCAGGATGAAATGGTGGAAAGACATTCAGTTACGCGAGCCAGCACAGTTGGCGACAGTTCAAGGGTGGATAAATAGATTTGTGTATCATCTGCATAGAGATGATATTGGAAACCAAATGACTTTATTAGTTGTCCAAGGGAAGAGGTATAGATATAGAAGAGCAAGGGACCCAGGACTGAGCCTTGAGGTAACCCAACAGATAGCGGAAGGGCAGAAGAGGTAGATCCAGAAAAGCGGACACTGAAAGAGCGATTGGAGAGGTAGGATGTAAACCAGGAAAGAGCTATGTCCTGAATATCTATTGATTGTAACATTTGTATGAGAAGAGAGTGGTCAACAGTGTCAAAAGCAGCAGAAAGATCCAGGAGAATTAGAATAGAGTAGTGACCTTTGGATTTAGCAGTACTCAAATCATTGACCACTTTGGTCGGTGCGGTTTTTGAGTTGAGTGTTGAGAATGAAAACGACTGATGAGGATCTAGAAGATTGTGTAAGGAAAGGAAGTGAGTGAGGCGAGTATAGACAAGTAAATGTGGTGTAATTTGTTTCCAAATTTCTGGATGGGAATGTGGTCCCAGATGACCATGATTTGAGCTACTGCAGGTAAAATTGTAACCTAGCAGATAGAATTTAGGGAAAACGGGTTTTAAACACAGGGAGTAGTAGTCATAGTATTAGCTAATAATGGTTACAACAAAAACCAAGTGACAGTAATTCCATATATAATACCATCACCACATGTGTCGGAAAACAGTCATGTGTCACAATGTCAAATCAGGAGAATTTAGATTCAAGAAAAAAACAACTCATAAGATATATTGAACATTTGGATACTTATGTTATGATGTTATATTTTATTGTTTTTGTTACACAAAAAAAATACCTAAAATGGCATCTGAAATATCAGAAGGTGTAACAAACTGGAGAGATGTGTGAGACCAAGCCCATAAATAGCACATAAAAGGCCCAGGAGTTTATAGATATATAAGCCGACACTCAGGGTGACTCCAAAATATAGTGGATAACAAGAATAGTAGTTATGATAAAACAAAGACATTTTATATTATAACAAACTATTTTTATTATGCCGTCATAATTTAAATTCCTATTTATCGAAATACTAAATACACTAACACACTAAATTGCTTGAAAACAAGGGGGTAGATCCAGACCTACAGGCTTGTTACGTTAGATCGCGTAGCGTATTTACACTATCATATTTTCTAGGCACTCCCCCTCGCTCGTATGTACTTTGGCCATTTTATGCTTCCCAAACCCTACCTTAACTTTACAAAGCGTAAGTACTTACATACGTAATGGATTTATGTAGGTTACGGCCTAACCCGGCCCATAGTGTACAATTGAAATGCACCACAGCAACCTATAAGATTGCAACTCTTATTTATCTAATACATTCTAGACAATCTTTACCTATCAGTAGATGGAGTGGTACCTTGTAGTAATCAAGGTATTTCATTTTCTGGGTTTTTTATTTTTATACTATGCATACAAATTATTGGTGGTGTTGAAGAGGATTTACTGTGATCTGACCTTACCATATAAAATAACCTTCCACATTTCTATATGGTTTTACATATGTTTAGTCTTTTATTTCAAAGTGCTTTCAAACGTTTGTGGTCAAAAAGAAAGATAAAAATATGATCAAGTATTTGAGGGATACAGATCTTTAATAACTATTGTCCATTTATTGACACCCTGATGTTTTACTCTACATAGGTCATTGGAATGTTCTCTGTAATGTGATCTAGAAAACACATACTTTTCACCACAAGCCCACCAGTAAATATTATAATTAGTTTTGCAGGGTGAGATACTTAGCATGTGGAATGTTGTCTATATAACATAGATAAAGGAGTGTAATGCTGTGTGTATTATATATCAGTTGCAAGAAGTACTTAGGTCAGGACACCTTAGCAGTTGCAAGAAGTACTTAGGTCAGGACACCTTAGCAATACAGTGCATCCGGAAAGTATTCACAGCACTTCACTTTTTCCACATTTTGGACCGGATTCACAATTAATAACGTCGGTGACTTACGCACGCAAGGTGCGTAAGTCACCTGACTTATCTGGAGGGCGCATGCGCCCTCCATATGTTACACTAGGGTTACTATAGTAACCCTAGCGTATCAACAATCAGACGGAACTTTGTTCCGTCCGAGCCCATTTCCAAGGAAATGAGCTATGCTTCCCTACAGTGTACAGTGTGGGAGGGGGCTCCCACCCTGTAGCGGATCAGCAGTCGTACGGACCGCTGATCCGCTTGTTTGAGGTAATGCAGGCTTATGACAGCGTAAGCTGCCATAAAGCCCGCACGACAGAGGGTAGTGACAGGGGGTGTGCACTCCCCTCTGTCTCGCGTTATTACAGACGCCCGCGCGCACGGAAAGCACGAGGGGGTCTGGATCCGGTCCATAGACCCTATCAGTGCAGTAGTAATTGGTGTGGTACTATACTTCAAAGTACTACAGCATTAAAATAAAATAAAAAATCTTTGATTAGATAACATATATACTCTGTGTTCCATGTAATGTTTTTTTTTAAGGAGCAGTGAAACTTTTGTGTTATATGTTAATGTTAGGTACACATCCCCCTGACTTATCTGGAGGGCGCATGCGCCCTCCATATGTTACACTAGGGTTACTATAGTAACCCTAGCGTATCAACAATCAGACGGAACTTTGTCCCGTCCGAGCCCATTTCCGAGGAGTGTAAGTTGCCATAAAGCCCGCAAGACAGAGGGGAGTGACAGGGGGTGTGCACTCCTCTCTGTCTCGCGTAATTACAGACTCCCGCACGCACGGAAAGCGTGCGGGAGTCTGGATCAGGCCCTTTGTTATGTTACAGCCTTATTCCAAAATAAATAAATTTTTTTCCCTCAAAATTCTACACACAATACCCCATGACAACGTGAAAAAGTTTTCAGGAGATTTTTGCAAATTTATTAAAAATCAAAACTCACATGTACATAAGTATTTACAGCCTTTGCCATGAAGAACAAAATTGAGCCCAGGTGGATCCTGTTTCCACTGATCATCCTTGAGATGTTCCTACAGATTAATTGGAGTCCACCTGTGGTAAATTCTGTTGATTGGACATGATTTGGAAAGGCACACACCTGTCTATATAAGGTCCCACACTTGACAGTGCATGTCAGAGCACAAACCAAGCATGAAGTCAATGGAATTGTCTGTAGACCTCCGTGACAGGATTGTCTCGAGGCACAAATCTGGGGAAGGGTACAGAAAAATATCTGTTGCTTTGAAGGTCCCAATGATCACAATGGCCTCTATCATCCGTAAATGGAAGACTTTCGGAACCACCAGGACTCTTCCTAGAGCTGGCCGGCCATCTAAACTGAGCGATCAGGGAGAAGGGCCCTAGTCAGGGAGGTGACCAATAACCCGATGGTCACTCTGTCAGAGCTACAGCATTCCTCTGTGGAGACAGCAGAACCTTCCAGAAGGACAACCATCAACCAATCAGGCCTGTATGGTAGAGTGGCCAGACAGAAGCCACTCCTTAGTAAAAAGCACATCGCAGCCTGCCTGGAGTTTGCCAAAGCGCACCTGAAGGACTCTCAGACCACGAGAAACAAATTCTCTGCTCTGATGAGACAAAGATTGAACTCTTTCATAAGAAGGAAACTAAGCACAGTTAGTTAAGGTAGCCCTATGGCACTCTTAAGTGCCATAATGTACCTAAAAACAGGGGACGGATTAGGGTCTGAACGAGTGAGTTAGGTGAACTTCCCATGAACAATCTTCTGACAGGCAAAGCTTACCTTAGGTTTTCCGACTCATATTTGAAAGTCTGCATTTTGGTACACAAAGCGTCAGCATTCTGTATATGTACTGTCTATTGTAATATCAGCTCCGTTCCACTAACAAGTGTAACCTGGCCCCTGACAGTATCTGTTAGTAGTCTCATTGCTCTTAATTCTGGATAGGATGGAGGGTATACATGTATGGGACCCAAAGCGCTGGATATGCAATCCAAATGTATGGGGACAAGGGTAGAACCATAAGGCAGGATCCGGTCCAGTATGTGGCTGTATTTTTACCTCTTGCTTCAGAGCCTGTAATCAAGTATTTGGGCAGCGTGCTTGTACAGTGTAACTTTCTATATTAGGTGCTAAAGACAGGATAATGTTACTTGTTATGCAGCCACAACAATGAATCTACATTCTATAGAGAGCATTAATATTTGCCCAGACCCCAACCCATATCCCCTCCATTGCTTTCACAGTGACAAATACCGGTGACATGAACATCATCATCACCTACACCTGAGGTCTATGCAGTTTAACTGGGCCAGATGCAGAACTAATATTAAGAGCTGACTTCTGTATACAATGTACTCAAGTCTGCTCTCTATAGGTACTGTGCATGTGCAGTACTTGTGCTTCCGCAATGGAACGCACCCGTCTGATGTGGAATTCAGCCTTCGCAAGAGGGGCAGAGTGCTGAGCCAGCCACAATGTGTACAAAATATGCATGCTGGCCGTGCTTTGGCATTTAAATCGTACAGTAAAGGGCTGGGTTTAGCCCTTACATACAATCATCTATTCTGCATGCACAGAGTTGCAAGCAGAATATTTATGGTTTCCCCCAGGGGACGTGCCCTTTTCTCCTGTGTGCGGGATTGTGCATCAAAAACTATGGAATTTCTTATTATATTTGATCCGGCTCAAAGTACTCAACTGCACTGGTACTCAACGACATCCATAGTATACACATCCCTTATGTTCCAACAGCAAATCATGCAGAACCATAGGGCTAGATCTAGGCCCCGCACACACACACACAAAAGAGTCAGCAATTACGTATCGTAGAGGGGAGTGTATGCCCCGGCACACCCCTCTAATGGTAGTAAATCTGGACAGACATGTCCAGAAGGCTACCATAGAAACATAGAAAGTGACGGCAGATAAGAGCCACATGGCCCATCTAGTCTGCCCATTTGTTTATTTAAACCTATACTGACCCTAGACCCTATTTACCCTCAATTTGGTTTACAATTTAGGATACCCTTATATTTATCCCAAGCATGTTTAAATTGTTCTACTGTATTGGCCTCAACCACCTCAGATGGGAGGCTATTCCACTTATCTATCACCCTTTCAGTGAAGTAAAACCTTAAGTTTTACGATTTGATCTGCGTCCCTTTATTTTAATATTTATCTCCGTCTCTATGGTGGAAATACGGCATTTGCATCTGAAGACGCGGCCCCTCTGAAGGTACGCTTGTGGAACATCTGGCGCGCTCATGCACAGATGTTCCTAAACAGGGGACTTTGACAAATGACTTGCGTAACTCCCCTGTCATACTTACCTCTGTATCCAGCCCATGGTGCTTTAGGCATCTGTAAGCCCTCTGAATACAGCAGGGTTTCCAGGCAGAGCTAGACATCTTCTTCTTTAGGGGGTGGTTTAGGGATTCAAATGTTTCTGCCAGTTGGTGATATATTATTTGCAAATGGCCGTGGCAATTGATTTTCTAACATTGGCTCTATGAGTCATTCAGTTAAGCTTCAATGTGCCCCTAGAATTCCCCCAGCTTGGTGTTCCTCTAATTGCAAAGGGTAAACTAGGGTTGAAATATATTTATTGACTAAGGGCCAGATTCACAACCCCATAAGTTTTCCCATACGTGCCTAATTTTAAGATTCTACCTACTATTTTACACAATCTACATAGCGTTTTGTTACGTAGATTGTGTACATGCAGTCTTTAAAGACTTAAAGACTTCTGGAGCATTTTGAGGCAGCAATATTTAAAAAATAAAAAAAAAGTAAGTTATATAGTTGTGGGTTATTGTTTCTTTGTTTTTTTGCATATGAATATTTTCTCTTTGAAAATAAACTATGTGAAATGAAAAGGTCCTATCCCCCTTCATCTAATTGTTTGTGTTTCCCCTCGTGAAATGTTTATTAGATACATTACTTTGCTTTTCTTCTTTTGTTTTGTGTTCAGCGATGTATTTATATCATTACACTGAATTGTTTATTTTGTTGCCCTGGGTAGCAAAGCATCTTTCCTGTGCTCTTTATATTGGACATGACTGTTACCCAGTAAGCAACGTTGTTGTTGCCCAGGGCAACAAAACTACCTGTTCACATGAAGACATGATTTTAAAAGAATAAGACTTGCATATTGATCTACCCTTTGTGCTACCTATAATTTCAGTGGTAGCAATTTATAAGCCATAAACTAAAAACAAAAATAGGGATCTGTTTAAGATTAAATTCTTTTTATTGAATGAGATCTAAAGTATCAGGATTTTCAGATTTAAAAAAAAAAAAAAAAAAGATTAAAATAACAAAAATTACCAAACTATAAATAATCAGTTAAATATTAATCAAATAAGAGTGCAGAATAAAATAAATAATTAAAACAAAATTTGTGTTAAGTCCTCAGTATTGAAAAGGGCCCTTTATATGATCCAACAACATTATGAAGAAACACTGTAAAGCAGAAATGCGTCAGTGGCTATTTACTAACAACTACAACATAACTTCATTATCTGGGTTATCGTATACGGTTATCATATGGAAGGATGCTCCAAAATGAGAAATATGTGTTCCATCTTTTGTAGTAATGGCATAATCCATTTCTTTGGGCGTGCTTTGAGGTACTTTAAAATCGTGGTCTGCGAGTTGCCAGCCGATCTGCAGAAAGTTAACAGATAAAGCTTTTTTTTTAAAATCTCGAAATGCTCTAAATATTATGTCATTCAATGCATTAATATTTGTTTTTTGGTAAAAAAAAAAATTCCCCCCATATATTGGTTGTATCTATAGGGTGCATCTTGATTGAACTCTCATAATTGCGAGTATAAAAAAAAAAAGAAGATATTTGTTGTTATAATCATTGTACGATATCTCATACAGACGCTGGAGTAATATTCAGCAGGTTGAAATACCATTTGAATATATATTTATTGGCAAATTACAAGAAATGTTGCAGAACTGAAAGAGGATTCTGCCTATGCTTTCTATGAAAGCTTTTATTTACTGTATCTATGGAAAATTGTGGAATATTATCACATGTATAGGAGCAAGTTGAGGGCCTCCTGTAAAGTTGTGTGGACATAGGTTTTTTCTCCCATATTCTGTGGTATTATAACTGCACATGATTGGATGCAGATATTTGCAGGTATGCAAATAAGCGAGATGATTCTAGGCACTTTGAGGCCAATACAGTATGAGCAAGGTCATACAATTCATGATCAGCTGAAAAATACACAATTGGTTTTACTCTGAAAATGTGCTATTTGGATTCTTCATTAACTATTTCAATGGCAGTGCTTTTACATACATTTTTCGGCATAGCTATTTAGAAGTGATGGAATGCAGGAGTTGGTTGGTTTCATAATATGTGTGGTAACATCTGTGTAGTCGGACCTTGGTATGGAGTTTCTCCACTATTCATATACACAGACTTTGCAAGTACTAAATCTGAACGAAAATATGAGGATTTCCTATGGAATATTTTCTTCTGTGAAGACACTAAACTTACAGCAAGACATTATATAAAATGTTTAACGGGTAACTCAACCCAGCTGCTCCCCTCTAACTTCCAGCTACTATTATTTACATTTTTTTAAGTATTTTTTTTTAATGGTGGCAGTTTTCAAATCTCACAAAACTTTATGGAAGTGGACAGTGCTGTTAGTTGTCATGAAACAACTTGTACCTTATTCATCATAGACAGAATATACATCTAGCTAGACAGACTTTTGTCTCACTGCACCCGAAACACGTATATATGAGGAAAGTCCAGATGAAGATATACCCATATATGTACATATTTATAGCAACAATTCATTCTTCAGCTTCTCCTACTTTCATGAATATGGTTTTATGGAGCAGGCCATTGGTATTCCTTTTATGTGTTACACAGTAATGGTGTCTTTAATGTACTAGTAAATAAAAGTAAGGGGGATCCTGCTGGTGGCCACACAAAAATAATTCTCATATAGAATTAGGAACCAGACACCTATACAGAACTTGCACCACCACTTTGTGCCTTATAACCCAGCAATGTAACCAGTTCATAGTTTCAAAAGGCAAATGTGAGTTCACAATGGAGAATCCACTTATTAAAGGCTTAATAACGGAGGACCGAATCCTGACCTCCACTGCCAGATACCTGCAGCCTCCTAACTCCCACACAGAGTTACAAAAGAAGGACCCTGCCTTAATAATTCCTCAATAAAAAGGGCATGGCGCCTAAATCAGGATTGTACGTAAAAGCTTATTAAACTTTTCCACCTTACGTACTTGCTATACGCAACCAGCTCCGTCACACCCTGCCCACGGAAAGACTTCCAGCAGGAAAGCATGAAATGCGTGCGCCTGCCCTTCCCAAACAGTGGGAAACGCCCACATTTATTAAATCTGGATCCGGGCATGAAAGCTGATTTAAAGTTGTTCATTTTTACAAATGTTCCAATACACTACATTACTGTGCTCTGAAATACAATAAAAAATATCGCACTACAATAATATAAAACATGGCGCAGCTTGTAATAAACTACAGTAAATTA
>WWET01000004.1:1569607-1582473 GCA_011038615.1 Limnodynastes dumerilii | reverse complement strand
ATAAATGATGCCACGTACTACAAAGGTAGAGAATCTATTCAGCTCCCGCAAGAACCGCAAGAGAGATGATTACATTCATTTCTTCCTCCTTAATAGGTGTACTAGGCATCGTCTCACGTTAAAATATATAACTGGTTGAGTTAATTAATTAAATGTGGTTGTTTGGCACGCTCAGATGCATTGCTAATTTGACGGCTGAAGCACTGATCGCTGCATACAAAACATACTTGAATTGGTAAGGTACCATAGCGGGTTTCCTTACACTGCATATAATCAGCAGTTAATATCATCTACTTTAAATATTTGTTTCCTACAGTATTAACTTCTCATTCGTCATGTGCCTAATTTAAACCCATGATATCCATAATAAATGCATCAAGTTTCTTATGGTATTTTAATTAGGATGGTAAGGAAAGCATTGAAAAAAAAAATAACCAAAAACTTCCATCACAAAAATTCCAACTTTTCCTTTGCAATAAAAAATAGCTTTTGTTAACAGATCTGCAATAACAAATTACAAATGTAATTCAATAGGGGGTAAGAACTAGAAATGTATAAAATACAAGGCATTATAGTATTCCTTTGAACTGGGCTTGCTGTAATTCTTAACCATGTCTATATCAAATAAGTTCTTCTACAAGAACTAATGTAAATGAAGAGGATATGGGATAAAAAGAGTACAGTAAAAACCTGTGTGTGTCATTAAGGAGGACAATGCTGTCTGACAACATGCAAAGCAAGGTCAAACAAGGTTACTGCAATAGGATCCCCTTAATTAACCTCATAAATGCGAGACTGTGTTGAAATAAATTAAATAATACATTAACATAGAATGACAACATAATGTAAAACAAATACAAATGTCAAAATAAATGACAATATTATGTTTTTCTTCAAGTGTGATGCTTATAGGGGCTTGTAAGTTTGGGAACAAGAACCTACATTCTTATTGTGAGCGCAGGCTGAAACTGTATATATGTAAAATTTACTGTGCCCACATTATTAACCACGGCACATATGTAATAATCCACTGTTATAAAATTTCAAAGAAATATTACCAATAAAAAACATTTATTTTAAAAACAGTTTATTAATAGATGATAACATGAAAAAATATTAACTAATACAGGTTTTGTACACAGAGAAAAACAAAACCTATAAACCAAAAATATAAATGTTCAATTTGTGCAGCAGTCAAACATTTTCTGTAATCTCTAGTGTATAACCCATGCTGGTAGGATAACCAACCCCAGATCAGTCGTCAACGGTTAAAAAAAAAAAGTCACACAGTACTTTGGCTGGGGTAGAGATTCTTTCAAATATGGAGAGTGGTGTTGGGTCCTCTATAATTCACTGTGTGGAATGTCTTTACAAAAACCTAAAACAGCAAAGGGAAAAAGAAAACAAACATCTCAAATCAGAGGCAAGAAACTATTATTTTATATAATATAAAATAATTCAATATTTTGCTAAACTCAGATCCATAATTTGGCATGTGAAGACGTGGACAATTCTTTGTTCCCAATAGATAATCTATTCATCTTTAGGAATATAACACTCTAGACGTCTGCATATTACCTAGACTCCACAGGAAGTAAATTCCATGGTTGGTGAACAAAAATAAGAAGTTATTGGATGCTGCTGTGACATTATTACAATACGTAAACATATTGGTTTATTATATACATCTTTAACTATATTGCAAAGATAATTGAAGAGGCGCGTGGATGAAGGTGTCCCGTAGCGATTTTCTGAATTTCTTTAAATAGATGAAGGTTTTAAGAACTAGCGCTCATAATAACAATGTTATTTTAATTATTGCTAGTTTAGTTTATGGATAGATTTTGTGAATGAAAGTTCCATATCCCGTTCTTAAATTCTGATAATTAATCTATAACTGTACATTTCTCAGTTTCTTTCTAAATGTAACATTACACCTTCATCCACTGGCCTCTTCTATTATTAATGGGGATAATATAAGTTCAAAGTACATGAATGCCAATGTTTAAGTCAAACGGAATTTCCAAATGAAACATCTCAACCTAATAATAAAAATGATGACAATAATAAAATAATATGTAATCTAAACGTGAAGTTTTTTTTGTGTGTTTTGTGAGTTTTTTATTTAAAAAATAAAATCCGGTTTGAAGCTTGATATTAAAATGCATCAGAAATGGTTCTCAGTAGCCCATGCTCTGCATGTAGTCTGTGGGATACTGGGATCCTGTAACTGAATACCTTTCAATTGCTTACTTTGAGAGTAAGGTGCAAAATAAAAATAACAAAACCAGGCCCTGTCTGAACTGCTTAGAGGTTAATAAACTTGTTCCCCAGCACACTTTATTTGTGTTTGTCCGTAAACCAGCTGGGTGGCATATTTATTCATCACTGTTAGACTCTTGACATCCTTAAGGATACACAAGAGGCTAGCCACTGTACACAACAAGCAATTTTTGTCTGTTGTTTAACCTCTCACCTCTCCCTGACATTATAAACAATACCATTATCGTAATTGTTCTCTCAATATATGTTCATTGTTAGAAGCAATGGCTTTCTTGTCTAAAGGGCAGGGAACTGATTTGGCGATATTTACAAATAAAACGCAATAAGTAATCAAGGAATTAGGCTTGTAGTAAAATAACGCATTTCATTATAAGCTGCTTAGAAATCATTTATTGACAAAATATTGTAGGTTATGGTCTTGCCATAACAAACCAATTTAAAAAGACCCGACTATACCTTTCTATTCACGTATTACATATTTAACCTAAAGTGGTTATATATTATTTGTTAAGTTACTGTATATACTACAAAACATTGTAAGAAGCAAGCTTTTGTGTGGTTTTATAATGTCTTAGAACCAAGCTATATAATTCAGCATGTCACTAAATTACTGTAAGGCCTACTGTACTTTAACCAATAAAATACTAGCATTTGTAATTAAAACAGCTAAAAGATAATAAAAAGTATAAATGTATATTTTCCAAACAGTCATTCTCGACATACTTAGGAAATAGGGGAGATTTAATCATCTTTATATCTTTAAAGCCAATTAGGCCGTGTTCTAAATATATAATTTCAGATTTTAAAAATCTGTTTTGATTTATAGCTCCGAAATAAATGTCTCTACAACAATGTTTAGTGAGAATTGAGCAAAGTTTGGAACAATTAAACAATATACTTTTATCATTTATTCCAACGATGTTCAACATGAATCTGCTGCGCTCCAGTTTTTGAGGTATTAGTAGTTCCACAGAAGATAGTGCCACATACTGTTCATGCCTGTTTATGTGCAATTCAGTTCCTGACACAATACGATGTACAAATCACAAATTAATTTATAAAGAGTGTTACAATAAAGCTTTTACAAATATATTATAGCTTAAAGTGTCTAATTTTCAAATATGAATCATTACTACATTTATGTACACCCCCCCACCTCCCCAATTTCTTCTATGTACATTTATGTTAACACATTGCTTTTTTGTTTTATTTTACAATATATCAGTTAACTAATAAATAATATACCAATAATAATAATAATAATAATAATATGAAAAATTTGCTGTAAAAATAAAACAACATTTTCAAAAATGCCTTTATGTAGGATATATGTGAATAAACAAAAAAAAAAAAACCTAAAAAAAATAAAAAAAAAAACAAAACAAAAAAAAACACTTGTTCTCTGCAAAATAAATGTAACTAAACCAAATTAAATTTTATATGTTTTTTTTTAAGTTATAAGAATGAACATTTTTAAGACCTAAAAAAGTAATAAAAAGGCACACTACTCTATAACAAGTTATAAAAACTATATTAATAACATTCAGAATTCTAATAACATCCCAAACATTATACTTATTACAAGAAACAATTATACGATGTAGTTATCAAAAATGTTAAATGCTCTTCCTTTGCGACATCTACTCGCTTTCCTAAATCTACTTCTGTATATTATCCAGTAGATATCATAACCCAAGACGTTCAGACCGATTTGGGTCAATACCCTCATCACTTCCTAAACATTACTTTTGTTCAACAAAAAATGTCATCATATAATAAAGAATCTCTTTACCAAAAATAAGCACATTACAAAAGAAAGAAAAAAAAAAGGCAGTGTCCACTAACGCTTATTTCTTTGATAAAATACAGGTTTGGTGCGGAGCTATAAAATAGACATAAAGGAAAATATTGAGGCGTACAGTAATCGGGATTACTTAAGCATGGCCTCAGCGTTAAGATGGACATTTTACAGTTAGGAAGGGAAAACATTCTATGGGGCTTAAAGTTTTGCAGCTTAATGGCAATAGTTTAGACTTTTTTTTTTTTTTTTTTTTTAAACACTTGAAAAGTAGAGAAAGACTACATAATGACTATATAACACCCAGCTTATAGACAATATTATAAGCAGCAAATGTCTGTCTTAAAAAAATGTAGATTTACATTTTTATGCCCTCAATTTACTTTCTGTGACAATCTGTACATCCCCCAGCACTACAGTGTGTGCTGCTTTTACCTGCATCATTCCATACAGTAGACACTGCACCGTATAGAAAAATGTCAAAACTGCTATCAACTTCATTTACAACTTGAGCTGCATGAGAGCAGATCTATAAGCACACACTGTTAGTATTAAATATTTATTTAAAACCTCAGGGTTTTTTTTTTCTTTTACATACCAAGATCTCAAACCTTCATTTTAAGATGTCATTGGTTCTAAAATCAATATTTTATCTTGGATACATAATACATCCCCCCACCTCCCCACCTAAAGCAGACTGGCTCTATGTGGTACAGCAATCTACACGGGCAGACTACTGAACATTAAAAAGTGTGCTTACAAAAGCACTACATTGTCTGCAGCATGTTGTGGTCTGATATTTTTCTGCTCATTAATATTTGAAGCCATGCCACTTATTTAGAAAATGAATTGTACTGGGCAAAAAGATGAAAATTGCAACGGTTGGCACTTATTTTACGTAACAAAAACAAAAAAACCTTGAACAAAATATATGCAAGTAAAATATTTGAAATGATTTAACGTATTTTCTAATAATAAATAGAAAGAATTGTTATACATTTCACTTTTAGACTGTAATGGACCCAATCAAAATAGGATTTTAGGGTTATAGTAAAAAAAAAAATGGAAAAAAAAAATGAAGTGCAGAGGCCTGCAATGTATTTGTTCTTCTACCAATGTGAAATAATACAGCAAGTTAAGGTGACAATAAATCATAATATTATTTCATAAAACGCAAGAAACAGGTGGATGTTACAATGGAGAAAATCAAGCCATGTTTACACAATATTACAAAAGCGAATGATTAATAGAATTCTATGAAGGGGTGGGATTTCCATACAATCCAACACATCGATGGCCCAGCCTCTAGAACTAACAGAACTGGAATACAAATAGAAAACATGCACTGTTATATGCTTTCTCATAAACACTACCTGCTAAGTCAGCACACAGCTTGTCAGCAAGATCGTCAGCATCGTTCGCAATAAGTGAAATTATTTCTTCATCATTTTCCTCTACTACTCGTTCACACTACAAGAAACAAGTGAACACAAGTTGGAAGAAAGAAACCAAGACATCCACAATTATGAATGATAAATTAAGAAATGTTAATGTGCACTAATACATACACCAGTATATCGGTACTAAACATGGTCTATCTTAAAATCATATGCAGTTTTTACTGTGTGCTACCTCCAAGTGATTTTATCACTAAAGGTTATATCAGCTTACAATGAGCAGTAAAATAATTTATTAAATTAATTTACATTCTCAATCAAGTATGAAAGAAATAATGATTTTAATATATAAAAAAAGACTGTACTTTTAAATAAAGTTTGAACTTTACTTTCCACATTTAAAAATACATTTCCTAATTTTTCATAATTAAATGCAGATATTATAATTGTATTCTTAATATATTTAGTAAATAAAAAAAATGACAGGTTTGATTTCAACTGAAAAGATAAAAAATACACACGTAAATACAAGCACTAAATTTCAAAACACTAAACATTTTCTTCACATAAAACGTGATAAATCTATTTGCGAAATAGAAAACTTTGAAAAATGCACAGAAATAAAAAAAATAAAAATTAAACAAAACATCCCTTAAATTGTTTCAAAAATATCAAAAAATAAATAAATACATTTTAAAAACCCTTAAAAAACACAAAACCAGGGCTTGAATGATGTCTTACCGCATACTTTAAAGGATTGTTATCTCCAGGATTGAACTGGAAATTGTTAAAGTCTACTGAAGGAAACGGATCATTATCTCTTGGAGCAAATCTTTTGAAGGACTTTTCCTTAGTATCAGGATCTATATACAGACTGTAGTCATCCATTTTCTCACATATCACTTCTAAAACCTCAGTGAGGTATACCTCGGATTTTACTAATGGAACCTGAAAAAAGGAAGACAAGGACCTGTTCATAATAGGACATAAGCGCAGAGAATAATAATAATAATAATAATAATAATAAATATAATACTACTAATAATAATAATCTATAGGTCTACAGAGGAAGATTACACAATGTAAGAAGAATACACAGCTTAGAAAACATAAATAGTTACATAGCTTCCATACTCCTTGTAGAAACCCTTAGCTCAGATTAGTTGTTGTACGCCATGTCCAATGCAGCTGTTATAATGCATCCCAGGGGCTTTGTGTAGAAAATAATAGCTTACAAAATGTAACTTCTCCCAGGTTCTACTGTTTCAGCTTTATTTCATAACAGCTGGTCCTTGTCTTTGTCTCATTCGCTTTCCTCCTGAATTAAGCAAGAATTCAAGAAGCTTTTACACACTACCTACATACTTAGTGAGTGTCTCAACAGCAAATACTCAAAGGGTCAAAGAGCACCCAGCACTCTTGGTAACTGGGACAAAAAGCTCACTCCCCAGTCTAGACAGGTCAAGGTGCAAGATGGTCCTATCTCTGTTGCTTCTTCCGGAATGGGGGTGTGAAGTTAAGCCAAGTGCACAGTAAACAATACGGATGCATCTTTGGGCCTTTCCAAGGCTTTCTCTCCACCCTCTGCTGATCAAAGTAGGAAGTTTTCATGACAACCACAGTCAAAGGGGTTGCATCACAAATGAACTAGATTTCTGCAATGTTGATATATCCAGTCTCTATTGTCTCCTTTCAGACACAGTATGAACCCTTCCGGTCTCAATGACTACATTATAGATGCACTTTCACATGTGTGCTCCATTTACACAAAGGGTTTCCTTGCTTCACCACCATCTGGACACAAATCAAATAAATACAGGCAGAAGAATTAAAATCTGTGGCTAGCTTTTATTGTTTCATTCATGCTCCATTTAAAATTCTGCCTTCTGGATGCAACATTGTTTCTCAGACTTCAGAAAGAGACAAAGGAAAACTGTATTGTTTTGTTTGGCATATTCTGTCAAAATTTACAGCCTGCTTACTTTAAAACAAACAAACAAACAAAACAAAACAAAAACATCACATATTTTAGATGTGAAAATAATCAATATAAACATGCCGAAAGTAGACTGATGCCAAGTAGCTTATTTTTACTTTTTTACCCTAAATATTATCCTCTTAACATTTGAAAAAAGTGAATTAATTTTCTACAAAATAATTGAGCACTTTCAACCAAAGTCATACGTTTAGAGACATGTTTATTTTATCCTGAATGTTGCCTTAAACTTAAATAATTCTTAAAAATTTGAAACTTGAGATTACACAGGAATTAGTTATTATTGCAAACAATGGCATAAAATTTAGTAACTCACTTGGTACAATTTTCAAGTGGAATAAAATTATTTGTCTCCCCTTTCCCTTATACAGCCATAACAGGTCTGTAAAATGGTGTTAATGTGCAACTCTATAATGACTTAAATGCAGAAACAAAGTGCTTTATAATATGCATAAGTCTGTAATGCTCAGACTGCTTATACAGGAAGCGTCACTGAATAAATAGACAGAACCAATCCTACATGTACTATCACCAGCACATGGAGAAAAGTAAACACCCACAATGACATAAGGCACTTCACTATGCTGTAATGTAATGTAATGCAATGCTGTATTATTGCAAAAAAATTATACCATCTATCCTAAGGATTACAATTTCCATAAACTGACCCTGGATCAGAATAAATGCATGTAATTTCATAAGAAATAGCCAGAAGACTAAGTTATAAGTAATGCAAAATAAACATGTCGCTATACTTAACCATCAAGTGAGAATAGGGCTGTTTAATTACTGGGCAATAAAAAAAACCCCTCCAAATCAATTGTCTGGAAGTGAAAACAAATGTTAAGTACAGTAACTAGCCAATCTACAGAGCCTCTGTGCTAAAGCAGAGTACCATCCTATGCAATTATCATCCTTTCACACAACTCCAGACCATTTGAATGACACTGCAAGTGTGTGCACGCTTCCACAATTTTGACTTGTAGTGATAAGAAAGGTTGCATTAGATGATTTGATTTCATGAACATCCTAAATTGTACAATCATGCCTTAATTGGCAGACTTTGCAGCATAGGCAGATATCTGTACAGTGTGTATGGAGTCCCAATTGCTTAATATGATGGTTAGGAGAGATGATGATCTCAGATCTGCTGGTAAATTCATATAGTGTGTACATGTGATGCTCATCAATACTCATTAGCAATCGTCTCTTGAATTGTAAAAGTCTTTGCATCTTATCGCACACTGGAACTGAAAGTCAATAAAGGTATGATTTCTTTGACTACCCTGGATTCTTCTGCTATCACAATACAGAGGTGGACTGTAATGACAGTGGCTGTATTTGATTGGTTGCCATCTTTCTTGAATATACTTTCCCAAGTTTGGAAGATTGAGAGAGAAGCCCAAGAAATTTTGCCTGGTTTATCTCCCTATAATAAATGTGGCAAAACCTTATAACAAACATCTATGACATCTGGGAATGTCTGCATTCAGAATATTCAAACACTGACAGCAAGGCATATCACCTGAGTGCACATACAACAAATACAATGAATTTAGACCAATGGCCTCTAACCAAAAGTGCATGTTCAGGATTCACTTTAATTCAGTGAATTCATTCAACTTTATTTATTGCGTCCTACAGGTTTGTGTAGATGACTTTCTGTCCAATTGACAGGTGGTGGTAAGTCATGGGAATAATTTATTTCTACTAGATGCAAGATTCAAAATGTTTACCAGATCTTGTATTAAATGGAAAGAAAACATTGTATGGCTTAAAAAGTTACACTCAAAGGAAATACAATTTTTAAACAAAGTCAAAAACAGATAAAAAATATACAATTGGGTAGAGATCTTTACATTCACACATATGTAAATCTGTGGCCTTTTGAAATATCCCATGTTTTCCTTACATGACCCTACTGATACACATTTAAAGTTAAAGAGAAAACAAATCTTACTGTAAACTCAACTAGATGTGAAATATGAAAACTATATTGTATTCTGATTAAGCTATCAAATAAGGGTGAATTATTAGAGTATTTAAGATAACCTTCCCAACCAAAATTACCTGTAAACCTAGGGCCAGATTTACTAAGCTGCGGGTGTGGAAAAGTGGAGATGTTGCCTATAGCAACCAATCAGATTCTAATTCTCACTTTCCTATTACATACTAGAGAATGTCATCTTGAATCTGATTGGTTGCTATGGACAACATGTCCACTTTTCCAAACCCGCAGCTTAGTAAATCTGGCCCCTAGAATCTAACCTGTTCTGGAGTGTTGTTATAGTAGGCGTAGATCTTTCCAAGCTAATGGCTTTTAATAGGTTTTTCTGGGAGTAAGAGGGGAAAAAAAACTCTTCAAGACAAAATCCTTTAAGTGTTAGAAATGGTTAATTCTATTTGTTATTTGTAATGTTAATTTGGTATAACTTTGTTACAAGGACTATGCAAATCATCCATGTGACATCATGACAGCAGCAGTATGAGTGTATTGGTAAATGATTGAATGGCTCTGATGCTTCTGTGGGCAAGTACACTGTAAAAACCATGTAGGCACAGGTTCATGCTGTGTCCCTGGTTCTTCTCTCTTGAATATTAAACTATATTTGCTTTAAAAAAAAAAGAAGAAATCATGAGAACATGTTATCCAAATTTATTACAAGTGATTGGCCACATCAGTAGAGATCATGGGAGCCTTACATTGCACACACTGGCATTAACTCACTCTTTCTGCATTCACAGAAGGAGAAACACAATTCTAGAATTTAAGCATCATGGGCCATCCCCTTCCTCTGTCCTATGGTGGGGAGCAATACCCAGTATATTGCATTTGAAGCTTTTATACCTATTTATTAATATTGCAGTCTTATTAATGTTTTAAAGTCTGTATTAAACAAGAATTACATCATATTTCACAAATGACATTAAAATGCTGACAATTTTATTAGAAAGCCTATGTGCACAAGTACACACACCGTTTCATAATGAGGGTGCAGCTATCTTCAGAACTAACCTCTCACCAATCATGTTCAGAGGCAATTAGATCTCCAGTACAGAGATCAACTCTACTGCCAGAAGTCTTCAAAACACTCTAAATATTAAATGGCAGAAAACTGGATACATTTTATAGATGGGTATTAAGGAACATGCTTACATCCTGCTTGTCTTTACCCTAGGCTACTCAGAATAGAGCATAGAAAGTTACTGCAAATATCAATATATTTTAGCTGGAAAAGTACAAATGACCAAAATGATAACTTTCAAAAAAAACAAAGTTTACCAAAGAATGGCCCTAGAAACAAAGTTATGGAATGGCTCTATGAGAGCCCATTACAAACCTGTGGTGGAGAGATTTTCACAGTTTGATGGTCCATGAATGTATTGCAGGGAAGAATGTAGATAAAACTAACTGTGTTGCAGTCTCCAGGAAGGGTTTTCACTGGGGCGTGGAGTCTAAACCAGGACCAGGTATTCACTAGAGCCCCTGATGGTGGGATAGGCTTGGTTGCTGTAACCTGATAGGTCGCGGCCCCCAATGATAGCCACCAAGGAAAACCTGTAGCATATGTAATCGAACAGGAACCAATACACAGCCTGGAAACACTGTACACAACACAGGTAGCAGGAACCCTTGCTTACAGAAGGCAGACAGGAGCCTAGGCACACAGATATGCAGGCTGGAACCCTTGCACACAAATAGCAGATTGGAACCCACACACTGTGTAAACCACAGATGTGGAACAGATAACAGACAAGGGCCTCCGAGAGACACCTGACCAACTGGTAGATGACACACACAGAAGCACAACAGGTACCAGGAGGAGCGGGTAGAACTGGAGATGAAATGCAGCACACTGCTATCTGGAGAAATGAGGGCTGAGGGCTGACTCGTGCTCACATACACACTGACAGATGGAATAAAGTGGAGATGGTAAACACCAGAGTAAGACTCACGGGAGAGATGATAAGCACCAAGTGTACACTACAAAAGAGGGAACCCAGGACCCGGGCTCCGCTCACTGTCAGATGGTAAACACAGCGGCACACACACACAAACAGAGGAACAGATAGAGTTGCTCAGAACGGCTGGCACAGGCAGTGTGAGATGGAATACGCACAACCACTCAGCAGAGAGAAATAAGCTGAACCGGCCCGAGACCGCAGCTGCCAGATAGTGGGGCAAACAACAGAGTCAGAGAGGGCAAGGGTAACACCAGGATTAACAGAGGAACAATAAGCACAACACAATCCAAGGCAGGAGCACAAGGAGAACGCAATCAGAACAGCAGACAAACACAGAAAACCAGACACTATAGCCGACAATGAGGCTTCCCGGGCTCAGGCTATTTAAAGTCCACTCCTCCAATCAGTTGCAGAGATCAGGCACACCTTAATTGACCAGGGACAAAGAACCCACACAGAGGGACTTCACATACAGTTTGTTTACCTCTGCAGTGTGTAACAAACTGGCCATACACTGGAACGATGATCAGCCCAATCCTACAATTATCGTGGATCGGGCCAAAAATCTCTCTAGTTAGTGGTCAGGATGAATTTTTTAAAAATGTTCAATAAACACACCAGAAATGCTCTGGTATGAATATTGGATTTTTAAACTTGCTGGATTTATATCGGGCGCTAATGAAGCCTAACAGGGATCCCTGTCTCCACTACTCCCTGACTGGCTGCTGCTTCACATCTATGTGTTGCTGCACTGACCGCTTTAAGGTATACTTCAAAGGTGTCAGAGCAGCAGATCCACAGCAGCCATTGTAAATATTTTAGCACGGCTCTGCCCTGGCCCCTCCCCTTCTTCTGCTAAAATTATCGGTCACAGCGGGAGAGGTGTAAGGTGCCGATAACGGGACCTTTCCTCTTGTGGGAAATCATCTCCTTTATCGTCCCACCCCCTGCTGGGATTGATAATTGTTCTAGTGTTTAGCCAGCTAAAGAAATTACGATTCTTACATTTCACTGACTATTGCAAGTCCTAATGGAGCATGCTGATTCACGCGTACACACTGTACTAATTTATTGGCAGATCTCAGATCATCTCTCCAAACCATCTACTGCAACAATTGTGACTCCATACACATTGTACAGATATCTGTCCACACTACACAGAAGACTGGCAGAAACGTTGGACAGATGGTCGTACATGTATACACTGTACTCCCATTTGTCTGAAATCGGACCATCGGTAATCATGATTTTTAGGGTGTTCATAAAACCAAATGATCTGATGTGACGTTTCTTATCACTAAAAATCAAGAATGTACACATCATTCTATCATTCTAAATGGTCTGGAATCCCATTATCAGTCCATTAATAGGTGTGTACCCATCTTAAAACAATGCAAAAGTTATTTCACAAACTACTGGTTTGGGG
>WWET01000004.1:1558821-1569593 GCA_011038615.1 Limnodynastes dumerilii | reverse complement strand
AAATTACGTGTTTGGGGGGGGGGGGGTACGTACATTTATGGAACCTGGATATTTCACATTTTTTATGCAGTGTTTTTTTTCAATATCACAAAGATAATTTTTCCTAATTTCACGCTTTATATTACAGCCTTAAACAAAAATTTAGGAAGAGATTTAAACCGCTCAAATTATTCTAGATGTGAGTCTAGAAAAACATTAAATAAATTTACTTGCCTATCATTATGGCATTTAACTAAAGAAAGTTGTATCCACCCCCATCTCTACTAAATTAAATAGAAAGCAAAGGAAATGCGTCAATAAAACAATGAATTAGAAGCAGTGTGGAAACTAGATTTGATTAAATAACAACAACAACCACCACTAAAACATTGATATAACAAGGTTTCCGGATAGAAAGGCCGTTAGGTTGATGGTTTTCTTAGCCAAGTCTCCATAGCATTAGGCATATTTGAGAATTCCAAATAACTGACACTAGGCAGATTCCTTTGGAAAGTGTCAAAATTAATTCTGAATGTATTTCTGAGGTGAATTTTTTACATTGGGGATTTGGAGCATGTCAGGTGAGGCTTGGGGCAAAATTCATTCGATTCTTTTTAGCTGCATTGACTATGGGTTTAAGTCTCACCGTCAACAGAATAAAAAATAAATAACTAACACTAATTATGAGTTAAGTACACAATTTATCTTTAGATATACTCCATAAGATATTGGAAATGATCCAAGCATATGAAGGAATTATAGCATGGTAGAACCAGTTTTTTGGTTTTTTTTATCTACCAAAAAGTCTTTCACATGCTTGTATTTGTAACCAAAACATGCACCTCCAGGGACTATGGAAACTTTCTGCTGAAAGGTCAATTAATGGATCGTATTATCTATGTGTTTTTACTTTGTGCTCTTTATGTTCAAAGCAAAATAGATGACTACTGTTAAAAACAAATAACTAAAAACACTAGTTACATAAATGTGCAACAGATTTACTACAACATTATGGCCCGTATTCAGAGTACCAGACCGCATTTACGCAATCTACGTAATAAAAAGACACGTAGGTTACGTAAAAAAATGACTACGCATGCGCAGTAGTAAAAATCACTAAACACCGGACGTATATGTTATACGTCTGGTACTCTCAATACGGGCCTACATTACAAATGAGCTGCGAAAAGATAGACAACCGTTATTCATATATATATTTTTTTTTTATCTATAAAAATGAATCACCTTGGATTATCTTCATTGTTTAAAATACATATAAAAAGAGCCTATATATTTAAGAGGCACAAATTGAATATCACTTCCATGTCAAAACACTTATACTAAAGTGATAGAAAACAAAAATGTGGTTAAGAAAAAAAATACCAAAAAAAAACCATACTTTTTTTTTTCCTTTTTAAAAAAATATTAGGATTCTAAATTGTTCTGGTCAATGAACAATTTCCTCTTGTAATTATAGTAGAGACAAGGCTTTCTACCCAGAAGAGGCACAGAGATACCAGGCTCATTAAAATATCAATGTGGAAGGAGCCATCATTGTGGTATTAGAAATTCTTTTGACCAAAGTCAAAACCATTATCTGTATTTAAAGGATAAGAAGCTCCACGGCTATACTAGATTCATTTCACATTTTCTCTGTACACGTATAAGCATTTCACCTAATTGCTGTGTTCTCTTAATAGTGAAATAAATAAACTCTCCAAAAAAGAAAATAGGATACATTTTTTTAAATATAACTTAATAAAAAAAGATATATGCGCTGATCTGTAGACAAATTCACCAATCAGACTGATACATAGATTAACATTCTAGTACAATAAAACTGCTAAGATGACACATTATTTACAACTAATCCAAATTACTTTAGGTGAAAGGAATTTCTCATGACTGTCCAGTCAGCAGGGAGCTACATAAAATACATTACATTTCTAGTATCCAAATAAGAAATGACATGTAAGTGAATACTACAGAAAGTTAATGAAATCTTTTTTAACTGGAGTAGAATTTTTAGCAATTAAATGCTTCAAAAAGAATTATTCTTTATCAGTGGTCATTAAAGCTGTTACACAATATTGGACTGTCCTAGGTTTTATATTTATTCTTTTAAGGCTCATTTATTTTGTCAGTTTCCCCAAGAATAATATAACATTTAGGGCCTGATTCAATTAACCGTGATGCCTGGAGCTCATAGAGGTGTGTATTAAAATCTTCATTTTTTTAACGTAATAGACAGGAATAGGCGCACTTTGGACTTAGTCCTATCTTTGTGGTCAATTGAATCTGGCCCTAGACTAACATTTTCTCTCTAACTTTCCTGTACTAGTCTCGAGATACAATAGCATAAAGGTGACAGTAAATTATTACTACTGTTTAAAGTATCTGTTGCTGAATCTCTATGATGCTTGTAACATATAGCATCCAATCTCTCTATGATCCTTGTAACATATAGCATCCAATCATACGTTCACTTTTTAGCAGACTACAGAGGACATCCTATTGAAAACCCATGCCCTAAGGCCAACCACTTACAACTAACTTCATTCCAAATGTATGTAACCATACCGATAAAATGCTTGAAACCACAAGTGTGACTAAATATATTGTTCCATATATTTGAAATGATTCTAAGACATTAACCACAGTGTGGAATTTCTAAACCAATCAAAAGTGTTATTCAAAGACTAGAATACCTGTATATAATACAAACAGGTCATGGAAAATGTAACCTATGCATTTGTATGCTAGCTAACCACATATTACATATTTGAGACACTATAATTTAATATTAAGTTATCAGCAGAAAACGTGCATTGAATGTATTTCTATGAAAAACAGGAATTAATCGCCCGTTTTGGTTATATAAAGATGTTCAGCTCCTAATTAAACATAGTTAAAAGTCAATATTTAGGAGATGCAATTCAAACCTTAGATGCTGTAGGCTAGAACAGGAGGAAGATGAATACACAGTAACACTAAAGGGATGATGAGTACCATAATTAGCTATTATGTTAATTGAATCCACAGCGATTTTGTTGGGTGAGATTTCTTCATATAATATGCAAATAGCTTCTAAAGGTTTAGTTTATTAGATATTATAATTAGAAATCTTCTAATGTTGTGAATCTTAATGAGGCATAATAAAAGGTTTGATGTGAGAAATAGAAAGAGAGAAGAAACATCTGGGTTCAACCAATAAGTCGTGTTTGTATAGGTATAGAGGTCTTTTTTTTGCATGCACATATAGAAATGCAGATACAGAGCAGCTGTTTCTAGACGAGTGTACAAATACGCAGTTTAAATCCTTGAAAACTGTTCTTCGTCGCTACGTTCAAGTCATTTATTGATTGGTTCAGAGGAAGCATTTCGTGAACAGGCTGGAAGTTAAGTGGATAAACTATGCTTGGCTTTCACCAACTTCAAGCTCCCCTGAGCAGCTAGTTTGATCACTGTGTCGCAAAATTACTATATTAATTAAAAAGTGATGCCGGAGATCATTAAGAATATGGATGTTTGAGAAACACGTTACCATGTGCAGTCTCAAAACGGTTACTGCTTTAACCCTCTTGCTGCTGGAATGCATTGTAGTGTCAATAGGCAACCCATGGGTGGGGGCCAAAAGGGTTAACAGAAAAGCTTTTAAACCTTGTCTTCAATGCACCGCGAATGCTGAAGATCCCTCTGGCTGAAAAATGATTAAGAAAATGTTCAATTAAAAGAAGTAATATGTTTATGTCTGCCAGATAAATGCTTGCTTCCTTTCTTATTTTTGTAATCGACTCACCCATGCTCTGAGTCTTAACAGTTTTAACATTTTAATTTTAAAGTCACATCCAATTAGAGAATTACAGGCATACAACCTCTCCACAAAATTACAGATGGAGTTTAGCAGGAACATTTGATTATGTGGAAAAAAAGTGGGCTTATAATTTAGTTATCATGAAGTTGTCATGAAAAGCACTTTCCTCATTTCATCAACAAGCATAAAATTTGCAAAATCAATGTAGAATGCGTTTTATGGAATTCATATTTTCATGTACAGTTGAAATTCATTGGTTACTATTGAAATGTTATTGTTTCAGAAGTTATGTAGAGTAAAGGTTAATTAACCTTGATCAGGTTAAAACAACTTTATACAGTAAAATAAATGTTCCACATGGAAGAATTGTTTAATACAATCTAAAACATCAGACATGTCTATTATAAATCTGTTAAACTGAATAATTAAAATGTAAAGACACACTGGTATGTCTACAGTATTGCCCCACCACACAACTCTATGTGCTATCTAGCTAACTTGCCACTTATTATTTCTGCTGAGCAATGAGGTGAGAGATAAGTAATAAAAGAGAGGCACTGTGATTGGCTCATTTCCTTGCTGTAATATTAAGTAATAGACAGCATTGTTGCAGATTCTGTGGTAAAAACCATTATGCCCTATGGAGAACTCAATACACTAAATTAGACAGTCATCCTATGTCTATGATCATTTTAGTAATAGTGTACCATCGCTTAGGTAAAAATCGATCACTGTTTCTACTGCCCATTATGTACAGCCTTAGTGTGGGTATAAAAAAAAAAATACTCAAAAAAATAATTGGTTTAACACTGATTAGTTACATATTTTGGGACATAAAAGAAATATGTATTGTTAGACTTTTTTTTTACGTTCCTTAACTGTTCAGTTCATTTGGCTAAAACATAAATATGTTTTCTTTTATAGACATAAAGTACTTCTCTTTGCTACATATTACAAGAATTTTCAGTAATATTACAATTGTACACAGTATAATAGCACTGTGTAGTAATAACAGTTGTGCTGTGATGACTGATTAAATCACCGGTGTCTAGCGAGTCACTATTGCATATACTTTCTTCATGGGACACACTATATAATGTTTTATGATCATTACTTTTGCTACAGCAAATTTGCTATTAAAATGACTTATTATAAGCAACACGTCGTCCTTTTATTTACTGAATTTTGAGTGACTTTCTAAAAATTAATTTAATGCATTAGACTAAAAAAAAAAAGTGAATATTGATCATATGTTCAAATGGTTTATAAGCAAATGCTTATATTGTAAAAAGCTTATTATTAACCTAAGTTTTCACAGGTCATTCTCAGACCCGAGGGGCCTTTACACCTGGAAATTGATTTATTTGATTAGATTGTCCATGTTTTCATGCTGTGCTTACATTATATATCACTTTAGCTGCCTGGCATGCTTCTATGTCTACAAACAGAGCTGTTTACTCTATCTGCCCTGGGATACAACCCACGAGTTGTTCTCTGGATACAGTTCCACCCAATGCATTCAGATAACCTGGGGAAACAGAGATAAAGTCGGTGTCTAATGGTATCAGTGCATAATGGACAAGCATTGAAGGATGTCAGGGAGAGAAGGTATTATTTAGCAAAAGCATACACAAGCCAAAAAATGAAAGTCACCTGAAGGTTCAGGACACCTTAAAACGAAGGCAAGGATTCTAATGGAAGTGCTTTTTTGAAATGTGCTTGTGCACTGCTAACCATATAACAGACCTACTGAGGAATTCCATATCTACTAAAGATTTGACGTTGTAGAGAAGACCAACACAATATCAAGCAAAACAGCGCTATGCGTCAGACACATTAGTTGTAAAATTAAGTAAATTTAATCAAAATTATGTGTGCTGCAGTGCAAGAGGTGTAAATTATAAAGCAAAAATGTGTTATATATTTACTGCTCTCTCAATAAACATTAAGCATATTATATACATAAATATTTTTGTGGGCAACAATTGTTTTTTAATTTCTTACAAATATATTTTAATATCAGAAGGAGGCAGCTGGTCATGAACCCTGGTTCCATACGCATTTCGTCTCGAATTGACTTCGTCAGGGGGGGTGTCAATTAGAGACGAAACGCATAGGGGCGGGGCGTTTATGACCAGCTGCCTGCTTCTGCTACTTCGATACCATCCGCGAGCTACACGGGTAACAGCCGACCTTAATCACCAAGATGCTGGGAACAAGTGCCGTCTTTCTCCTCTACTGTAGCGGTAATCACTACACACGTGTTTGAACCATTTAATCCATTGCTTCTGGTACACTGCTACCTTTTAGTCTGCTTGTTTTTATATGTGGAAAGATTAAAAATGTATTGCACCATGAAGCGCCCCCTTTCATTTTTTTTTGTAGACATCTATTAAAAGACCAGATTTAGACTGGTTACAAAAAAGGGGTGCAGCGATATATCCTTTTTTGGGATATTGTCTGGTGCTGGACATTCTATCATTGGAACTTTATTTTGCACTGCAATCGTATCAATAGAGCACGCTTATAAATTTTTGTCTATAAAATAATATAGTATTATACATTTTATTAAAACATATATGCAAATAGAGCATTCACGGTATGTAGATGCTCCAGTTTTCAGACTTGTAAAAAGTTTATTGATCTACTTTTAGTTCGGTCAAGCACTTTTGTGTGAAAGGCATCTGGTAGCGTTAAAAAGGCTGCTCAGAACTGAAAGTCAAAATGTAGATCATCAGAGCAGCCACTATCTTAAGGACCCCAAATAAAGCACAAAGGGGACAGCTGAAAAAGTTACTCAGCGACTACTAGCTATGACCTGCTATAAAT
The DNA here is from genome assembly GCA_011038615.1 of Limnodynastes dumerilii. Taxonomy (NCBI): domain Eukaryota; kingdom Metazoa; phylum Chordata; class Amphibia; order Anura; family Limnodynastidae; genus Limnodynastes; species Limnodynastes dumerilii. Next base: position 1,562,971 of record WWET01000004.1, on the reverse strand, counting down.
GTAGATAATGAACTACAAGCACCCTATTAAATGGAAAATTAAAAATTCCATCAAACTGTTTCTGCTCTTTACTGATTATATATATATATATATATATATATATATGGCCTGATCCAGACCTACGCATGAGAGCGGAGCGTATTACCGCTCCAGCGTAAAAACTTTCACTCCCACGACACTTCCCTTACCTTCCTTTCAGTACGCCGCCGAACCCTACCCTAACTTTTCCATGTGTTCGTATGTATTTTTGTAGATATACTGTATATAAAACTTATTGGTCCGGATTCACAGTGACGTAGTTTTCGTCTTACGTACGTTGTTTTAAGAATTGAGCTACCACGCATGCACAGTAGCTTATTTACGCTATCTACGTACCATTTCTGTACGTAAGCCTAAAGACCGCGCTTACGCAATCTACATACAGAAATGGTACGTAGATGGCGTAAATAAGCCACTACACATTTGTAGTAGCTCAATTCTTAAAACAAAGTACGTAAGACGAAAACTACGTAACTGTGAATCCAGACCCTTATTACTAAGGAGATGAACACATTTTTTTTCCTTAGAACAGTGTATTTTGCTATACCAAATTTGATTTGATTTTATTTCCCATTTTCCTCTCCCTGACACTGTAAACCTCCTAAATAGAAGCCTCTCAGAACCGATCAATAGAACTGTTTTCAGATGAACTCTGTGCAGTGCATATAGCTCCTGTGTATCGGCAGGGGAAAGTTGATGGATATTGGAGATCCCTGGAGAGAAATGCCTGCACAGTAATTACATTTTAATCAAGAATGTTCGTTACTTGAATACGGACTGTATTACTGCATATTAGTGTTTATCTTTTTAAGTAAGAGCTTTAATTCTTCCCTTTAATGCTACCTAGCACTCCCCACTACTAATGTGGAACGGGGATAGGTGTATTTACCTATAGACATCTGTTATGCTCTTCTGCAACACTGATCTAAAGGGTCAGCTAAACAATGACTTAAGCAGCAATGCAGTCATCACTAGAAGTATTGCATGTTACTGCCAGTTATGAGTGAATCTAGTTTCTACCTTGACAAACCATGTTGGGAAACAAAGGGATCTTTTTTTGATGCATGCTGCCTATTCTCGCATGTAGGATATACTTGTATATAAATATTAGGCTGCAATATTTTTATAGTGTAATGTAGAGTCGAGCAAACACATGCCTCTCCTCCCCAAAGAATGAGTCTGCGTTCAGTAATCTATAGATATTCTCCAAAACCTCAATGCAAAATTCTACCTGCTGCCTGTTTTTTTTGCCAAGACTACATAGTGTCCATAATTCAAAATCAATGTTTAGACATGAGCAAGACTTTATTTTTTCTATTTTCAAATACTGTGCTCATATTACTGGTAATTGCTTATGCCAAATAATTATTTATACATAAATCTTGATGGCTGTCAATTGTGTTTTTTAACTGCATGTATAACAGTCATCTTTGACTGCTATTTCTACTTGCATTTTTAATGAGACCTTGAAGAACAATATATTAATTTTTGCTACTTTGTTCCATTATTAGCCAGAAAATAATGTTAATGGATATGAATAAACAGCTCAAAAGTAGCATTGTTAGAAAAAATAAAACAACCAACCTATCCCTTATAGTAAATATACACTTTCAATTGCTTAAAGTTACAGCGTCATTACTAACATTGATTTTGTTTGATTTAAGGCGCAAACTGCCATAATTACTCTCTGTAAAGCAACAAATGCAAAGTGTGACTAAGTGAATAAACATTGCGTCTGCGGTTTAGATCACAGTTTAGCATTAAAAAAAATTGATTTATTTTAACTGCAATTAACTAAAAAAAAAAAATTCTATATAGTTGCTTTAATGAAAAAAACAGGCTGCATACTAAATTAAAAAATATTTTTCGTCGTATCTTATCATTAAATGCATTGTACTGCAGACCAAGAGAAAGGGATTAGAGGTTCAGCTGTCTGGTTGGAGCATGAACTACATTATCTAAGAGCACTGATGGGAGATTTTTTTGCTTAAACATCATGGAATGCACTATGTTTCCATAGCATGTCATGTACTCCGGAGATTGTTTCTAATCTTAAGCAAGAGTCTGAACAGTACCACAGTAACGGCTTAGGACTAAAGCAAATGCGCTTGCAAAAGAATGAAAACAAGGCTAAAACAGTAGACATAATCCTTAAAAGATGATGAAGTCACTGTTCACTAATGGAGTTTGCCAACATACCACAATGCATTTGACCAGAGTTCCATGCTACAAACCAGGTGGAGAAAATCACCCATGTAACATTGGGTAACACTCTCTGATGTTGGGTTGACCTTAGTCAGTTTTCCTTACTAGCCAACATTAGAGTGTTTAAGTGTTCTCTGTCAATGTTTTTCAACAATCAACCCTTTCTTCTTTGTATGTGGCCTCTGCTCATTTTCAGAGCTTGATGAAGCTGAACAAGTTAAGCCGGGGAACCTTGCATTTATCGTTAATGTGTGCCCCAACAGAGAGGCCACATGCTTCTGGTTTGCAGTTGTTTGTTGAGTTTTCAGAAAACAACTCTGCTGTATAAATGAGAGCTGCTGCTCCCATAAGGAAACCCAATACAGTGTGAAGTCCATTCTCCCCTAAATAAAAGGGAAAAAAAAACGAAGAGAAAGGACAAATTTCTGCGGTCCGGGTAGACAAAGTGGGTGTTATTGCCCTCTAGTGCCACAGTGGAGACTCACTTTAGCACTGCAGAAGTCAAATTACAGATGCCTGGCAGCCCTTAATGTCTAAAAATATTTTCATGAGAAGAAAAGAAGAAAACGGAAACTAAATTTCAGATTTTGAATAGAACCTTTATTTCCTTGTAACAATAAGCAATTCAAATAATAAAAAAAAACAAACAAAAAAAAAACTTCCCCAAGCTCATTTGGAGCAAATCCGGGTAAGATGCAATGTGATCTTTGTTAAAACAAGTTGCTATGAAAACAATTCGAAAAATACTTTTTTAGTAGGATAATATACAGACTGCTTTTCGCGTAGTACAAATAGTGGCATCACTTGGGTTGGTGTCACCCCATTTACTTTTTTGTACTGTTTCTCATTAATCACGTATAATACTCAATGTAATGGCAATAGTAGTGACAAAGGGCCTGATCCAGACCTATGACACCCGCCGTATTTCCGGCAGGCGGATGCGTAAGATCGGCATTTTTGCAGATCTGAGCATGTGCCGGGCAGATGTTGCATGGCGTGATCATTGCTTATCTGTGTGCAGGATCGGGCGTCTGTAACTGCAGCGTAGTTACGGAAGAAGGGGCGGGCAGCTCCGTAATTACGCTGCAGTTATGGAAGGTAGGCGGGGGAGGGAGGGAAATTAGGCAGGGAGGGCTGGGTTAGGGCCTTACGATCATGTGGCCAGCGTAATTATGCACTGTTACTCCGGCTGAGGGTAGACTTCAGCCGGCGTAACAGTGTGTAATTACACCGGCCACAGGGGGAGTGTCGGGGGGAGTGCATTAGAGCTACGCTGGCCGTAAATACGCAAAACGGCACAGCGTAGCTCTGGATCAGGCCTAAAGTAGCAAAATAAAAAATTCTGATTTAAATTACACCTTTAAATTACAATATCATACACACAGACTAATTGTATATGTAAGTGGCTAAGGTGAAAAAGTCTCCCCCCTTTTACATGTGTCCAGGCTCCAGCTGGTTCTTGGATGTCTTCTTGTTCTTCTTTACACCTCCGCGACGCTCTCCCTGCTCACTGAATGACGCCTATGCGATCTTGGGGTCACGCAAGCATCACTCAGATGGGAGGGAGCTGCTGTTGAGGAGCTGTGTTCCCAGACGCGGTCAGTGTCTTTATGGCTGTTAATAATGCGATGAGCCAGCTAGGCAATGTCTCTCTGTTGTGCCGGTGCCTCTTACGTTAAGAAGTGCAGCCGCAAAGGTGTACCACACTACTGCAATGCTTTTTTCATTTTAGTTTTTTGCTTTTACTTAACAATTCACCAAAGGGATTGACAGAGAGGAGGCTCCATCACCCCCCTTGACATTTTGTTCCATGCCTAGTCCTTACCAGAAGCATCACTATGGGGGTGCGGACCAATGTTCATCTTCCTTGTGTAGTAACTATCCCAGCTTGCTCTGATAGCTGGCA
>WWET01000004.1:1542239-1558785 GCA_011038615.1 Limnodynastes dumerilii | reverse complement strand
GGACTCACAATGCCTGAAGAGCTTCAGGTTTGGCACTGTACTATATTATTTTCTCACACAGGTGATGCCTTACATAAACCATGTTATTTGCTGTACAGTGCATAGGTCCCCAATTTGAATATAAAATGCTCCTTAGAGTGGAGCTCTTTTTCAATGCATTGCATTGTTCTTAACTCTTCCAAGACAGAGGCTGGTTGTTCATTAATGGCTCTTTAGGGGAGTATGGTTTAATTTTCACCCCCCAAAAAAGTTTTATTGTTTTTTTCCCAGGACACTTAAGGCCAGATTTACTAAACTGCGGATTTGGAAAAGTGGATATGTTGCCCATAGCAACCAATCAGATTTTAGCTGACATTAGTATGTAAAAAGAAAATAGTATGTAAAAAGAAAGCGAGAGCTAGAAACTGGTTGCTACAGGCAACATTTCCGGTTTTCCAAACCCACAGCTTAGTAAATTTGTCTCTTAGGGTTTAATTTGGTATACAATAAAAGAAAATTATAAATAGTTTCTCATACCAAAGGCAGTTATCACAACAAAAGTGATTCTAACAAGTGTTAGACAGCAATTTTTTTTATGTATGTAGCATTTTTATGTTTTTTTTATAAATGGAATAAAAAATAATTAAAAACTGCAGACAAATTATAAATTGTGAGGTTGAAAAGGAGTCTTGTATAGCAGCTAATACCAACCACATGTTACCAGCAACCTGGAAGTGGCCTTGGTCCGCGCATCCCATACAGTATGCAGCCAACGGGAGCATCTTTCATTGACACCCATTGTTTAGCAAAACACAAAAGGATTTTTGAAGACTTCCAATAGCTACAGGCAATTTATCTTCCCCTAACCTTCCCTATCCCACAGCCCAACCCTGACCTTCCCCCTTCGTGCAGCCTAACCTTAACCTCTCTTGTCCCGCAGCCTAATCCTAATCTTCCTATTCTAGCACACTAATCTTAACCCTGCAGCCTAACCCAAACCTCCCCGCTATTGGGAACGATTACTTACTTGTCAAAACAGGGGCATTACATTGGCAAGCACCAAACCATACATAAATCAACTTAAGAGTGGTAGAGGGCTACCTTATCTGTTTCTGTGCGTATGTTACGCAAGGCACTAGCATCTGTGACTTAAGAGGAACGCCCATACTGTACATTAGTAACCCATGTGCAGCTCATTTGCATTAAGAGTCTTGCTCCTCTAGCCTAGCATTTGGGACTCATTCCGTGCCAATGCATGCATCAGTCTTATGTCAGCCGTCTGCGTATTTTTGAGTTCTTGGCATGCACAGTATATCCGCTCGTGAAAATTTGCACAGTGATTCTGCACTTAGGTGTAAATATGGTTCATAGTCAATAATTTTGTATTTTACTTCTATCAAAGTATGGTCTAACTAAGCACAATGCTTCACAACTGAAAGTTCATGCTCCTATTTATGAGGTCTCCTTTTTATCAGTTCACATGGGCAATAAATAAAGTAGACTGTAAACTGGGTAATCAAAGTTACCATGTGCTGGATGGACTATTTCTCACCAGCCCAAGGATGTAAAAACACGTTAGCAAGTGTGCAAACATTGCGCCTGTATATTATTATGTATCCCTTGTGAAAATGCGGAAATGTTTTTATCCTAAACACTGTTTATTGTCGTCTGTATTATTAATGGGCTATAAGAAGTTTGCATCCAAGAGAAAATCAGGCGTAGTGTGTAGGCAGAATAGGCAAGATATATTTTCTAGACGCAGATAAAATTGTCCCGTAATGCATGGGTCTGATTATTTTATTGTTGGGAATTTCTAACGGATATCATACCAAAGGTACCAATAATTTGCTGTGTCTGTAACAGTCGCTGTTCCTTTCGCTGGGATTAGGACGCCGATGAAGAATTAGGAGCACTGTGTACACACAGGTGGGTGAAAATAGGTGTTGCTATGCAATGCAGTTATGTGTTTAGGATTACTGAAGTCAGATTATCGGACTGTTTATTGCATACTGAATAACTGACTTGCATAACTAGCTTTACAATGGGGATGTATAGAAAGTTTGGATAGGGTCCAGTAAAGAAACCACACCTATATTGTAAAAAACAACAAACATCCCTAGCTCCTCCCCCTGGCACTCATACCCACCCTGCCTTCAAGGAGTGCTCTGAAAATAGCCACACACAGTTTTCTGCATATCATGGATCCAAATCCACCTGGAGGATGAAGGCGGGTGTGCAAAAATCAGGTGTTTTCCAACTCTAGTGCCCCTTTTCATATGTCTGAATCCTGTCCTTTGATATTGCAAACCAATTATTCATTTATTAGACATGATTGCTTAAGATTAAAGCCGGCTACACACTAGATTAACGGGTCATCCAATTAAAGGTACAGTTTTTCTGCCAGTGAAGGCTCCTGATAGCAGTGCTACACACCAAGGGCCTGATTCAGAGATCCGCTGCCGATGGGATCTCAAATATACGCATCTAAGTGGCAGGTCGGAGCAGGTTACAACCCACTGAATAAACAGTCACTCCCCTTGCAAACAACGGCCAGACCTAAAGTTAGACCTGCATTGACTTGCCCTATCTGGCCGCACTCACTTCCGGCCTTATGTGCAATAGTTGCGTATATTTAGGGTCCTATGTCTGTAATCGCGCCCACTTTTCCTCATCTCAATGCCCCCCCCGCCCATTTCTATGCAAATCCTTTGGTTCCTAGATTTCCGGTGGACTTAGGATAGCAATTGTTTCTGACCGATTCACAAGTCCGCCCTTAAGGCATTTCCGACCCTAACTTCAACATACATTGCGTTGCACTATTACTGCGCATGCGCAGTTGATGCAAAATCGATCCGATCCTAAATATACGCACCTAACTATCGTTAATATCGGATCTCTGAATCAGGCCCCAAGCACCCTCCAGATGTTATGTGCATTTTACACACTTAACTTCTACTGTACAGAACTTAGTTCTGTATGATAGAAAATCCGCAGTAAGGGGCTGTGCTACCCCTGCACTCGAAAAGGAAGGCGGGGGAAGTATGTAAATTGTACAGTGTGGGATGGATTTCCCACATTTGTGTAGATCAGTGGTCGCATGTGCCCGGTGCCGGCCCTAGCCAATTTGATGCCCTAGGCAAGATTTGGTTGGTGCCCCCTAGCAGAAAATTTACTCTGCTATTAGAGGGTCACAGTGGAGGTACAATGGTGCCAATGGGAAATGTGCAATCAGGTGACTGAAGATCCGCACTTTACAAGGGGGAAGAGCTGCTACACATATGTTGCGTTTCCTTTTCTGCTCTGGGGTGCCTCCCCCTGACAAGATGCCGCTATAGGCGACTCGCCTATACCGCCTATAGCTAGGGCCGGCCCTGCATGTGCCGCTGATCTGCACGTTTCAGTTAAGGCAGGATTATGGCAGCGTAACGGCCATAAAGCTAGCATAAGAGAGGGAGTGACAGGGGAAGTTCACTCCCCTCTCCCGTACGTACTGCCAGACCCCCGCATGTACGGAGAAAGCGTGCAAGGGTCTGTAGCAAGTTTTTGTTAAATGTTTCTGTACAATCAATGTGCAGCATAGCTCAAGTGCTGGTCCAGAGAGCCTTTTCTGCGGCCACTCCATCTGTCCCAGTCTTATGGATTTCCCGGGAAGCTACAGCAATATTATATATGGAGGCTACAAGAGAATGTTGGTATTATAAGTGGGATACACGGATACTTAAGGCTCCTGTATTAAGCCTCTCACACAATCACAAATACAAATGTTGATACAAATATTAATACTAGAAGAGTCGCTCATATTGTGAAACCACAGACTCTCATATTCTAATCCCAGGAACGTATTTTTGAGCTCTCCAAACATATTTCACAGTTCTGCGGGATTTATAGTGACTGCAACATCACTAAATTAACAACCACAAGACAATCATATAAGTCCCAAACAGTTCTCCATCCTCATATCAGTAAGCATTGAGACTATATCTGATATAGTGTGCTTTTGCTTTACTTTGGACCTTCTCAGTGCAATATATCTCACAGTGCAATTATATAGGCTCTCTGAAATTACAGCAGCTGCTTATTTATTTTTTTATTGTATTTTATTCATGTTTAATTGTTTTGCATATTATTAAATCAGTTCTTTACTACTTGGTTGCTCAAGTGAATTTATATATTGGTTTTTTTATACCCCAAACTAGTTTTTTTGTTTTTTGCTGTGTTTCTTAAGTTTAAACAATTTCATTATTGTCACATATTTGATTACACAAGGTTTCACACAGGTGAAAAAGGAATTAATAAAGCCTAATTTCATGGTCATCCATCAGAAGCATAGACAAATAATTCTGTCTTTCCTGGCTCAATGAATACAGAATGCCTCTGGCAGTCTCATTTAAGTCTCGTGATCAACATTATCAGCCGCCCATTTCTCTTTATCGCACCATACATGGGATAATGAATGCTACACTGTACATCTAGCTCTGTCCTGTATGAAGCGCTGCTTCAGTGCGACTCAATGCTTGTGGTTTTAAAGTGGAACTGTAGCAATACACAAAACTAGATCTAAAAACTACCAAACAAAGGTAAGCACAGACTTTAGTGATAGAAAAGTGTGAACAACAGTAACAAAAAGAAACAAGTTCCGCACACTTGCGCAATGCGAGCTTAACTTCTTTAAAGACATGGATCAATGCGTATCTGGTATTCCCACACCTTCAATTGCTGATGTTACTTGTCAGAGGACTTACACAAGGCATAAGTGTAATGGACCAAAAGATTTATGTTCTTGATAAAGTTCATGATAATTTGTCTATAGAGCAGTGGCAGATTTAGAGGGGGACGATCGGCCCCTCCCTAGAGAAGTGCCAGCCTGCCACTTTGTTTCCTCCTTCAACTGGTGCAGGGTGAGAGATCTGGGTACATTTGCATTCCGTGGGGCTGCCCGCTCTCCCAGGGACTGGTCCCAGCCTCTTTCTGAGGGAAAGGGGAGTGGTTTAAAAATCATTAAACCACCCCCCTTCCCCCCTAAAATTATTTCTATATCTGACCCTGCCATAGAGGATACGTCTGTGTAATATTAAGAAAATGTACGGGCATTATAAATAGAGACTGAACACCAATAAACATACCGTCATCTGCTAGATGTCTCTATAAGGTTATTGGCAAAAAGCTTTACTACCTACAGTATAAAAGAATTAAGCAATCAAACAATTACTTTCTTATTCATTTGCAAAGCAATTTTTGTTCACATGTACATTGCTAATTCCACTATTATATCAACTTCTAAAGTGACTGTGTATGAGGTTTCTCCAAGAGCACATTAAATGACAAGACTGCATTTTATTACGAAAAACTATGGTCTAAAAGTAAAAAAAAAAAAAAAAAAGAATAAAATACAGAAAAATGTGTTAAAAGGATAAAACTTCTAATCACACAGACACAGATATGAAGCAGCAGAAAGCTCTTTCTGCTTTAAAAACCGTAGAGAAGAGAGGAGGTGATGCCACACAAACCATTCATCTCAAAAATGAACTTGACTTCAGTGGCCTTGAAAGATTCCCTGAAGGAATCCTAAAGGGCCTTCATTTGCAGATTTCAATTAGCCTTTATTTCTATGCAATTATACATTAAACTAGTGTATTGTGCTGGCTATCATGATCTCCCTTAATATGCATGAAAATAAAACAAAGTAAAAAACAATAGCATTCAATAAATTTCCAAAGCTTCAGAAAGGAAAATAAAAAGGGAGTTCAAAATGGCTGCCAGGAACATAGGAGTTACACAAAATATTTCAAAAGGGAAGTTTAAGGTTATGTCAGCTCCCAGTGGGAGTAAATCCAATCATGAAGACTGTAGGATTACCATGAACCTTGTTAATATTAGCAACATTTTCAATTCAAGCACTTTTTTTTTTTGCATCTCTCTTACCTTATTCTGTATCCGCGTTCCATCCGGACTTATCCTGAATGACCCTACATCAATTGTCTTACTTGGACTGACTTTCTTAATTTCATGCAGCAGCTCATCTACCATTGCCCTGCAGGCTACAGGAAGAAATGGGGGGAAAAAAAAAAGAAGAAACACATTAGTTTGAAATTTTTAAAACAAAAAGTGACTTTTTAGGATTTATTTCACACCCACAACATAGGCAAAAAAAAAAGGTCAGTTTAGGTTGTGTTGGGACAAAACTAAACAAGGCTGAGTAGAGTATGTATGCAGGGGCGTAACTATAGGGGGTGTAAGGCGTGCAGTTGCTATTATTATTATTATTGTTATTATCATTATCATTTATAAGCCGCCACAAGGTGTCCACAGCGCCGTACAATACACAAAGAAAATACAGTACAGACATACAGAGTAGGGATGGACAGCATAGTATATATTAAATACAATATGACTATAAAAATATCACAAAAATACAATAAAGTGAAACAAGCACAGAACACAAGGCAAAATGCAAGGTGTCAAGCTTGGAATATCAGGGAGGAGGGGATAGAGCGCAGTGAGAGGTTGAGATGGAGTCACCAGGTAGGGATAGGGTAGAAGTGGGGGACAAGAGGGTACAAAGTGAAAGTGGAGTAGTGGAGGAAGAAACAACACTAGGATGGAGAGCCCTGCTAACGTGAGCTAACACACTATGTGGGAGGGAAGAACTTACAGAAGACATAAGGAAGTGGACTGCTGGTGTGAGTGGAGGCGATGGGGGGAAGGAAGAGAAGGGATAAATGAAGGATGCGGTGAGGATGTTAAGTGGAGGAGGGATAGGTTAGCCTCAACAGGTGCGTTTTGAGTGAATGCTTGAAGACCTCCAACGTGGAGGAGAGTCTGACTGAAGGGAGGTCATTCCAGTGCAGAGGTGCAGCACGGGAGATGGTGTCCAGAGGAGAAAGGGGCCCAGTGGCAGGGCCAGATTAACCATGGGGCTAATGACTACAGTCCCAGGCCTCCATCTGAAAATAGGTCCCTAAACACTGCAGATCTCAAGGCCATCCAATGCAGTGCTTAAGGATAAATGTCAGGGACTGACATCCTCCTCCAAAGCATTCTATATAGTGTGGGCCAATAGTAAAGTTTTCAGCCCCAGGCCCACGTGGCCCTCAATCTAGCCCTGCCCACTGGTAGCCGCTTTCTCTAAACTGTTAACAAGCTGTCAGAGGCTGACAGCTTAAAACAGCGCTTGGTACTCTATGTATGAGTGCTGAGCACTGTAGCGCTTAGCAGTCATACATGCAGTGCCGAGCGCTGTTTTAAGCTGTCAGCCTCTGACAGCTTCTGTCAGACAGTGACCCTGCCCAGCTCCACTGCCAATCCTGCCCATCCAGACTTGGAACCCACCACCTTGCTATAGGGCCCGTGTCTGTCCCCTTCTGCCCCTGCATGTATGTTCTTACATTATATGCACCCACAGCAGTGAAGTACATTACCAACAAGGGTGTGTGGAGGATGTATGTTTTAAATTACATGGTCTGACAGTGCTAATATACACAACCAACAAGCGTGTTTCCACCATTATTTATGCTGGTAGAAGTGACATACAGTACCAACAAGGGTGCTTTTAGCATGTATGTTCTTTCATTATATGTGCTGACTGTTGTCCATACAGATTATGTATGTATAGCTATATTACCTATAAATTAAACTGATCCTAAGGTATGCCTATTTGTGTATGCTAGGAAAATTACATTGCAAGCATGCTTTTGACAGAGGCTAAAAGTGATGGATATCTTATGTCTGACACAGAATTAAAAATAAACAAATTTGTGTAGCATTATTTGCACAAATTTACACTGTGCATGCTTCGAAAGTGAATGAACTAGGCGAATCCAACATTTGCGTATCATTGGGCCAGATCCAGAGCTACCGCCGCCGCCATAGTTACGGCAGCTGTAAGCGTAAAAAGATGTTGCCCAGCGTAATCAATGATTCAGGGTTCCCTATATTGGGCGTCCGTAACTACAATGTAGGAAGGTAGGCGGAGGGGGAGGGAATTAGGAAGGGAGGGCAGGGTTTCACTGATTACGCTCCTGTCTGAGCGTAATTATACTCGTTACGGTTCTAGTTACGGTAGTCTTCAGTCGGCTAACTGAGTGTAACTACGCTCAAACAGGGGGAGTGCACCAGAGCTACGCTGACCATACTCACGGCCAGCGGTCCAGCGTAGCTCTGGATCTGGCCCATTCTGTGTAGAGAAGAGGACAATTAAATGAAGGTAGAATTATGATGTGTTTATCCAAGCAGAATTTAAGATGTTGCAGAAACACCCATAAATATCTGATAGGTACAAAAACACTCTGATGAGGAGCACTCATATATGTACATGTGCAGACCACTTCATACATTGCCAACATCCCCAAATGTGTATAATTCCATATATGAAAGGATATAGGCTACTTTTTATTTTTTTCAATGTACTGTGCAAAGAATTCAACAATAAAAATGACATAATAAAAACAATACAAGCAGACAGGTTTACATAAATAATGCTTAGTAAGAGTTAAGCATTATTTTTTTTTCTCAGTTTGGTCTCTCTTGAATTCGACAAATTATTTACAAAAACCAGTAATTTAATTATTCCCAACAATCTTTTCAAGAAAGAAATTTCTGCACTTAAGGAAATGCGTAATTGGGACTAGGTTATTAAACCCTCTGATAAAGGGGGAAATCTCGTCATTTGGCCCAAACAAATGTATATTGCTGAGGCGGAACCACAGCTTAGTAACATTGGGGTAGATCCAGAAGTCTGCTTGCAATACAATTACTCGCGTAGCGTATTTACGCATGCGCACACCCCTTGAATGTACGTATTTTGTCTGAGATCCGCTTTCCAGACCCTACCTTAACTTTTGCCCACGTAACCGATGTCATCCGCTCACGTACGTATGAGCAACACGTATTTACGCAGCTAAGCACGCCCATACTGTACACTTTAAATACAAACCCTTGCCTACATAGACGTATTTTTGACTCACGTATAATTGGCACGCCCACACGTAAGGATTTACACGACACATACGTGAATGTCCCATAAGTTTACATTTACACTACGGAGAGTATTTTCTATGGTGCGCATGCGCAGTACTTACCAAAACGCGATTTTACCTGTCCGCAACGTGTAAATTCGCTCACAAGCGTTGTTCTGGATCTGGGCCATTATCTGTTATACACGTGTTGCTTGACCCCACTCATAGGGTTCTAATAGAATATCGGTCCTTACTAAATACTTCATTACACAATGGTATCATTAGCAAAAGAGACTTTGATTACCTTTGGGTAGAGTTCCCTCAAATTGCCACTTTTTACCTACTCCCGAAAATCCATAAAAACGAGACCCAACCACCAGGGCGACCCATTGTTTCGGGAGTAGGGTGTCTAACAGAGGCAGCAAGTAGGTATATTGATTACCACCTTCGCGATTTAGTTGGATTACTAACATTGGGCCTGATCCAGAACAACGCTTCGAAGCGAATTTACGCGTGGCGGAGACGTAAAATCGTTGTTTTGGTAAGTACTGCGCATGCACACCATAGAAAATACGCACATTAACGTAGCGTAATTGTGAATGTATGGGCCATTCACGTATGTGTCACGTAATTACTCCAAAATACGTCTGAAATACGTAAAGTAGGCGGGGGGTGGTATTTAAAGTGTACAGTATGGGCGTGCTTAGCTGCGTAAATTCGTTCAGCCCATACGTACGTCTGTGTATGACTGCGGTTATGTTGGAAAAAGTTAAGGTAGGGTTTGGAAAGCGTATCTTGACAAAATACGTCCGTGCAAGGGGTGTGCCGAGGGCAGTTTAACGAATTTACGCGCACGAAAATACGCTCCGCGAATAAACGTACGGCACACGTAGTTCTGGATCTACCCCATCATATATCCGCGATACCCCAGATATACTCACAAAACTAACAGATATTCGCATTGATGCTGATACTTGGTTGGTTACACTTAATATAGAGGCTCTATATTTAAGCATTAGTCACAGTCTTGGTACACAAGCGGCTGGATACTTCTTGCGGAACCAACAGAACAGACTTTAACGACTTTTTGCTGGAATTATTACAATTTGTACTACGTCGAAATTACTTTGTCTTTGATGGTAAATTCTATGTCCAAGCCAGGGGACGGCGATGGGGACTGCGTGCGCTCCCACCTATGCCAACCTCTTTTTAGGGTGGTGGGAGGAGCAAGTCGTGTATCAGCTCGACCAATTTCAGTCCCACATCGTCCTCTGGGCACGGTACATAGACGATATCTTCCTGATATGGAAGAGTACTCAAGAAGCTCTATTAGAGTTTATTTCAACTCTAAATGACAATGAGTTTAATATTACTATCACACATGAATTCCATCGGGACCATGTTAATTTTTTAAATATAATGTACAAGTGACGATTATCTAGCAACAGACATGTTCTGCAAAGAAACAGCGACCAATAGCATCCTTCACCAATCTAGTTCACACCTACCTTTTACTGTTCGCAATAGCCCCAAAGGGGAATGTTTGCGTACTAAACGAAATTGCTTCACGTTCAAGGACTTCAAAATATGGGCAGATGAACTGCGCACTCGTCTTTTACAGAGAGGCTACAGTAAACGCCAGGTTAGACAGGCATTTAACTCCGTAGTGCATCTGGATAGGTCAAATTTATTACACTCTCAAAAATGTAGAGCAAGTCTAGAGACAGTAAGATATGTTGGAAAGTTTGTAATCAGTGGAAGGAGGCCACCTACCCATCCTCCAGGTTGATGATGACCTGAAGGAGATTTGTAAGGACAGGATCCATTTGAGTTGGCGGAGGTCCAATAATCTTAAAGACCATATGGTCCGGAGTCTCACCTCATACAGGGGTTTATTAATTGTTCTACTATTGGGGCTGTGTATTGTATCACACGCCTATGTAACAAAACGTACATTGGTCAAACCAAGAGAGCCCTGAAAGTACGTATTTCTGAACACCTAGGTAGCATCCGTAACTCTATTTCGGATTCAGAAAAGTTCAAAACCCTCACTAGCGTTGCCTGACACTTTATGATTGACCATCAGAGTTCTTTTGATGGAATTTCAGTCTATGGTATGTGGAAACTCCAGAAGAACAACCGTCGTGGGTATAAGGTTAGATTACGGTACTTTTTCAGAAAGAAGCATCGCTTATCTAATACATTATTCCCACACAGTCTGAATGAAAAAAAAAGAATTTTCCTCATTTTTGTAAATGTGTCTGTGAGAACTATGTACCAGGAATATCAGTTATCTGGTATAGCTATTTCTCACATTGTATATGGTATACTTCTATACCTGTAATTGGTTAAAATCACAAATCATCTAATTCGATGATTTGGTATGGTGAGAATAAGGAACCAATTAGCCTATATATCCACTGTTGTGTTGTGGCTGTATTTTCAGACTCCGCTAATAATCATGATTTGGAGGATATATGTGACATTACATAGCACTTGATATAGGTATCTAGCTAGGCATCCTGGTCACTAGTTTGCCACTAACCACAAGTTTTAGACCCAATATTAACATAGGAGATACAATGTAATAGCATATCCTTGTGATATTGTCACTTTCTTTCTACAATAGGGATGTGTTCCCCTTTCCGTGTAACGATAATCTAAGGCACACCTTTTGACACAGCTACCATTCTGCCAATCTTGTGAAATTTATTCTCCTAAATAATATTAAGGCATTTTCTCTAGGATTTTCTCTCCTTTAGTTTACCTACATTTTTACTACTATACTCAATAATATTATATTTATATGAGTGTACTAATTATGGGTTACCATTTAGTTGAGCAATGGTATATCGACTCCTATTAGACAAAAATATACAATTGTGAACAGATACACCTGTTATTCTGTTTGGTTTTCATGGGCTTATGCTCCAGTATGTATTCCTGAGACAGATAGCAACTATGTTGCTGGCAATGATGATTGGCAGGTGATAAGATAAGTAGACGGTTGCAGCCTTTGACGCCTCAGCCTTGAAACAGCCTCCGGCGAAACATGTGTCGGCTCATCCACGTGGACCTGGTCAGTCTCTACCGCGTGCCGCTTCCAAACACGTACCTCTTCTAGACGCTAGTAAGACCGCTCCAATTGCTCTGCAGCTTACCGAGGAACAGGAACACTACTTCGGGAGTGAAGTCACGCCGTGAGGTGGTTTTATTCATTTCTTTTTTATTTTGAGTATAGGGGTAATGCTGTTGGCAATACCAGCCCTATATATTTCCATTTATGCCAGTGATGGTAATCAGTCTGCCTCTAATTGTGGCTTCTGAGTGGCCTGCGGCATTGGATTTTGACGTGTCCGTGGATCTGTTTTTCTATTGATTAGACATTTATGACCAATATTGTCGCAATATATGCTTATATTTTTTCGCATGGCTTTTTTTCTATTGATTATTCATTTATGACCAATATTTGATGCAACATACGCTTATTTTTTCTCATGGCTTTTTAAATATTTACTATATTTTATAGTAACAGGTTAAGTTTTAACAGTGGTGTGCACATTTAACAATGGCCCTTTTCTCTCCTTTGAGGGTACTTCTTGGTACATCAAAAATCAGCCCCATGTAATTTCTGCCATTTTGTTGTACCCTCTTTATTTAATTTAAGTGGTATATTCTTTCATTCCTTCATTAGTATGTGTCATTTTGACCCATTCCGCTATATACAAATGTGTTATGCTGGGACCTCCTAACGTTATTTAGAGCCTAAAAAACGAATAATTTCTTCTCTCTGTGCAGTTTACAAACAATTGTATTAGTAAGAGTTAAGCAGGGTACACACAGAGGAGTAACAGAAACAATCTGACATCGTTACTGTTATAGCCAACGACTATGTACCCGAAGTTGCAGAGAACACATTGAAATGATTTCCCCACTGGATTGTTTTTCATTTCTTCCCATCATGCAGTTCTGCTACTACCCTGAGAAAGACATTGGGCCAGATCCAGAACTATGCTTGCGGGCGTATTTACGCCAGGCGTAAGCGTAACTTCGGCCTTAAATATGTTCTGCGCATGCACCCAGCAGATGTTTCCTGTCGTAACTCATGGCGGCCATAATTGAAAACAGATTTGTGTAATTATGGCCAAATGGGCGTGCCTATATTAGGAAAGCCATAAATACGCTCCAGTTATGGAATGTAGACGGGGAAGGCATTTAAATCGTACATCACGGGCCGTGTTACAATTACAGAAGTTAGGGTAGGGTTTAGCAGGCGTAAGGCAGTGTAATTATGTCAGCAGGCGTAAAGCAGCGTAATTACGGACAACTGGTGGGATTACGGAGTGCATAGTATTTACACTTGCGTAAATACGATCCGCGCTAGTTCTAACACAGACGTAAGTCTGGATCTGTGCATTGCTGATCTGAAATATTAGCAGCTCCAAACAATGAAATCAGATGATCCAACACTTGTGGAGTATTATTGAACAGTGCACACTGATTATTGTATGATTTGTACAATAGTCAGCAGAAAAAGCCCCCGTGTGTACCCTGTTTTAGACACATTTGGGGAAAGGATTCTTCTTTACTGCTATTTTTACAACTGAATACGTAGATACGTAGATAGCGTAAATGAGCCAAATGGCCCATTCAATCTGCCCATTTGTTTAATTAACATTATACTGACCCTAGACCCTATTTTATCCACAATTTAATAGATCCCTATATTTATCCCAGACATGTTTAAACAGTTCTACTCTGTTATACTCAACCACATCAGATGGGAAGTTATCCACTTAACTATCCTTTCAGTGAATAATTTTTCACATACATTTCCTCCACATCTACCACCCTTGCACCTCTGCACCTGCTCAAGCTAGCCTACCCCTCCTCCACTTAACATTCTCACTGCATCCTACATCTATCCCTTCTTCTCCTTCCTTCCCATTCTCCTCCGCTCACACCAGCAGTACATTTCCTTCCTCCTCCTTATGTCTTCTGTAAGTTCATTCCTCCCACTTAGTGTGTTAGCTCACATGAGCAGGGCTCTCCATCCTAGCTTTGTACCCTCCTCCACCACTCCCCCCCTCACTTTGTACCCTCTTGTCCCCTCTGCTAGCCTTTTACCCCATCCCCACCTTGTGGCTCCCTCTCAACCTCTCACTGCGCTCTATCCCATTCTCCCTGATCAAGCTTGACACCTCACATTTTGCCTTGCTGTCTGTGCTTGCTTCACTTTATTGTATTTTTGTGATATATTTAGATTGTATTATGTACTATGCTGTCCATCCCTTCCCTGTAATTCTGTACTAAATTTTGTATGGCCCTGTGGATACCTTGTGGCACCTTATAATAATAATAATAATAATAATATGATTATTAAATTATTTCAAGTCTGTAGAAAATCCTCCAAAATGTGGAATCCTCTTTTCTTGAGTTGTGGCGTATGGGTGTTTTATGGGTAGAATGATCTACACGTCACTGTGATACAGTAACATGTCAGATTTATTATTTTTACAGCATGTCTATCTGCGGGACATGATAGCAGCTTTCACATATATCAAGGGTTGAGACCAGCTAGAGGAGGGGGCATTTTCAAAGGAAGAGGTGTGATAGAACATGAGGGCATGAACATAAACTGGGGGGTGGTAGATTCAGAGGAAATGTGCGGAAAAATGACTTCACTGAAAGGGTGATAGATAAGTGGAATAATCTCCCATCTGAGGTGGTTGAGGCCAATACAGTAGAACAGTGTAAACATAGTTGGGATAAATATTAGGATATCCTAAATCTCAAACTAAGTTGAGGGTAAATAGGGTGAAGGGTCAGTATAGTTTTAAATAAACAACTGGGCAGACTAGATGGGCCATGTGGCTCTTATCTGCCGTCACTTTCTATGATGCGTGTTCTATTACACATCTTCATTCGAAAAATAACACTCACTTCTACTTGGTTACACAGCTTGATGTATATGAACACATCTATCATATCGCCCTCTCCTTTCTCAGCTTCAAGCTATACGTTTAGTTCCTCTAGCCTTTCTTGGTATGTTTTTGTGACATGCCATGGACCATTTTATTTACTCTTCTTTGCACAGTCTCTAATGTATTTATGTCTTTGTGTGCTTGTGTTAGAAAACCGAGACAAACCCTAGATGTTGGTAGTCCGTCTACCTGACTGGAAGTGATTGCCATCCAAATGTACGGGAGCATGGGACATTGGAATTATTTGAGATCTATACAAATCATTTGGTCTGAGATATGATCTGGATTTACCACAAAGTTATTAAATCACACATTGATTGTAATAAACAGGTGACATTATAAGTACATCTTACCCAAAATTAAGTTAAGGGTACAAAGATGCCTAGATCTAGGGCCAGATTTACTAAGCTGCAGGAAAGGAAAAGTGAAGATGTTGCCCATAGCAACCAATCAGATTCTAGCTCTCGCTTTACTATTACATAGTAGAAATTGTTAGCTAGAATCTGATTGGTTGCTATGGGCAACATCTCCACTTTCCTTTCCAGAAGCTCGGTAAATCTGGCCCCTAGTATCATTAAAAAGTCCCCAGCTCTCCACATAATGCTTCAACAGCTAGGATCACTACTCTCCTCACCGTCCATAATCTTATCAGGACTGGCACAGATGCGGTGCATTTCTTTCAGGCATACTGAACAATCCAATGATCCAGATTTCTTAGTGAGTTGGACAGTTTTGTTTTCGCACTGACAAATCAGTCCTTGTAATACACTGCCTGATAATCAGCTAATCGCATAGTTTATCATGTAGTGCATAGTTATCTATAGCATCTGCAGTATCCTTGGTGAATGTGTAACTATGCATTGCTAACAGAAGCAATTAGAAAGCAACTATTTATATCAGTGAAAATGAATCAAACAAATATGTATACAATATTGGCCATTAAAACCAAGGTGAAATGCAGCCTTTTAAAAGATACCTCTCATTGATACTTGTGATTGAGGCCAGGGGAGAGAATCAAGATCACAGGAAAATCCCCTGAGATCTGTATTGACCTTTCCGACTGTCGATGAGAAAGGCCATCTCACACTATACTATTTTCCAGTTCTGCTCCAGTAATCTCTATATAATAACTGTCATGTGGCGACACATTTATGTAGTGTGCATGTTCTTGTTACTAGGTACTAAAAAAAGGAACATCCTAAGAATTTGCAATATCTGAGGCAAAACGTTTGCAGGTGAAGGTAAAGTGTTGTGATATGCATGACTGGATATATCCTCTGTTAGCAAGAGACACATTTGTGAAGCATCAATTAAATAACTGACATATTGTTACATAGTTATTAAGGTTAAAAAGCAATACAAGTCTGTAAAGTTCACCCTCCACTCAATTACCTTGGTTGTTGCTAAACGTTACTCAAAACTGGTCCATAGGGCCTTTTAAGGGGACAGGTTTTCTGTGTCACTTGTGTGAAGCTAAATGAAAGTAAATCCTTCAGACTAAAATCTCTACCTGGAGTCCTAATTATGTCACAGTTGACATGGTTAGGATATCTGGAAAACATGCAATGGTCATAGGCCAGTGAGGACTGCAGTCGAGAATCACTGTCTTAGGGAAAAGTATAAAAAGTC
>WWET01000004.1:1524816-1542231 GCA_011038615.1 Limnodynastes dumerilii | reverse complement strand
AAAAGTATAAAAAGGCCTGCTGAAGACAATTCCAAAACTGCAACTAAGGGGGACATGTCGACATTATACATCATGGAGATGGATGGAGAGGGCTAGAAACAATTGGAAGAGCTACAGAACAAAATATGTGAAATGACTAGATTATTTCCAAATGATTTCTCATTTCTTCAATAATATAACCATATATATCTCACTAACTTTATTTTAAACCAATACAAACACTTAGAGCTTTACATTTCTAGTTTTATCAAGAGGAGTTCAATCAAAACATCATACATAATAAATACTATAACCTTTGATTCATCAGCTTTAGAAAATAAAATGAACAAATAAAACTATAAAACACTGGATAACAAAGTTGTGGGTATAAAGAGTAGGGCATCATACTTGTTTCAGGTATTCAGAACCAGCTTGTAGATTGGTTAACGAAAACACCATGTGTCATGGGGGTATATTTACTAAGGTCGATTTTGCTAAAATCGACCAAAGTCTTGGGACTTTGCTGGCGTTTATGCCATCACCGCATTCTCTAAAGGCAAAGTCCCGGGACTTTAGCCTTTAGCAAAATCGACACAGCAAACATCGCTGGACAAAAATCGTCCAGCTGTTTGCCATGTAACACATACTAATCACTGGATTCACTAAAGGCGATTGTTCTAAACCGCCTTTCGTTCGTCCTGAAAGCGCCAAATAAAAATGTACCTGGTGTGTGTGGCACTTTCATTGAAAGCACCACACACTCTACCAGAAAAACACATGTCAATATATTTGATGTGTTTTTCTCTGTAAAAAAGACAAGCGCATCATGCTTGTAACCCTTAGCATGCATGCACTGATAGAACTACAAGGCACAGCTTGGCTGTGCCTTGTAGTAATATCAGCGCCAGCATGTCAATGGTTATAACCATGCAGCGCTCTGCCCGATGTCCTCCTTCCAGTTCATCGACAATAATGGTAATGAGCAATCGGACACAAGAGGTCCCATTTTATACTGTCACCGACGTCAGGGGGACCTCTAGCGTCGGCACCGATGAACTGGAAGGAGGATGTCGTTGTGGCAACAGGGTATAGACCGGACAGAAGAACTACAAGCAACTCTCCAGAAGGCTTCAAGAACCTTAAGATCTCCATGCAAGACATCCCAAGATAGATGACTCCAGAACGGTGAGTCAATACTATTTTTTTTTACTTTTTAAAGCACAAAAAAGACAAGACACATAGGGGCTGATTCAGAGATACGATTTCCACGGCACTTAGGAGCGTATATTTAGGATCTTAGAAAATTCGCAATACTGCGCATGCGTATTAATAGTGCAACGCCATGTACGTAGCGGTTAGGAGCGTAAATTCGCTAAGAGCGTAAGTTTGAATCGATCGCAAGCATTTAAGATCTTAAGTGCTGCGAATCTTTAAGATCTTAAGGATTTGCATGGAAATGGGCAGGGGGAGGCAGGGAAATGAGGGAAAGTGGGCGCGGGCTGACACTTTGGATCTTAAATATACGCTACTACGTCACTTAAGATCTCAACTGCCAGCGCAGAGTTAGGGTTAGTCAATGGTGGTCTAACTTCAAGATCCACCGCTGTTTGCAAGGGGAGTGACTGTTTATGCAGTGGGCTGTAACCTGCTAAGATCTTAACCTTAGATGCGTATATTTGCGATCTTTTCGCAATCGCATCTCTGAATCAGCCCCATAGCTTCTTATTAAACAGAGTGGCCACCTGTTTATTTTTAACATGTAAGGGGGATACATACTGTATTGGGAATGTATTTTTTAATAAGCAATGTGTGATACTGTAATTATTGTGTGTTTATTGTTTACTGTGTAATTTTTTTTTACATCGGGCAGAGCGCAGCATGGTTATAACCATTGACATGCTGACGCTGATATTACTACAAGGCAAAGCCAAGCTGTGGTTCTATCAGCACATGCATGCTAAGGGTTACAAGCATGATGCGCTTGTCATTTTAGTATTTTATAAAAAAAAAAGCGACAGATTTTTACAGGGAAAATTTATACCTGTAAAAATCGATGACTATCGACGGCAATTATAAATCACCAGCCAAAAGAGTCGCTTAGTGAATCCCCGAAAAATTGCAGCGATGGCTGGTGATTCATAATCACCAGCCAAAATCGACTTTAGTAAATAGACCCCATAGTGCTTAAAAAGGTGAGGCAAACAGCATGGATCTCTCACCTTAGGTAAGTGTGGCAAGGGGCCTCAAGAAAGAACATAAAACTTGACTTATGTTTGTGAGTGAGACATAAGGTCCCCCTCACTGTAGTAAGGGACTACTCTAAGGGCCAGATTTACTAAGCTGCGTGTTTGGAAAAGTGGAGACGTAGCCCATTGCAAGCAATCAGGTTCTAGCTCTCACTTTCCTATTACACACTAGAGAATGTCAGCTAGAATCTGATTGATTGCTATGGATAACATCTCCACTTTTCCATACCAGCAGCTTAGTAAATCTGGCCCAGTGTTAGTGTTAGATAGTGGCAAGACAGGCCCAGGCTTTATTTCTATGATCTTGTTTTCTATGTTTGCCTGTACTATGTGTGACAATAAAACACACTTAGCTAATTTCCACAAAATACTGGACTGTCTGCTATTATTTTGCTGCTAAAGAGGAGAAATTGCCAACGGTTGCCCCCTGGAGACGGCAACTCAGCCCCTGGTCTTGTGACATGATCTTCCTAGCTTCATGCAGACATTTACAAAGTTTAAAAAGAGGTTATCAGTGCTTAATAACATACATCCTTCTCTTTCATCACATAAAACCAACAAGCTTAAAATTCAGATGATAAATAAAAAAAATAAAAAAAAAGTATATTTATTTTCTGCTTTGATGTGATCTTGTTAGCAATACACACAAAAAATATACCAGGCAATGGGAATAGGTTTTCAGCAAGAGATGTACCTAATGAATAAATTAGAGTATTTGACTGCAAAGATGAGCGATGATTGACTATATAAACTGTATATGTTTAACACATGGCTATAAGTGAAACAAGTTTTGCATAACATGTTATGTATCAGATTTCTTTCTCTTTTGAAGGCATACAAAATCAATTGCAATTCTCAATCTACACTGTATTAAGGAAGAAAGCAACTTCCCAGCAAAGTACCTTAAAATACTAGAATGTATTGCAAATAAGATAATCTTTTATTTGCCTCAGGGCAGAGCCTCCAGAAACGTCTGCCTCGGAACAGCATAAATGATGCAGGCGGCTCTCAGTTATACAGTCACAGTGATTAGAGGGCTTCAAGGTAAAGTGTACAGATGCATGCACCTTAAAGCAGGATAAGATTGTCTAAACCGCACAGTGTTGATGCACAGCTGCTAACTCACTATTGCAGAAAGAGCTACAATAAGAATATATTCAGCTCTCTGCACGTAGGATAAAAAACGAGCATCGTTGTCTGCATTGATATGGGCATCAGGCTTTGTAACCCAACAATGAGTCATCTTTCAACACAGAAAATATGTGATATTTGTTCTTCTGTAGCGATGGAGAATATTTTCATGACATTTAACCTGCTTTTTGTAGCAACATTTCTGTAATTCTATTTACGATTCTAATAAAACCCATCCAAATTTAAACAGTGCTACAAAAAAAAGAAAAAAAAAGAAATAAAATAAAAAAAGAAAGGAAGGAGTTTATTGTCCCTGGTGACACATGCAAAATGCTGGTTCAGGGTCACCCCAGCTATTTAACTGTGCCTAATCCTGCAGTTTATATTTATCCATAAAAAAGTCTTGTAATGCACACATATAGGGCCCGATCCTTGGTTACGGTCAACAGGGGAAATACGTACAGCTCGTATGTAATTCCCCTCTCTCGAAGGTTGTGCGTATGCCTTAAGGGTCGTCCCTTAATAAAAGGGTCTGACCCCCTTTTACGACAGTCGTATCTCCGCCGTGAAGGCAGAGATCGACATGTAAATGAGGGTACAGGGCGGGAGAAGCCTTGTCACGACCAGGTATGCGGCCGTAAGGTCACATATGTGGTCGTAAAAGTTAAGGTAGGAATCTGGACATGTAAGTGGATGTGTACCGCTACGAGAACAGCTGTAATGACCTTGCGCGCCTGTAAGGCGTGCGCAGGTCTGGATCCAGCCCATAATGTATATCTTAATTCATTCTCTCCATGCTGTAAAGCTTGTTATTTGGGAAAATGTGCATACCCCTGCTCTAAAAAGGGAGCAGTGTTGTAATGCTTATAAGGCTCAAGATTTTCCAGCTCCCAATTTTCTAATCCTCTCTAAAAAGATTAATAAAACAAAACATCTGCATTGTCTAGCACCAGAGTAAAGGTGGTTACAAAGCCCAAGGCAATGCATAGTGAGTTAGGGCCTGATCCAGACCTACGCCGATGCACTGTGCTTACTAAAGCACAGCGTATCGGCGTTCATTTTGACCGACACTCCCCCTGTGCGGGCGTATGGCCCCTTCCTTACGCCGGCTGAAGGCTACCCTAACTTCAGCCGGCGTAAGGAAGTGGCCATACGCTCGCACAGGAGCGAATGGCCGCTTAGCCCATCCTCCCACCCTCATTTAACTAACTCCCCCCGCCCACCTACACTAACCTGAACGTAGGGACGCTGGGGGACGTCCCCTACAGCGTCCCTACGGCGCTGCTACGGACGCCCGATCCACAATCGGGTGTTGCCGTAGCGACGCCGGGCGAAATCTGCCCGATCATACGCTTACGCCCGCCGTCCTAGCGACGGCGGGAGTAGGTCTGGATCAGGGCCTTAGACACTGTGGACCTGATACAGATCTCCACTTCTGCTGCCCTTAGAGTTCTGAACGAGACAATGAAGATCCAATGCCGGATCCCTGCTCTATACTGACTCCCGTTCATTTGAGGGGATGCAAGGAATTATGATAACAGGACCCTGCCTTAAAACTTCTCCACAGTCCCCATGAAAAATGCACTTACTATAAACTTACTTCTCACCTAGTGTCACAAAACACCTCAGCAAGCGCCGCACTTACCCGCTCCATTCAGCTGCACTGTTCTCCCGGCGGTTCCGCTGTCCATGGGCAGGGAGACTGTCACCACCACTGCAGCCTGAGCATTAAACGTGTGTTTCTGGCGCCTAGTCCCGCGGCACCTCCGTTCCATGGGCGCAGCCATCTTAGATATACTCACATGACCTGCAGCACCAATAGGGATTCTCCTATCCAGTCCTCCAGCCAATCAGGGGGTAAGGCGCCCTATTTAAATCCTGCTCACTTTGCCAGAACAACTTGTTCATCCAAGGTGCCTGGTAATCCTGATCCTGGTAATCCTGATCCTGCCCGCACTCCAGTCCGATCCAGCCGACTCAAGCCATTCGGTCCAGCCGACTCAAGCCATCCGGTTCAGCTCATCCAAGCCTTCTGGACCTGCTTGCTAAAACATCTGGCCCAACCAAGACTCCTGGACTGTACATTGCATATTTGTTGTTTATGAGCAAGTCACCCATTAAACCCGCCAGCTTCCACTTTCAGCCTGCTCAGTAGTCTTTGCTCCTGAATCCCATGACAGGTCCAAAAACCCTTTAATCCGTGTCAGTTTGTTCTGGCCAAATGAATCCATCCGGGGTAAAACCACAAGGGGCTGTGCCCACTATGGAAGACAGACTTGAGCGCCAGGAAGCTACCATCGGACAGGTGGTGTCTTGCTAATCAAGTGTGTGTTTTTCAGCATGCTGTGTTGCACCAAAACTCCTCACCTCCCCCGGGACCTTCCTCCAGCCCCACTGGTCCGAGGGTTCCCCGCCAACATGACGGTGACCCCAAAATGTGCCGGGTTTTCTGAATATATGCCTTTTGCATTTCCAACTTCAACCCGACAATTTTCACTCCAACAGCGTCAGAGTGGTATACATCATCTCCTTGCTCTCAGGGACGGCTTGGAATTGGGTATCATCCCTCCTGGAGAAGAACGATCCCATCATATCGCATCGGAAAGACTTTCTGGCTACTTTCCGGGTAATTTTCAATACTTCTGGTCGCTCTGCCTCTGCGGCTACAGACATTCTCCGTCTCAGAAAAACGAGATTTAACCGTGGGCCAGTATGTGGTCCAATTCCGGACATTGTCCTCAGAACTGTCATGGGGGGGGATGCCCTTATATCAATCTTTTGGCATGGACCGGCTGACCGCATCAAAGACAACCTAGTCTCTGTAGTTACCCACTACTCTCAGCGAATTAATCTCCACTTGCATTCGGGTGGACATCCGTCACTGAGAGAGAGAGAGCCGCCAAAAGAAGGGAGATCCGTCGCAAAAAGCCTGCTGTAACTTCTCGTCCCAGGATCCCGTCTCCACCTCTTGAAGAACCAATGTAGCTTGGGAGGTCTCGGCTCACTGTCCAAGAGCGTCAAAGGAGGACAAAAGATAATTTGTGCTTCTATTGCGGGGAATCCGGTAATCTTCGTCTCCAGTGCTCTAAGTGACCGGGAAACGGGCGCTCCTAACTGGAATCGAGGAGACCAAGTTAGGAGTCCCACTACGCTCCTCTACATCCAGATTCTGTACTCTACTTACCACTCTGATCTTTAACTCTGCATCAGCTACCCTGACTGCCCTCATTGATTCTGGAGCCACTGAAAATTTTATTTCCGAATCTTCTGTGAAATCACAAAAAATTCCAGTAGAGGAGATTCCCGTCCCTACTTACCTCATGGCTGTGGATGGCAGTCGGATTCCCGGTGGTACCACCACCCACCGAACCGTTTCTGTAAGACTCCAAGTAGGGGTTCTCCATGAAGAGACTATTCAGTTTCTGCCCAATGCCAGTTTTTCCATCATCCTGAGCTTACCTTGGCTCCAGCTCCACAACCCCCACATCGACTGGTCTTCCTCCCAAGTTATCTGCTGGAGTAAAAATTGTTTAAAAAACCTGTTCGTCTCGCGTTCTTCCACAGCGCATGACCAAGCTTGAACCTCCTTCTGACCTTACGGCCCAATATAATGAGTTCCAGGACGTCTTCAGTAAACAATCTGCCGAGACACTACCTCCTCACCGACTCTGGGACTGCCCGACCGACCTTCTTCCTGGATCCACACCTCCCCGAGGTAGGACATACCCACTGTCCTTGCCTGAAACCCAAGCCATGACAGAACACATTCAAGAAAACCTCTCTAGAGGTTTTACCCACCCCTCTTCATCCCATGCTGGTGCCAGGTTCTTTTTCGTCAAATAAAAAGGATGGCGGTCTCTGTCCTTGTATTGACTACCGCGGTTTGAACACAATAACTGTTAAGAACCAGTGACATTAATCTCGGAGCTATTTGACCGCATCAAGGGCTCCACAATATTCACCAAGTTGGATCTGAGGGGGGCCTACAATTTAATCAGAATCCGAAATGGCGATGAATGGAAGACAGCGTTCAACACTCGGGACGGGCATTACAAGTATCTGGTGATGCTCTTTGGTCTGAGTAATGCTCCCGCCATCTTCCAGAGATTTGTTAATGAGATTTTCCGGGACCTTCTGAATATCTCGGTGGTAGCATACCTGGATGACATCTTGATCTTTTCCATGGACCTCACCACACATCGCACCATGGTTAAGAAGGTCCTGACCCGTCTACGAAGGAACCACCTGTATTGCAAACTGGAGAAGTGCACTTTCAAGACAAGCAGTATTCCCTTTTTAGGGTTCATCCTGTCCGGGACTCGGATCCAAACGGATCCTGCGAAAGTGCAAGCCATACTGGACTGGCCACAACCCACCACCTTAAGAAGCATCCAGAGGTTTATTGGTTTTGGAAATTTCTACCTCCGTTTTATCCGGGACTACTGAACCATCCTAGCCCCAATCACTTCCTTGACCTGCAAGGGTGCCAACACCACCAAATGGCCAACGGAGAGTCAACGGGCATTTCATCAGCTAAAGGAAGCTGGTTACCGCTCCTGTCCTCAGGCAACCTGACATCTCTTTACCTTTTTTCCTTGAGGTAGATGCTTCTTCCGAGGGAACCGGAGCAGTCCTGTCACAGAAAATTTTCAGATCCATCCTTGTGGCTTCTTCTCCAGGAAGTTCCTCCCGGCTGAGAGGAGCTACACCATCGGGGAAAAGGAGCTTCTAGCTATGAAGTTAGCGCTATCTCCTTGAAGGGGCGGTTCATCCTGTCACAGTCTTCACTGACCACAAAAATCTAATCTACTTTAGCCCAGTGTGTCAACCCCCGCCAAGCCCGGTGGTCTCTCTTCTTTGCCCGCTTCAACCTTCAGCTCCGTTTCCGCCCAGGTTCAAGGAATCTTAAAGCCGATGCCTTATCCAGGTTGTTCTCCCCGGAAGATTCTGAAGGAAGAGAGGACCACTTCATTCTCAATCCTGTCCAGGTTGCTAGCACGCACTCTGTCCCAGTCAGTAAGACCTTCGTTCCTCTCACCCTCAGGAGGAGACTTTTGCATTGGGCGCATGCCTCCAAATTCTCGGGTCACGTAGGCATTACTAAGACTCTGGCATTCATTTCCCTAGACTATTGGTGGCCATCCTTCTGAGAGGACGTCAGAGTCTACGTGAATGCGTGTTCCCAGTGTGCGCAGCTTAAGACATCCCGGAAAGCTCCCTGAGGCACTGTTCAGCCTTTGCCTATCCCTAAAACTCCCTGGACTCACATATCAATGGACTCTGTCACCGATCTGCCCTCCTGGAAACAATACAACACCATTTGGGTGGTGGTAGATCGGTTCTCAAAAATGGCCCACTTCATCCCTCTGAAGGGACTACCATCAGTACCAGTCTTAGACCATCTATTCAATACCCAGATCTTTCATCTGTACAGAAGCCCTGAAGAAATCGTATCTGATCGGGAGTCCAATTCATGGCCCGATTCTGGCGAGCTTTATGCAAAAGTCTGCAAATCAAATTGAAGTTTTCCACAGTCTATCATCCACAGACAAATGGGCAAACGGAGCGCGTTACTCAGGACTTAGAGACTTTCATCCGCCTCTATGTCTCCTCGTCCCAGGATGATTGGGTGGACCTGTTGCAGTGGGCAGAGTTTTTGCATAACCTTCACTACCATGAATCTCTGGACAACACTCCTTTCAAAGTGATTCATGGTTACCATCCCAGAGCTCCACCCTTTTCTCTACTTCCAGCTGCAGCTGTTCCCGCATCTGTGACTTCCTAGGATGTGTGGAGAGCCGTTCTTTTGAAAGTCTCTAAGAGGTATAAGACCCACGCCGACCGCAAAAGGACTGCCATTTCTCCCCTTCACCCTGGAGACAAAGTGTGGCTGGCATCCAAGAATATTCGTCTCAAGGTACCATCCATGAAATTCGTCCCTAAATTCTTAGGACCGTTCAGAATCAGCAGAGTCATTAACCCAGTGTTCTATCAGTTGGATCTTCCTCCTCATCTCTGGATTTCCAATTCTTTCCATGTTTCCCTGCTTAAACCTCTTGTGATGAACAGGTTTTCATCGCTACTGAAAAGCCCTCCTCGGATCTATGGAGCTCAAGGCGAAGAATTTGAAGTGAAGGAGATTGTGAGCTCACGAGTTCACCATGGTCACCTTGAATACCTGGTAGACTGGAAGAGGTTTGGTTCAGAAGAGCGTGTCTGGATCTGCATCTCTGACATCAATGCACCTAGGTTAATTAAGAAATTCCTCCCCAAACATCCTCCCAAGACTCTAGCTGGGCGTCCAGAGGCCACCCATAAAGGAGGGGGTACTGTCACAAAACACTGCGGCAAGCGCCGCACTTACCCGCTCCGTTCAGCTGCACTGTTCTCCCAGTGGTTCCGCTGTCCATGGGCAGGGAGACTGTCACCAGCATGGTGACAGTCTCCTACACTCCCCACCACTGCAGCCTGGGCGCCCCATGTGTGTTTCTGGCGCCTAGTCCCGTGGCACCTCTGTTCCATGGGTGCAGCCATCTTGGATATACTCACATGACCTGCAGCACCAATGGGGATTCCCTGTCCAGTCCTCCAGCCAATCAGGGAGTAAGGCACCCTATTTAAATCCTGCTCACCCTGCTCACTTTGCAGAACAACCTGTGCATCCAAGATGCCTGGTAATCCTGATCCTGGTAATCCTGATCCTGCTTGCACTCCAGTGCGGTCCTACCCACGCTCCAGTCCGGTCCAGCTGACTCAAGCCATCCGGTCCAGCTGACTCAAGCCATCCGGTCCAGCTAACTCAAGCCATCCGGTCCAGCTGACTCAAGCCATCCGGTCCAGCTCATCCAAACCTTCCGGACCTGCTTGCCTAAACATCCGTCCCAATCAAAACTCCTGGACTGTACATTGCATATTTGTTATTTATGAACAAGTCACCCATTAAACCCGCAAGCTTCCACTTTCAGCCTGCTCAGTCGTCTTTGCTCCAGAATCCTGTGACAGGTCCACAAACCCTTGAATCCGTGACACCTAGCATGTGCGTTGTACTGCTTTCACCTCGCCATCAGAAACAAAGTCTGGATCTCATGTTTCCAAATCCACGATGGAAGCCTATTCAAAGTCTTCCACAAAGATAATGAGGAATGACTTGAACCGCGTCAGAGATGAGTACATACTGAACCACCAGGGACCTCTTCATTACCGGACGTATCTTATACTATCCATCCAGCGGGGACCTCAGAAACCTGTACTGCTGACCCCTTGGGAGGATTGAATTATTATCTATCTCTTAGGGCTTTCTGGTACGCAGAGAGCAAAACCATAGGGGGTGGTGTTACGTTTTTGTTATTACTTGTTTTATTTATGTATCTGAAACTATGTTTAATATAATATATTGTGACATACTACACTAGATGTTTATTTTTTCCCCTTTTTTTGATGTGACATTGGAGAGAAAAGCTTAGCGTGGAATTATATGGTCTAATTTAAACACCTTTCTTTATTGACTATTTGCCACAGCTCCATTGTAAATAATTTTAGTTGTATTGTTGTGTATAAATTATTAGGAAATAGCGCTGGATTTTCTGGCTGATTTATTCATTCAAAAACTTACCCGATTACACCGATTACTTATAACTACTACACACCATGCACCAAGAGGATCAGTACCGCACACACAGAGACTGCCTATCACAGCGATAAACTGATAAATAAACTGGGAAATGGTAAATTGTGCAAGGAAAATTGTATGTAATGAGTTAGACAGCGATTAGAATGACAGATGTATCATCACAAGTCACAGTGACTCTCAGATCCTCAACAGTAATCACTGCAAAGACCACTTGACCTGGGGCCATACTAATACATACAAGAGTGGATAGACAACGTGGATTAGTTTTGTAAGCTGTATGTGCTTAAAGGAGAAACAAGAAAAAATATAGATATTAAGCCACCAATAAAAGATTTAAACATATACCACAAGGAGATTTAATGAATATTAACAATATGTCAGCTACGTAACTGTGAGCCATTTTGGGTGGTATCTGTATGCCATAGTCACTTCATTTCTATTGTTCATTTTTTGCCTTATTGACCGTTTTGAAAGATCATGTATAACTGTCAAAAATCAGCCTTCCAACCGGCAACTGCATCCCCTGCTACATGCCCACCACAATGCTGTATTTGTGTTTGGCTTACTCCAAAATCACAGCCCTTTTTAACTGAGCCTTATTGCTGTGTTTCTTCATACAAGCAACATATTAGACATGACAGAAAGGCAATCTAGCACTAGCATATTAACCTATGGGAGGAAACACAGTAGTAAACATTGAGAGTACACCCAATGCAAATATTCTTATTTCCCTAACTTGATATTCTTTCTTATAAACACACTAATGCAGCTACGTTCCTAAGTTTCCTTTCACCAGCGACTCAAACATGAGCAGTGTGATACACTGTTACGTAGAATGGAAATTGTTGTTCACTGACATTGCCAACGTAGTAACAACATAGAGTCCTGAATGAAATTAGCTGCAAAATTTAAATTACATTTTAGTGTTTTAAATTTTTCTTAATAAAAAAATACAACTCCTAGAACAGCACATAAGCAGATTTCCCATACCATTCATGTTACCATTTCATTTTATGAATGCAACACAAGTCTGACATAGTTTATGTAGTGGATGAAGGAGTACAGTAAAGGACACGTTTACACTATATACTTTGCCTATTGATGCTTTTACTATTCTTATTTTATGCATATCAGCAAAAACAACATTTGTTATGCTTAAAAATCTTTTGTTTTTCCCCTCAATTTTTATTAAAACTCCCACTTTGCAATAAAAGATTTTATTTTATCTACTGTATAAAAATATCATTCTGTTCAGGTAATTCAGCATACAGCTTCCACCAAAATAGGCCCAGGCTGGCATTAGCTCTATTAAAGTCAATGATGGCCTGACTCTATTAAGTTATCATTTATAAGACGCCATCACGCTATGTCAGATCACTGCTTAAAAATTACCATTCACAGACAGTGACCAGGCATACTTCCTTCACAGCGTCTGCCTGTACATTTCTTTATTCTCTCTGTCAGCATAGCCTTATGGTACATCTAAGACGGGATATGTCTAAGCAAGTGATGTTTTGAAATTTGTGATTTCTGGTGCAAATCTTAAGGGACAATTTATTTCAAGATGTTCCTGAAAATATCTAGTGACTGACTGAGTGTCTCCGGAGGCTCATCTTAGTGCTATTGTGTACCACCATCTGTTAAGAAATGTATCCTCTTGTCTTTTGGTTCAGGACCACAGATGGAAAGTTTCCTCCTGCCTGATAACGCTGACAATGACTGCTTACAGAAGCATCATTTTGGTCAACAGTGCTATAATTTTAACAAATACACAATCTTGAAAAAACAGTTAGACAAAAAAAATATTTTAAATGTCCTTTGTAAAAATATTACAGTATTAAGTGAAAATCAGGCTCAAGATACCTTAGTAGTTTGATTCCTCTGAATTGTATGAAGTCTACAGAGAGTTAATTAATTAAATCTCCAAAGACAAACAAACATGTTGACTGAAAACAGTTAGATTGTCTTAAATATAAACAGACACATTTAAGCTTTTGTTGTCTCTGCTTTGAATGGCCCAAAACCAACAGGACACTTGTCCTTTCGATTTAATGTATGCGAGTCATACAGAATAAATTGCATTCT
The DNA here is from genome assembly GCA_011038615.1 of Limnodynastes dumerilii. Taxonomy (NCBI): domain Eukaryota; kingdom Metazoa; phylum Chordata; class Amphibia; order Anura; family Limnodynastidae; genus Limnodynastes; species Limnodynastes dumerilii. The sequence continues at coordinate 1,529,160 of WWET01000004.1, read as the reverse complement.
AAATAAACCACTTATTTTAAAGTGTCCTATAAAGGTTGTGCCATGATTTTTGGTTTTCATCCAAACCAGAAAGTACACTCTTAAGCTGGCCATACACTGGAGCGATTATCAGCCCGATCCTATAATTATCGTGGATTGGGTTTAAAATCGCTCTAGTTGGTGGCCAGGATCTATTTTTAAAATGTCCAATAAATGCACCAGAAAGGTTCTGGTACGATGATTGGATTTTTAAACCTGCTTGATTTAGATCTGCTCTCTCTCTCTTTCTATCTGTACGGACATCTTTGAAATATACCTCAAAAGGTATCAATGCAACAATACATAGATCTGCAGCAGCAGCCAGCGCTGCGAGGGCTCGCATTGCGATTTACAGACAGCCAAAAGTTGCTTTTTGGCTCTCCCTATTTCCAATGCGAGCCCTTCCAGAATTTTTTTTATGAATGAGTATGTGATTTCCCGCAAGGCCTTTTCCTTGCGGGAAATCATCCCGCCCCCATCATCTCACCCCCTGCAGGGATCAATAATCGTCCTAGTGTATGGCCAGCTTTAGTAGCCAAATTTTATTGTTGATATGCGTGACTTATGTTCCAACAGAATGGACTTAGGAACTGAGGGGACTTATCAAATTCAATGATTCATTTTCAATTATCACACAATATATTACAATCTTTTAGCTCATAAAGATACTAATGTTACAAATGATACAAATGTTAGCGGTTATGTTAAATTTAATTTTCATATTTTGTGTCCTATATTTCATGGAATGACCCTTATAATGTTTGCAAATTCAAAATAAAGTTTAAGTGTCTCTGTAATTATTCTGATTAAAAATACTATACAACTCATCTAATTATGCTTACTACATTTTTTTTTTTTTTTACACATTAATGAGAATCAAGTAGACAGATTGAGCTGGCTAATTGGTCAAAGGCAAGTTTAAAGGTCCTTGAAAAGTTCAAAGTTAATTTGGAAGTAGTCCAAATGATAAAAGCATCTCTAGGAAATGGGCAGCCATCAATGAGATTTGACAAGATACTTTGAATGTTTGCTGTCTCTATGGCCACTAAACATAATAAACCACATAATGGCCAGTCATATCTATAAAATGATCCAACAACCTATGCTATAATAACCCAACAATAAAGAGAAATGTCACCTCAATCCCAGCAAGCTGTTTTTTTAACTAGTAAAATCTAGGGTAACTGTGATTTTTTTTAAAATTGTAAACAGTAAATCCTAATATATTAATGTTGCTTAGCTAAGAGCACTCCCCAAACATATTTTGCCTATTGAGTACAGTAAAAGCAAAATAGGCAGAAATTATCACTATTAAAAGATACTCAAGATGCACTGCAAGTCTTATTTATATACATATACATACATATTAAGTCACAATATATGATAGCAATAAAACTTGTGAGCTTAAAAAAGTACAATTACTGTATTACTGACAATTATTGTATCTTGTATTGAATCAGCAGTAATATCCTAAGTACACACGGTTGAACTGTCATATCGGGCACTTGTCTCGACTTATTGGTTACAAGAGGAAGCCTAGTGTAAGAGGAATATGTTTCAAGTGGATCCCGGCAGTGACTAATTAAGAGAGTAAGAGAACCAGGGTTTCCAAATCTTGTAGGAGGGAACAGTGTTGTGTAGTAGGTTATTCAAGGAAATGTACCAAAACTTGTTGGTAAAGAACATTTTTTTCCTACTCATTCACTATTTGAGGTTTACCTGCAGTACATAAGTGAATAAGAAGCTTTCTTGCCGGGTTAGTAAGATGAGTGGATAGTTTACAGAGAAGGAACATCAGAGGATTATATCTAGGTTTGACTATAGCATATTGGATGCTAGATTACTCATTTCCAACCATAATTGCCTTACTAGTGAGCAATCCCAACAAATGTGGAGGTAGGAACCTCTCAGTCCATACTGGCCTGGATCCAGACTTAAGTAAGTGCTTGAGATGAGTTACTCCGGGGTAAACCATGTTGATTTCAGGGGGAGTCACGTTAATTGTATTCTTTGCATGCAGGGATATATCTTTGAATTGCTTACTGCACACAGATACTGACCAGCTTTACTATCACACTGTTATTTAGACTTGGGATAGGAAACATCACCTCTCAACTCTAATACTGTTTGCAACAGATGAAATATGACTCCCCTAATATCAACATGCTTTAGCCCAGGAGTAACTCATTTCAAGCACTTACTTAAGTCTGGATTCAGCGCATTGTCTCCAGCATAAGTCAGAGGACTGGGGGAATAAACAATTAACTTTATATGGAGATAGAAACCATCTGATGTAAACCTTGAAGGCACCAATGGGTGTGTTAATAGATACCTTCACTATGGTTTGGTGAATAGTCGACAGTCATTCCTTGCAGACACAGGACCCCAAGCCAACTCGAATGGATCCAACAGGGAGGGCGGGGAAAAAACAACAGTGGAGTAGAGCATGGAGACAGTCCATCTATTTTCTGGGTTAGAAAAACAGCTACTCGGGCTGGGCAGCGCTGAGAGGCACCTCAGGCTGGGCAGTGCCTGATCCCTAAGTGCTCTGTTTTGTGAATGTAAAAATATTGGTTTTATTGTCCATTTATGCATTTATTTATTTGGCCGCGACTATGAAGCATTAGTTTGACAGCTGCTTTGGGCAAAAATTTGGCTATATAGAAAATGACGTGCTCACCTTGGGCCTGATCCTAAATTAGTAGCAACATCCAACTACCGCAAGCTTTTTACGGAAGTCTGATGTTTTACTGGCAGCATTCTTGAGCTCGCCAGATGTTACGCTATGGATCTCCACACACGGACTTACAGACATCCTTGCATACGGAAACGCCTAGGTCTAGATCAGGCCCCTTGTTACAATGCCTTCAAAATGGTCAAAAAAAAAAACACCCGACACTTCTACCTGAAAGCTGTCCAGGCCTCCGGCTGTATACAGCATGACAACTTTGCCCTTGTCTACCCAGCTTGGGAACATCTGAAATATGAATTATTAAATACTTACGTAGTGCCTAGGGATGCAGTTCTGTACGTCTCCGAATCCCATAGAGTTCACCCATTATTTGCGGTATGCGCGATGTGTGCAACTCTACGTTCAGGTCTGCACATGTGCGGACACTTATTCAGTTATTTGCAAATAGCAGAAAGTTTCAGCAAATCCAGAGGGATCAAAATTGAAATAAACAAAGGAGGGACAATAATAGAACCATTTGTGACAAGCTGGAAGTCACCACTCCAAACAGTCTCCTCAGCATTAAGAAGCATGAAAGCTCCTTTCAATAGCCTATGGCGACGGACTGTGACAGGACAGTTATTCCTTTGCGTAGATTTCAAGATGAATGGGGAGGTACCCTGGTGGTGCAGCACTTGCATGACTAAAAACAATCGCCTCCCAGTGGATATGAATCTAATCAGGAAAGTGACATGTTTGCTTTTTTATTTATTTATTTTATTTTTTCATTGGGGAAGGTGATGAGAGAGCTGTCAGTAAAATGCAGTATGACTTAAATTGACTTTAATTATGCATTCTGCGATCTTGACACAGCAGTTTTATTTATCACTATTAAGAGACCAAAATTAAACAGAGGAAGTGGAAAAAAAACCAGACTCGAATAATTTGTGACATGGACTTGTAACAACTCACCGCCCCGAAAAAACCCCACACAAAACCACAGGTACATCACTTTTCCAGCCAGCTGAAATGCATTGTGCTGGCTGCTGATTGTGAAGAGTCAGAGCTCATTGCCTCTCTGTTCTTATGCCAGGCACAAGGGAGGGGTGGCAAGCTTCCAAAATGACAGGTGGTGAGGGGGGGGGGGGGGGGAAACGGAGCAAGAATCTTTTATGGGGAGGGAAACGGAGCAAGAATCTTTTATCCACCTGAAAACAAGAGAAATGCGCTACAAATGCATCACAATGGGCCCAACGTGGCAACATGTGACTTTATAACATCTTTTAGGGCTATCTTATGTCTTCTTGTTAAATGTAATAGAAATGAGCTATAATTAAAATAAAGCATCCTATAAAACACATTGGAAATTTACAGGTCTCTGTCCAATATTATTGCATTTTTTTGTATATATAAATATACAATTCATTCTATAGAAATAACTGCCATAAATTACTGTAACTGCTACATGAATGACTATCAATCTTCAAGAAAAATATATGTTGGAAAAATCTCCCTCCTGATGAGCAGCTATAAACTGGAGAGAATGACATATCCCATCAGCCATACATGGCTTCTTATCCGGCAGGTGCCTCAATCTCACATTTTAAGGCTTTTTCTAGAGATGGATTTTGCAAGACAATAAAAGAGGGGGAAAG
>WWET01000004.1:1509136-1524788 GCA_011038615.1 Limnodynastes dumerilii | reverse complement strand
GTATGCTGTGCCATGGAATGACTGGGGGATAGGAAGACAAAGGTAACACTGAAGATCTCCACACTCTCTTTTTTTGACAGGAATTTGCGAGGTGGAACATTAAATGAACATGTCACTCAACATAAATGAAGTATCTCAGGAATGAGAAAAGTCAACAAAAATGAAAATGCTCCTTCATTCCCGTACACCTGTCTACACCATTCTCGTACTTGAAGAACATGCCAATCAAAATTATAACCTTGAGTCATTGAGTTATGACAGCATATTACCACAGTTATGCAACAAGTGTGCAGAGACTTCTACAGCTACTCTAAATGAAGATACGGATACATGTGTGCGGGGAACAATAGTGGCCTTTCAGCAACTCTCCCTTTGGTGGCTACTTGATCCCCCCCTCCATCACTATATATAATTATCTGAATTAGTTTATTCATTTTATTACGTCTTGTTACTTAAAGTAGAATTACGTCAACACAAGGCTCTGTTATATAGCATAGTATGAACTCTAGTAGGCATACCTAAAGCAGATCCCATAGTCAACCCAAGGCAAGTTCCATCATGTATCAGTGCCATGTATCAGCTATACCTAAGCTACTGAAGCAAGGTGGAAGTACTCACAACACCCGAAGCGCCAAAGGTCGTCTATATCTAATTTATAGAAAAGCCATAACTAAAAGTTTATCTTTCATGAACCTTAACTATTTTTAAACATGAAAGCCTTGTTTCTATGTCCAGTATTAGCCTTCCTGATGGTGCAATGAAGACAAGGAACCGGATTCATACCTAAGAGTGAGTTAGGTGCAGACAAATTTTCCTCTAACCCACCCCCCATTTATAGGTATCTTATGGCCCTTAAGAGTGCCATAGGGCTACCTTTACTATCTTAAGAAGGTAACTACGCACAGACAATGCTTCTCCCTGCCTAATCTAAATCCCTCCCCCCTCCCACTTCTAACTAAACACTCGCCGATGCAGTATTAGCACGCCTCTTTCCTACTAAACTACTCCGTGCAGTCTTTAAAGACCACACGGAGGCAATCTAACTGGTACGCAGATTGCATAAACATACTACTGTACATGTATAGTAGGTACATTCTTAAAAATATGCACCTAAGAAGCTGAAGCTTCTTAGTTGTGAATCCGGTCCGAGATGTCTCAATGAGCAAGATAAAGATCACACTGAACCCATGGATTTTAGCCAAAAGAAGACCTCAGTCAGTGCTCCACCATAAATTTTAATAATGAAGTAATCCATTAATTATATATTTTTTTAAAAGCTAATATTCACAACACTATTTACTGTAATGGGATCTAGCATCTTAATGTTACTTCTCTTGTTTTTCATACCTTAGTTCATTTTTTGTGTGTGTAAGCATTAAACCATTCAAGCAGGGCCTTATGAAGCATAATGGATCCATCAGACAACATGTTTATATTCTTCCAAATCGGTGGAAGTCGCCGCCTCGAAATGATGCTTTTAGAAGTAGAGACAGACGAAAACTCATTTCAGCTGTATCTATTTCGAAAAGGCAGCCATTTTCTCAATTTTTTTTGGGAATGGGTAAGTATGCCGATCGGCTGTGGGGAGTCTTAGGGTTAGGCTATGGGCATGGAAATTTTAGGGTTAGGTTGCGGGGAAGAGAGGTTTTAGGGTTAGGTTGCGGGTAAGACTACGGGGAGGAGAGAGTTAGCGTTAGTGTAGCAGAAGGGGAGGGTTAGGGTAAGGATAAGGGTTAGGGTAGAAAATCAGAATCAGTTACGGGTTCCGAGGGGCATGTAGGACAGCGGGTGCTGTAGAGGAAGCTAGGAGGCCGGAGATAATGCTTGCACATAGGATACAGGTGGAACTAGAGATGATGCAGCAGACTGCTGGACAGAGTACTGCTGGACTGGACTGGATTGCTCCAGAGATTGGACAGCGGACTACTGGACTGGACTGGATTGCTCCAGAGACTGGACTGGACAGTGGACTTCTGGAGAGCAGACAGGCTGGTAAAAGAGGAGCAGGTAATGCTGGGAGCAGTAGTGCAGGTAATGCTGGGAGCAGTACTGCAGGTAATGCTGGGAGCAGTAGTGCAAGTAATGCTGGTAACCTTGGAGAAGCAAGCTTGAAAAGTGAAGCAGCTGGCTTGGAGAAGTAGCTGGGCTAGGAGAAGCAAGTATCACTAGCATTGGATTCGGAAAGCAGGAAACAAGACAAATTGGATGCAGACAGGCTGGGCTGGATGCAAGACAAGCTGGAAGCAGGCACCTTAAGTAACCAAGTCGTTCTGGCCCTGAGGGATCAGTGCACAGGGTTTAAATATCCCGCCCAGTGCATAGATTGGCTAGAGGGATCATGTGTGCTGCAGAGGAGTATCTGAGTGGCTGCTGGGAATCACATGACAGGAGGTGACGTCCATGCACCAGAGGATAGTGGCGCAGATGCCCAATTCCCAGGCACTATGCTGCAATGGACACTGTACAGAAGGCTGCCACTATTGGGAGTGGTATCTCTGGAGGGCTGGAGAGCAGCCATGACGTGGGAGAGGACCTGACAGGCGGCTCCTGACATGGTAAGTGCAGTGGCGTCTGCCGCCGAGCATGACACAATTATTCTAAATTCAGTGGTATGAAATGGCCCTTTTGAAAAAGGAATGTTCACATCGGCAACCCACACTCCTTCCAATTACAGCAAAAATAATAATTATTAGAAATTTTAATGGTTAATAAAATGATATATAACAGAAGCATTAGCTCCTCTTTCAGGGGTTTCTCCCACAGCCTCAGGACAGCATCATCCCGTTAAAAGGTATGTCCATTCACTGCTGCTCTCTATAGCAACTTACAGTATAGGAAACAATTTAGGATTTAGTAAAGGTTTGCATTCATGGCTTATATTCACTTATTGATAAAACATATTCAGACGGTCACACGCTCTTATGTCTGTTTAGGATTTCTGCTTTCTTTGCAAACAATCCAGAGGTAACATTACTTTTTAATTCATGGTGAAGAGTCTGTAAATATGTGCAGTGAACTGAGCGTTTATCACCTCATATTTTACACCCCATCCTCCAGAACCCATTTATTTAAAAAGTCAGGTTTGTGGGACAGTAGAAATTAATTGACCACCAGTCACCACTTTCGGATGTCCCTATTTTGGAAATCAGAATTTCTAAGCGGGGACTGCAACCGAGAGATATAATGAGGGTCACCTATGTGTCAGCCAGTAATGAATACACCTGTGTAGCAGCAAGTAGACCTGGAAAACATGGGCTGTTAAAGGGCTCAGAGGACGGAGTTTGGGTAACACTGGATTACGCCCTCACATATAATCCCGACTTCCACACTGCCCCCATTTCACATTAAGATCGCGTGGAAATCTTAATGTAGGGGTGAGATGGTGCCAGTCAGTATGGAATTTAGGATGCAGCGCAGGGGCCAGATTTTCTAAGCTGCAGGTTTGGAAAAGTGGAGATGTTGCCCATAGCATCCAATCAGATTCTAGCTCTCACTTTCCTATTACATACTGGAGAATGTCAGCTAAAATCTGATTGGCTGCTAGAGGCTCCATCTCTATTTTTCCAAACCCAGATCTGGTCCCAGATCTGGTATTTAATTAGTTAATTAAAAAAAAAACCAAGGGTTAGGTGTTTAATGTATCTCCCAGTACTTTTACTTCCTGATTATATACATTTTACAGGCATAGCAAACAAGATGACCTGCGGTAATAAGTAAGCTTAAGTTTCTGAAACAATCTGGAAAGTGTTGAGAATGACTCACAGAAAGTCAGTTGTAACCAGAGAACAGAAAATGAAGTGTGAAGCAAACGTCTGCGCTCCTCTCTATTCCTGAGCTGCTGATTGCTCTGCAGAGATTTATTCTGGCTTTGAACGGTTTTGTTTCAGCAATTTACCATGCTTCTCTTCATCCTATGCAGTGTACATGGCTAGCAGGGCACAGCAATGACCCTGATGGCTGCATTTCTTTAGCATCAGAGTGACAGCTGTAACCATGCCTATTTTGGGGGCACAGCCTGAAAAATGGGGGTTTTTAAAGGTCTTGCCCCCCTCATATTTGTTTTGTTGATACTTCACCTTGTGTGAATTTCTGCTTTCAATATGCCAGATCCTGAAAGGTTTGGAAGTATGAGATAAATATCTAATTTGTTCCACTTTCAATAATATTTGTTTTCTCAAAACTGCATGGAACGCTGAAGAAATATAAAGACTGCTGACATGCCTTTATTTAAAAGTATTTCTCTATATAACTTTACATCTCTTTTAAGCGAATGGTCATGTGGTACAAAAAGTACTGAGCCAAGCCTATAGCATTGGAATAGGATACAGTGCAATGTATGCAAAGCTTTAAGTGCAAAATAAGAGCACTGTGCTCAGAAAATAACATACACAAGCAGACGAACGCAGCTCTGGGCACCTCTGACTCCAAACAACAAATAGGCAGAACGAGGGAATGTCTGTGCATGTAGAGCAAGCCTGGCCAACATGTGGCTCTCCAGGTCAGGTGAACCTATGAGTCCCAGAATGCTTTGCCTGAACAGATATAGCGGATACATGACAAAGCATGCTGGGCATTGACCTGGAGAGCCACAGATTGAGCAGGTTTGATGTAGAGGAATTACATTCCCTCACACCTAAGTGAAGATGTAGGGTGTACAAATTACAGATCTATTACACCTGTTACAGGAGTGGTGTAATTACTTGATGATGACTGTTGACCGGATCAAGAGCTCCAGAGCATGTGTAATGTTAAAATACTTCCAATGGATTCTTTCAACTCTTAATAACTTTGAAGAGTTTGTTATCATTGGAGGCACAAATGACTACAGACTGTCCAATCAATGAGCTGCTAATATTTAAATTAGGAAACAGGCTTGCATAATAAAGAAAATGCATACTGAACCCACACTTACTAGCCGAATTCAATTTAGACTTCATGTTTCTCCCCTGTGCGCTATCTACATGATAACGCATGGGATTATTCACTTGCAATTAATCCATATGGGAGGTTCCCCCCTGCAATCACTAATCCCTCACCCACTGAAACTACAGGGATAGCACTTCTGTCATTTCAGTGGGCGAGCGGGGAAGAGGCCACGGGGGCCTCAAATAAATCGTTGGTATCTCCTTCGCAGTACTCAAGTCGCAAGCTCTTAATATCTAGTCGCCACGGCGACTGGTATTTGTCTAACCCTGCCCTAGTATCATTACATTAGCCTTAGTTATAGAGACAAAGCTATAATATTAGTTTCATATTCTTTAATAAAAACACTACCTTTCTATAAGAAAATGAACAGTGAAATGAACCTGCAGGAAAGATGTGCTGGAGGAATTTGGCAGCAAAAAGTAAATGGATGAGAAAACAACATGAAGGCAAATGGGTAACAGATCAAAACATGACAGAGTTTAATGAAGTAATCTGGATTCTGGGGTAAAATACAAATGAATCTGTCTTGAGCTGTTTAGCGGAAAAAAAACTAAACAACAACAACACACATAAGCAAGAAGTGAGACTAACAAAACTGTTTCAATAATGAATGAATGAATGTTGTGTTGAGTTTTGGCTTTTAGAGTAAAGTAAGAGTAGAAGTAGCTTTAGATGTATATGCAATAGATACAAAATAAGAGACACAAGATGTACTAACCTCCACAGTATGTGATTGGATCTCGCTTTCCTTCCACACGGTGACATAAAAAAGTTGCTATTAGCACTCCAATTTGAAACAAAAGTAGTGTCATACCTAGTACCTACAAAAAACAAAATAATTACAAACTACAGCATATATTCTTTCAAACTAGATTTTAGTCCAATATTGCTACAAACATTCATTTAAACAGAAAGGTTATATATCTTTACATATTTATTGGTTTATAAAATTCAGAGAAATGATAAACTTCAAACACTTTTTGTAAGGTTTCAAATAGGTTGTAGGTTAGCGTTGAGAACAGCACTTTTGCAGTGACTGGTGAGTATTTAGCCAACCCCAACCCTTATCCTAATTCTCACCCTAACCCTCCCCTTCCATTACCCTAATCCTCCCATCCCCGCAGCCTGACCTTAAAGCAGAATACACAATAGGACTTTCAGCAGATAATCATAATCGCACAATCAACAGACCAGATATCTTACCAGTGTGTATGGTCTAAAGTTCTTCTAATAGACACAGTACACAACACACTTGCAAAGAACATAAGATATCTTTCCATCGTTGATCTGGCATATTAGGAGTTCCAAAACATCAAATCAATAGATCACAGACTTTCAAAAGATTTTTGGAAAGACATTTGGTGAAACTGTCTTTTGATTGCGTGATTGGAAAGATTATCTTTCAAAAGAGCCCTAGTGTGTACCCTTCTTAACACTCCCTTTTTCGCAGCCTAACCCTAAAACTCCTCTTCCTCTCAGTCTAACCCTAACACTCCCCCTGTACACTAACCTCCTGTCCGGTATGGCGATTTTGCGGCGGGTGTTCAGTCGCATGCTGTGCCGTGCTGTGTTGGGTTTCAGAAGGCCAATGAATGTGTAAGCTGGTGAAAAATAAATTTAACATACTCACCCATTCATCAGGAAAACCTTCTAATTAGGCATATTTTCAAAATAAAGACAGACAAAAATAAGCTGTCGGCTGTCAGTATTTCGGAAATTAGTTTTTTTTGGAGAATGGAACCCTTTTTAAATGTCATATACAATTAAAAAGTGGCAAATCCATACACTGTGTAAACCTATTGCCTTAATTTTACAATGTTGTTATTGAAGACCTTAACAGTAAAAAACCCGCAAATAAAAGGATTTTAGGATGTTCTATATGCTTGATGTCCTAAATGCAAGCAAAAAAAAAACCCCACTTAGTGGCATGGGGCTAGAACCAGATTTAAGAAGGAGTTTGAAATTGAGAGGAAAGTTACACCTGGGCAAAACTATATGGTGATTTCAGGGGGAGTCAAGTTAATTGTATACTTAGCATGCAGGGAATTGCGCACACAGATTTCCTGCAGGAATATATTTTTTAATTGCTTTCTGCACACAGATACTGACCAGCTTTACTATCACACTGTTATTTAGACTTGGGATAGGAAACATCACCTCTCAACTCTAATACTGTTTGCAACAGATGAAATATGACTCCCCTGCAATCAACATGGTTTAGCCCAGGAGTAACTTTCCTCTCCTATTTTCAAGCTCCTTCTTAATCTGGATCCTGCCCATGCACAGTAGATTTTTGGAGGCTGAAACCATTAACATGTAGCACAAAAATATGCATTTATAAACATTTTATTGTATATCACAAGCATATGCCACAACAGTATAAAAGTGGTTAAGTTTTGCTAAAACAAAATTTGAAGGTAGGCCTTATAGTGTAGGGGTGGAGTTAATAATAATATATTGTCAGTACAATGCGTAACATTAAGGCGTGATATAAATGCTAACAATTTAATGAGGAAAGATTGGGTATTAACCAATAGAACACAGATATGCATAATTTCTGGACTGGATCCAAATTTACGAAATGTGGACTTTTTTTTTTACTACTGCAGGATCAGGATCCAGACTTCCTTGTTGGTGGAGTGATGAGGCATGGGTAGCACAATGTTAAGTACACATGACGGGAGGTATGTTCATTCTGAGTGTGGGTCCCCATTGTGAATGGCCCTAGTTCGATGAGGCATAGCAATCGATCCCCTGAGTATCAAACACGGTGCTCCGAAAGGTAAGTAAATATTCTATCCCTAACCCTGTAGCCTAATCCTAAATCCCCCCCCCTCCCACAGCCTAATCCTAAATCTCCTCAGCAGCCTAACCCTAAATTCCTCCCCCCGCACCCTAATCCTAAATCTCCTCAGCAGCCTAACCCTAAATCTCCCCCCCCCACCCACAGTCTAATCCTAAATCTCCTCCGCAGCCTAACCCCAAGTCCCCGGAGAGGGTTACTCACCTCTCTGGTGGTCCAGCGGCGGCACTTCAGAAAACGAATGGGTGAGTATTCGAATCGCATATTCAACAATTCATTAAAAAAAAAAACCTCAAAACAGCTGTCCCTACTTTGTAATGAGGTAGATCGCAGCAGGGACTTGCCATGGTTCATTCTACAGTGCCCCTTACATACAATCCTCACTTCCACACTGTCCCCAATTTCCGTGGGGACTGTGTGGAAATTTTTGTACACAGAATTTAGGATTCCACATTAATCCAGTTCCAACAGCAAAGGCAGCGGAATTCTCCATCTGGCTCTTTGTTATTATGTTAAGAGAATAAAAAAAATTTAAATCACTGGTAATACTAGAGCATGTTAGGCAAAAAACCCCAAAACTTTTAACTGATCAAAGAAACGTACTATTAAAATGCAGTAGTTAAGGACAGTATGAGGTCTGGAGCTGGTCCTAAGGCTGGAAACATAATATTTCAATCTATATAAAGGAACAACCTCCCAGACGGCTGTTTTCAGCAGACACCTGGACATAGATAATAGATAATATATAAACGCTTAAGAGCTTCAGATTAATGGATTGACCTCAGGAGCAAAGAAGAAACCTGAACATTAGTGTTTGCAACCGCAGTATACAGATCACTGATTTAGAACTCTTAAAATATCTTAATTAAGGTCAGCAATTAACATCAAAAAGACCTGTCTGTACTAATTGGATTCCTGTCCCTAGCTGGACAAAAAGAGTTTTGAGCTTACCTGTGGTAAAAGCGGAAATATCAATATATCCAGCCACGTGTCTTTTACAAAAAATAAAAAAGCTACACAATGTTAAACGCAGCGGTTTTGAAAGAGCTTCCTGGTCAGATGCTAATTTATATCTTCCTGACAGAGTAAAACTAGAGTAACAGGTGTTTCAGGAATCTATTCATTATTAACGTGGTATCTCCTTCTTCTGCCACGATACTGGTAGGCATGTGTTTGTTCAGGTGATTGACACGTGACAAAGCCAACCAGAAAGAACATAGAAAAGCTGACAGCAAATCATTCTCTCTCCTGTGTGAATGCCCCATCTGGAATTCCACAGTGAAACCTTGAAATTCAATCATTCAGGGAAAAACAAACACACGGAACAAGATTCAGAGCTTGAAAATGAGAGGAAAGTTACACCTGGGCAAAACCATGTTGATTTCAGGGGAGTCCTATTTTATCTGCTGCAAACAGTATTAGAGTTGAGAGATGGATTTTCCTAGCCCAAGTCTAAATAACACTGTGATAGTAAAGCTGGTCACTATCTGTGTGCAGTAAGCAATTCAAGGATAAATCCCTGCATGTAAAGAATACAATTAACTTGACTCCCCCTAAAATCAACATGGTTTAGCCCAGGAGTAACTTTCCTTCCTTATTTTCTCTGAATCTGATCCATAGAATTAAAGGCTGTAACAACGCTATCACTACAGCAAGAGAACAGTGCTGCATGAGAAGCAGAAAAGCATATTATTGCCACAAAAAATACTAAGGAAAATGATTTGCAGTCATTTAACAGCACAGTGGCCCCTATACAGTAATAATACGGACAGCTGACTGGTGTCCATCCCCACTGCGCACACACTATAAACGGACTTACACTTTGGAACACAGTATGAACGATGCTGAGTTTTGCTGCATATGTGGGGTGTGCATATGACGTGTGAGGTTACACATGCAGGACCTGATTCACACTTAAGAACGCGATAGGTTTCTAAATATGCGCAACTAATAGCAATGAAACTCCCTCGGCACGCCCCCGGTTTTCAGGTTCTTATGTGACTTACGAGTGCCATAGGGCTCCCTTAACTGTAGGTTCCCATTTGAATGCGTAGGGCGTCTACTTAGGAACTTAACTGCATAACCGCACCTTCATTTGGTCATTTAAATGCCTCTCTCCACCCAAATAGTCGTATCTGCCTAGTTACTTATTCATGGAACTCCCATTTTTCCGTATGTTACTGCAAACCTAGAGATTTTAAGTACGTAGTGTATAAGCACGGAATTTGCTAACTTAAGTCCAACGCAAGTAGTGTATAAAAGTTACTACGCATGCGCAGCGCATCCGTTTGTAAATATATCCACCTAAAATCATAAGAATTCTTAAGTGTGAATCAGTTCCGCAAACCCTAAGCCCTTATGTATGATTCTGCATTCCATACGAGAGCCTTCCATATCTGAACACTTAACGTAGGATTCTGCACGGGGTAAGTTCCAGGGGAGTGCAAATTACGTACGTTATCCTCCTTATCCAATTCTAATTGTGGATCCAGTCCAGAGTGCTGTATTAGAACAATACAACATTCAGAATGCTATGGAGGTGTGATAATGCACAGCCCTGGCAATAGCACTAATATGGGTACACATGAGACAGGGTAACCAGACGTGGTGAAACATTCTCTCTCCGTTCATACATAGGATTATCCAAAAATTATCTTCTTGCTTATCTCCATTATGGATACACTTTAATGAGTTTACAAAATAATATTTATGAACTGGATCCAAATTTCCACCACTGCACTCACAGCCACTCTCCTCGAACGTACAGACTTCCTATCTATAGTGGGTTTCAGCATTTAAATCAGTGATCTATAGAGGTCGTGATAAGGGTGTGGGTCCCAGACAAGGACAGACCTATTTCAATAGGTTTAGAACTGGCTGGGAAAATCGATTGCTTCTGCCTCGAACACTGAATATCGTGTTATATCCACAGAATATCGAACACTGTGCTCCAAAAGGTAAGTGAAGAATCTAACAACAACCCTCTCCTTAATCCTTACCCTAACCTTCCCATTCTAATACCCTAACCCACCCATCCCCGCAGTCCGACCATAACCCTCCTTTCCCTGCAGCCTGACCCTCACCCTTCCTTCTCCCATGCATGACCCTAACCCTTCCTTCCCCAGAGCATAACCCTAAAAGTCCCCGGAGGGGTGGCGGTGGCGGGCAGTACTTCCAAGACAGAATTGGTGAGTATAGCGATCGGCATGCTCACCCACTCATAAAAAGAAGATTCTAAAATGTCTGTCTACTCGATATAGAGACAGACGAAAAATAACTTTTGGCTGACTCTACTTCTCATATACAGCCATCATGCCATGGACTCCAACTGCATAATAGGCATACAGTCACATGATTTAGTGACATCGGGGCAGATCCTGCTGTACGTTTTTCTGCGAATTTACGTGTGGTATACAAGTAAATTCGCAGTTTTGAGCGAACTGCGCATGCGCACCGCAGAAAATACGCACATTCGCGTAGCGTATTTTCTAACGTAAGGATAATTCACGTATTGCGAACGTAAGTAATTACGTGTGGGCGTGCCAAAATTACGTTAGCGAAGAATACGTGCGAATTACGTGAAGTAGGCGAAGGGGGGGTATTTAAAGTGTACAGTATGGGCGTGCTAAGCTGCGTACGTTCGCGTAGTCTGTACGCCCGTTAGCGGACGTATTGTGTTACGTTAGGAAAAGTTAAGGTAGGGTTTGGGTAGCGTATTTTCACAAAATACGTCCGTGCAGGGGGTGTGTTAAGGGTAGCGTAGCGAATTTACGTACGCGAAAATTCGCTACGCGAACAAACGTAATGCAAACGTTGTTCAGGATCTACCCCATCATCCCTACACACAGATGTGCTATAACGTTTATAACTCGGGATCCGGTTTACACATGCAAAGTGTGTAAGTCGGATGCCTGGTTGGAAGTGAAAACGCACCTTCCAGATGTTACACAGCGGATCACCTATTGTGCGGAACGCAGCTCTGTATAACAGCAGAGCTGCAGACAAGGCAGGCCTTCCCCTTCACTCACCAAAAGTACACAAGGTGCATGTACATGAAAATACTGGAGGTTTACAGCAATCTTTCAGTTCCCTACTTCTATTATAGCTAAAAAAAAGTCACAGAAGGCTGGATCCAGACTTAAGTAAGTGCTTGAAAATAGTTACTCCTGGGCTAAACCATGTTGATTTCAGGGGGAGACAAGCTTACTGCACACAGATACTGACCAGCGTTACTATCACACTATTATTTAGACTTGGGCTGAGAAACATCACCTCTCAACTCTAATACTGTTTGCAACAGATGAAATATGACTCACCTGCAATTAACATGGTTTAGCCCAGGAGTAACCAATTTCAAGCACTTACTTAAGTCTGGATCCAGCCCTTTGTGACTTTCTTTGCTATAATAGTAGTAGGGAAGTAAAAGACTGCGGTAAACCTCCAGTATTTTCATGTATATCTTTTAGCCATCTCATACACAGCCATTCATATACATTAATGTCAAATACTGGTTTCAATCTCTCTTTAATATTAAACAATACATTAGATATTCTCTCAAAGAGAATATAAACATGAAAAACTTTCCATGAAATAATTCAAGACCGACAACTGTTACATTACTCTCTTCATAATTTAATAAACAAAGCTTTGTGAAAACTGGGAAAAAAGGTCTTGTGGATGTGTACTCCTCTGAGATAACGCTTCACCTGGCGATTCCTTTCACATGCTTTGACCTCTATTGTGTTCCCTCCATGAGGTCCTATCACCTTTATTCTTACGGCTTTCATGCAGTCTCCTTCCGGGCAGAGCACAGAGAACTTGAAAAGTCTGATCACATGCCGTGATCATAGCCATAGCTCACTTTCTGTCTGCACAGGAGTTGCGCTTGGCAAACGAACTTGCTGACAGAGAGGACTGTCAGAAGGATGTACTTGGCATCACATAAAGGCCACATGTGTGCCCACAAATTTGAAAACTACAATGACAGACTTAAAATTAAAACACTTGGCTTTTGAGAAACATAATAGGATAAATAATTTCTAAATTCAATGCATTCCAGATATCATGATCAGGTACCATAAAGCAAAATCAATATGAAAGTTACCATATCAAGACCAAATGTGTTACTTGGCACAGCGGGAGTGTGCTTGGGGCAGCTGAGTGGCGCTGGTTTCCCTGCACACTGTATGTCAGCATTTTTTTTCCTTTTAACAATAAAGAAAAAGGCCTTGAGAGGATGAGAAGAAGAAACGGATCGGAGTTCATGCAAAGCAACTGAACTTTCTGTGTCAGAAGTCGTCAAAGAGCTGCACTTATGGTACCCAAAGGCACATATTTAATAGCTCCAACTATAGATGTTTATACGAGAATAAAGCCTCTAAATATTGAATAATAATTACTATAAAAACATATATCTTTCTAAAAAAGTATTCATATTTATATTTCAAATAAAGATACGAGGGAATCCTCTCTTTTTATTCCTATAGTCAGGTGCATATTGATATTTTTATATATACACTGTAAGGCATATGTCCATGAGTTAGCACAGATGGCGGAGGCTATAGCTAGTTAGTGTCTCGCCATCACTAAACCATCACATTCAAAGCCAATGACAACTATTCACACCAGTGACATTCAATGCTCCACTGGTCTGCTAAGCAGCAGAAGATAAGCTATACCCTCCAACTAAAAGCATAGGAGTCGGAGAGTGGGAAGTGCCCTCCCCCTGTCATTACTCTCTCTCATACGGGCTTATGCTGCCATAAGCCTGCCTTAACTAAAGCATGCGGATCAGCTGTCCTTTACAACCGCTGATCCACACAAGTGTGGGACACCCCTCCAACACTGGACCATTACCATGCTTCCCCCTTCCCACCTTAGCGGGTGCGGGGGAAGCACAGCCCATTTGTTTTGAAATGGCATCATACAGAACTAAGTTCTGCACAATGCTAGTTACGCTAGTGTTACTAGCGTAACTTCTGGCCAGAGCTTCCAATTCGGCAATACATAACCCTGTTGCTCTGCTCTACATCTTACACTAGGTCATTTACAGTCTTTATGAACCATGAACTGCATACTTCACACAGCAAAGACCATACTCACCGTTAGAGTCCCTGGTAAAAACCAGGAATGTGTTAGACTCTGCACTCTATAGCACAGCAGCACCAAGATTTGTGAGTATTTGTATCATTGTTCATTCTGTAACCATTACAACTGTTTTAAAATTACCTGGTAAAAACATCTCGGCCTGATTCACACGTAAGAACGCGATAGGTTCCTAAATATACGCACCTAATAGCAATGAAACTCCCTCGGCACGCCCTCGGTTTTCAGGTTCTTATGTGACTTACGAGTGCCATAGGGCTCCCTTAACTGTAGGTTCGCATTTGAATGTGTAGGGCGTCTACTTAGGAACTTACCTGCATAACCGCGCCTTCATTTGGTCATTTAAATGCCTCTCCACCCAAATCTGCGTATCTGCCTAGTTACTTATTCACAGAACGCCCCTTTTTGCGTTTGTTACTACGAACCTAGAGATTTTAGGTGCGTAATGCATAAGGACGTAATTTGCATGCGTAAGTCCAACGTAAACAGCGTATAAAAGTTACTACGCATGCGCAGTGCATCCGTTCTTAAATATACACACCTAAAACTACGCAGATTCTTAAGTGTGAATCAGGCCCCTCATTCCCAAACCTAAAATGACAGAAATGATCTTTATGTGACAATCAGTATGGAGCAGATGAAGAGGACATTGTCTTTCTAATCGGATTACTTTTGTCTCTTTAATTCTATGGAACTGTCAATGTCTTATTATCAACATTTAATAGTCTTTATTGATCGCAAAAGACTCTTGTCTGGTTTTCGAAAATGTACAATGGTTAGAGATCAAACAGGCGATTACAGAAGAACAATATTAATGTATCATCTTGAAACTTTATATAATTGTTCATTTTAAAATATGAAGTAATACCTGTGATGTTGAATGTGATAACTTAAAATTTTTATACCTTTACTCACATTTTCTAATTATTTTAAACACACTAAATGGCCGATATAATCAATTTAACAACAGAAGATACATCAGAATATGTATTAAACAATCTTCAATAATATTTGGAATAAAGGAATACTAAAATAAGATTATATATGACACACTGTCATAGAACTCAAAGTTAAATTAAGTTATTTTGTTTTATTCAATGGTTCCAGAAAAATTAATTTTGTTCAAACATTACGGAAAATGTACAACCCAGTCTTGATTATACTCGGCAGAATCCAGAATTCTGGATCCTACAGACTCAAATTCAGTATGTTAGTCTTCGCAAGGAGGCTACCGTATTCGCAATTCTCTATGCCGTACATGTGAGGGGAGTGCACAACCTCTGCAATCCTCTCACATGTACTACCTTTCTGCATGCAGTCCTGCCTTTATTCTCCGCATATGGAGGAGCCATGTATTTATCTTATTTATTAACAGGTTTTTACATAGCACCATCAGATTACGTAGCACTTTACAATTTAGTAGACATTATAACAAGACTGGGTGGTAACAGACAGACTGAGTGGGTAGGATATTCAGAATTGATACATAAGGGCAAGTGCCGTAAATCACACAATGGACCAGCCAACTTGCATGATAAAAGTGCTCAGTGCTCTGTATGATCCAGTCACACAGCAGTGTTAAGCTGGCCATACACTAGACGATTATCGGCCCGATTTCCCAATTATTGGGTGATCGGGCAAATAATCGCTCTAGTGTATGGTACAGATAAATTTTTGAAACGTCAAATAAACGCACCAGAAACGCTCTGGTGCGATTATTTGATCGTTCAGCATGTTTGATTTTAAACAATATTTTTTAAACGATATTTTAAGGGAGCCAATCAGCAAGCTGAATGGCTCCCTATCCTTTTAATAGAC
>WWET01000004.1:1485589-1508803 GCA_011038615.1 Limnodynastes dumerilii | reverse complement strand
TGCAGCAGGGTCTATTGCAGGGAATAGTACAGAGAGGGACCAACCGAACCCGCGCTGTGTGAAGCGCAGATTCGGCAGATCCCTATCTGTACTACTCCCTGCAATAGACGCTGCTGCAGATCTATGCACTATGCTGCTCTGACAGCTTTGAAGGTATACTTTTAAGCATGTCAGAGCAGCTTTGCACATGGCTCTGCAGCAGCGCCATAGAGAGTGCTGCCTCCCCCTCCCCTCTTCTGCTAGGATTATCGGTCCCAGCAGAGGAGGTGTATGGTGCCGATAACAGGACATTTCCCTTGCGGGAAATCGTCCCGTTTATTGGCCCACCCCCTGCTGGGACCGATAATCGTTGTAGTGAATGGCCAGCTTTAGTAGCAGAATAGAGGGGAAATTTAGTATAGAGTGAAAGTGAACAAGTTTGTGTTAATCATAATGGAAAGACATATAATACTGTACTTGTAAATAGTGTAGACCAATGTTAAGTAAGTTAAGGAATTTGGTAGACTTGTCTTTAGAGGTGAGTTTTAAGGGAGCTCAGAGTAGAGGATAGTCTTAGTGGGTGAGGAAGGTTATTCCAGAGAGTGGTTGCAGTCCTGTAATCGGGAATGTGAGCATTTGGTTAGTGTGGAGGAGAGCTGTATGTCCTGTGAAGATCTGAGAGACTGAGCTGGGATGTATCTTGAGATGAGTGAGAAAATGTATGCAGGTGCAGTCTTGTTGATGGCTTTGTAGGGTAGCAAAAAGATCTTGGATTGTATTCAGAGATCCGTTTTCATGTGGAGTTGCGTGCATAGTTTTAGGGACGTATTAACTGTGCATGAGTAGTAACTTTATTTACATACATTACGTAGAATACACGCACGCAAGTGCCTAACGGACGGACTTGTGAATCGCACTTGGTGAAATACGTACGGATGGGTGGGGTAGATAAATGGACGTAAAAATTTACATGAAAGTGGGTGGGGGGCATTTAAATGAAGACGAGGGCGCGGTTATTAAGAATCGCACGTATGGCATACATATACGCACGTAAGTACACACATATAGAACAGAGTGGTATATGGACTTGTTAGTCCCCCCGACAGCACGGTGCTCCAAAAGGTAAGTAACTATTCTATCCCCAACCCTAAGTCTCCCCCCGCAGCCAAACCCTAAGGTACCCCCCCTTCCCACTGCAGCCTAACCCTAAGTCCCTGGAGAGGGTTACTTGCCTCTCCGGTGGTCCGGCAACGGCGCTTCCAAAAATAAATGGGTAACTAAGGCAATCACATACTCACCCTTTCATTAAAAAAAAGCTAAAACAGCTGTCATTTGAAACAGAGACAGCCGAAAAGCAAATTTCGGTTGTCCCTAATTCAACAGGCATCGGTGCAGGGACTTAAGAGAAACAAAAACATCACATATATGTTTCTTAATGTTCTAAATTACACTTAGTTCATTTTTCTTACTTTTCTTTTGACAAAAAAAATTTATAATTTTGAAATTAATAAACAAATTATACCATCAAAAACGTGGCACTAGCATTTGACAAGATGCAAAATTCTGAAATCTAAAATAGGTCTTTCAGAAATTAATTATTCTCCCCGAGGGTGCTTTCCTTCTTATAAAAATATATTTTTAACAGTATACTATGGAACTTTTTTAATTTGAGCTCCTAAGACATTTAGCACAGATAAAATGACTTATTGGACAGCAGAAACCAGTTGAGTTTTGCATGAAACTATGAGCAAGTGTATCTTGCATGTGTTAAAGGCAAAAATAGGATCCCAGCAGCATAGCTTTTTAAACAGGATGATTTTGGCACCTCTCATCTCACGTCATACACTGCCTGTAGCGTCCTCTGTAACTTTTGAAAATATGTTCTTGCATTATTTAGGGCAATGGTTCTCTTAGGCATCCTTCAAGGGACAAGTACTCAATTAAGTCCCATTTGCTTATTTTTATCTGTAGTGTGCTAGGTCATTTTTACAGTGTCTCAAGATCACACCAGCCACTCTTACCACTAGTAGGTTTATCTAATTTGCTTTAAATATTAAAATACACCAATCTGTCAGTCATAAAAAATAGCATTGTCGGTTTTTGCAAAAACTAAGTTAGTAGTTGACATTAATATATAGCAAAACATGAAATTATAGCATACATAATATTTAACTGTTGATGGTTTTTTTTTTAAAGATCGTTGGTACAACCTCACCTAAAATACTGTGTTCAGTTCTGGACCGCATATACGCAATCTACGTAACAAAATGGTACATAGATAGTGTAAAATAGTTACTACAAATGCGTAGTAGCTACACACATAACTATGCTTGTAAGATTAAAAAATGTAGACAAGAATCCGGGCCCATATCTCCAGAAAGCGATTGTGCAAAGAACAGCAACTAAAATGGTCCTTGGAATGTGTCACAAATAATACCAAGAAAGGCTAGAGGAACTAAACATGTATAGCTTGGAGCAGAGAAGGGAGAGGGGGGATATTATAGCAGCTTTCACATATATCAAGGGTTGTGACCGGCTAGAAGAGAGTGGCATTTTTCAAAGGAAGAGGTGTAATAGAACACGAGGGCATGTATATAAACTGGAGGGTGGTAGATTCAGAGGAAATGTGCGGAAAAATGACTTCAGTGAAAGGGTGATAGATAAGTGGAATAGCCTCCCATCTGAGGTGGTTGAGGCTAACACAGTAGAACAGTTTAAACATGCTTGGGATAAATATAAGGGTATCCTAAATCTCAAACTAAATTGAGGGTAAATAGAGTCTAGGGTAAGTACCGTTTTACATAATCAGAAGTGCCTAAAAAGCCACCTACATTCATTCCGTTACTTCTGAGAAACACTGGAACAAGTGGCAGATGTAGAAAAATTGTAGGAGTGCAAAAGGAGATACACTTTACTCAATGAAACTATGCTTATCTAGAGTCAGAAAGTGGATGTTATTACTGTTTTCTGAATTATTAAAATAATGTTTTCTGAATCAGAAAAATATATATTCTTACTTAATAGGACCTAAAAAGCAAATACATTGCTTTGCAAGCAAGATAGTTATATTTCAGACATCAGTGGATGTTAAACTAGTGTAAACTAAAACAATTAAGAAAAAAGTGCACTTTAGTTCAATTAAAAGTCAATGAAAACTAAAGTTGTATAATGATTACATTCTTTGTCACTTGTTGCATACAACTTTATAGAGAATAGAAGTGAACCGTACAATCTTCACCCAAACAATGTATTTTGTAAGTAACAGAATGCTTAGGCTTGTAAACAGTCTCAGCATGCCTTGATGTAAGGGCTTTCTGGGACCTGTGGCTCTCCACGAGTGTTAGCAGGTTTCCTAACTATGACTAAATATATAGCAGACCGCTCTGCTCTTTATTGTAAATGAAGAATGAAATCTGAGAGCGAATGGTGTCAGACCACAGCTCAGCCATCACCACAAAAGTGGACAACACAAGCAGGACGCTCCCCTCTACTCACTTTCCTGTAGCCGTGCGCGCTCCCGCGTCCCGTGTCTTCTGTGTGCGTGCACGCATCGCTCATCCTCTCTGTAGAGTGTAGATCGCGGTTCTCTCCTAGCCCCGCCTCCCCAGTCTATGTTGACACCGTGCCCACTCTACCCACAATGCACTGCGAACCCGGAGTGTGTCTGCAGACGGCGGCCATGTTGTGATGTGTTATTGCTTGGCCTCCCTCCCCCTTCTCCCGTACCCGTCTGGTCTGGTTCCCTGACCGCGGGAGGGAGTCTCCGCGCCGACGCCCGACCTGGTTGTTTACGAGTTTTACGTGAGAGAGGATCCGCCGCCGGAGCAGCATGGCCGCCATGTTAGGAGGTATCATGAACACGACTGTTACACTGCGGCAGAGGCCTTCCTAGGCCCCCGTGTCCCCGGTATCATTGTATATGGCCCCTCTGTGTCTGTGTTCTCGTTGCGGCCATACGTACTCCTATAGATCTGTGCATAATAAACACCTGTATTCTTATTTCTATTATATTGCTGCAATCCATTCTATTACCTCTGGCTGTATCTGTGACATCTGAACTTGCATGATTACTGTGTTGTTGCGATGGATAATGTCTAACTTATATTGTAATTTTTGCCTAATTGAATGTAAAAGCTTATTGTTCTGTATAAATACAGTATTTGGTGACAGCTGGAGGTGAATCATTTCCTTAGTCTTTTCATGTTGACCTGACAATAACAACATATAACATAATTACACAGGCCAGGATGCTTTCTTTTAACAACAGAAGTAACGTGTGTTATATAGATTGGGAGTAAAGACCCACACACTACATTATTTTTTTAAAATAAGCTTTAATAATTTAAAACACTGGATAAATGAGTGTTTGAAGTGATATTGTGTGAGCGTGTACGCTGAAGTAAAGTACGCATCTTTAAAAAAAAAAAAAAGTTGTACTGATCAAATCATTTGATAATGAAGGTTCAACCTAAAATTGTGTGGAGTGTGTATCCTATAAATCAGCATTTAAAAAAACTAGTGTGCATAATTTGCATGTATTGCATTAAACCCCCACCTCTGCTCTCATATTGACACAGTATATAAAATTACAAGCTACTCTATAGTGCGTTCCCAGCAAGCTTAGAGATGCAAGTGGGCTGAAAGACCTTTGCTGATGCACTACTTTGACGTAACGCAACCATATGTGAATACTACCGCCACAACCACAGGAAGAGCTTGGCACCAGAAGTTGCCATAATGATGTAAACACAGGGAGCCGTTAGCTGCCATTTTCCATGCATGACCTATCTTAATCATAAGTATTTGCATTTTATGTTAAGATGATTGTCCTAGCTTGTCAGATCCTGTTCTAGTTGCCAGGATACATTATTTTACTTGTCATGGATAGTGGGGCTTTTTCCCTTACATTGTGTATTAAAATATAATATTGGATATTGCAAAAATATACTGAGGTAATTTGACAAATGAAAAGCAATATTTGTTTTTCCAAATCAGTTTAAAACATATTTGATCTTTATCCCTTATATTTGGCTTTTTAATATGGCATCTTGGAATTTGATATCTATGATGCATAGGGGCTGTTGTCATAAAGTTCAATGCAAATAGAGGACATTATGTTATTTTAATGCTGCAAAATGGCATTCATGACTACTTTTTTTTTTTTAAGTAATAAGGGACCCTTTTTATGAGGATTATTACCCTATTAAGTTGTCATGTCATACCAATCAGTTTGCTGCACAACATTGTATTACGTGCATGCATGTTAGGTCAGTGCTTTAAAAAAAAATCCCAAATATTGTGCTTTTTACCCTACTGAAGGTTTCTGAAAAAAATAAATATTCTGATTCGAGAATTCAGTGATAACTGTTTTTTACTAAGTCAGGAACGATTTTTCATAGGTTGTATTTTATAGTCAGATAAATATGAATTGATGTAACAGGGCCAAAGTTCTGTAAATATTAACAATAATAACTTTACTAATGAACTGTAGTTTGAGACAAAATAATGTAGCATGTGGTAATGAGTTCGAATTTGGTACTGTTGAAGTATGGTCGGATCACATGGTGAAAGCCTTATATTTCCTAGCAAATTTTTTTTTAGCAGTACAATCTGGCACTTTTATATAAGTCCACTTATTTAAGAGGCTTTCTAGTTATGGTTGTAAAAACAGATGTGTGCTGTTTGAATTATAGAATTTAGAACAATCTCTTGATGAATGGGTTTCTTGCTTCTGCTGGTAAAGTTGGGAAGGTCAGTTAAGTCATCAAATGTAAACAGTTTATGAATGGAACTTTTCGATTGCCTTATGTCTGGAAGGAATTGATCTTTCCTCTTGTTGACCTATACCATGTAGTCAACCTTGCAGGGACATTTTAAACAACTCAATCGAAATGTTATTGTGCCATCTGCTATAGTTCTGAATGCCTCTGCTTTATCAGCTCTTGACAGGATTTTGACTCCTCAGTGCTGTTTTCCCAATGGATATTCTTTGCAATGGATACTTTAATATTAAGGTTAGAGTCTAAATCTGATTTCCCACCAGAACAAATCTTTAAGACAGAAGGTGCCTAATTAGGAATGTCATTATACCACAAGTCAATTCACATAGTGGTTGTTGATGACTAACAAAAAGTAAAGCAGTACTGTAATACAGCAGAGCAGTGTACTATGTTGTTTATTAAAACACCACAAAACACTTTTCTCTTTTGCATTACCTTTAACAATGCAATATTGTAATTGTCTCCTAGTTAACAGATATGTCTGCATGTGACCATTGGGCCAGGCACTGACATAACTCCAGGCTATTTCTGTACATCCAGTACAGAAATCGGGCTGGATCCAGACTTAAGTAAGTGCTTGAAATTAGTTACTCCTGGGCTAAACCATGTTGATTGCAGGGGAGTCATATTTCATCTGTTGCAAACAGTATTAGAGTTGAGAGGTGATGTTTCCTATCTCAAGTCTAAATAACAGTGTGGTCAGTATCTGTGTGCAGTAAGCAATTCCAAGATATATCCCTGCATGCAAAGAATACAATTACCTTGACTCCTCCTGCAATCACCATGGTTTAGCCCAGGAGTAACTAATTTCAAGCACTTAAGTCTTTATTCAGCCCATAGTCTAATTATATGTTCTATGCATGCACAGTACAAGGAAACTTCATATGTAACGCAGCCACCTGATGCTGTGCTCATTACTGAGTTCATTCTCCACACGGGAGGTGGGATCACTCACCATGCGTACCTTGTACGCATGGTGGGTGGGAATAGCTACTTAACTTAGACAGTAAAGGCACTGCTAAGCTCTTGGAAACAATGCAGTATTCCGCATGTGCAATGATGTGTATGGAATACTTAAGGTAGGTAGTTCTGGCCACGGATTTAACCTCCGTTTATAGGTGTGAAGGTGGAATGCCCTGTTATACGTACAGAGTTAACGATCACAAATTCCAGATTTCGCTATTAAGTCTGGATAAGGCCCATTATGTCCAACCCCACCACTGTGAACAATCCGCATCTGTACAAAAGATTTTTTCCATACAAATGACATGTAGAAAACATATATAGTATATACTAAAGGAATGTAGACATGTCTATATTGTTTAAAAGTTCTGTAACTGTTCTATCCAGTATAGCTTCTATTATTTCTATTTGTAACGTCTCATTCATTTTACGGAAATTTAAAAATACTGTTTGTTATGTATAACTATGCGTTGAACCTTGGGAAATTATACATTTGTGTGCAATTCTTTTATTATGCAGATTACATAAACAGCATCACGGCTGTTTTTTATTGTTTGACCACTTAGAAGCTGGATAGCTCTGTAGAACATGCTCAGTACACACTCAGTGATGTTTCTGTTCATATTGCAGTAATACAGATGTGGCCATAATAAGCTGGAAACACATGAGAATTTGTTTTTGCTAGGCTTGTGTTCTCTGCTTGGACATTACTTGCTAAATTGTCATTGTGGTCGGTACCTGTGGGTTTTTTTTTGTTCATATACTGTCAGCCCTTACTGATTGATTACTGGTAGACAGGAAAGGCCGAATCCAGAATTAATAGCAGATTCCAGCTGTCTGCAGCGGAGGATACCGTACAGAATTTGCTATCTACTCTTCCATATATATGGGAGGAGTGTACACCATCACCGGCACTACCCCCTCACGTAGGGCCCTTCTGTGTGCAGAATACTACCCTAAGTCTGTGTACACAGAAAGACGGCTTATGATATGCTGCATTGTACATAAGGGCTTCAGAGTCCCTATTGTACTATTTTCATTAAAGCCCCCTCCCACCATGCGTAAGTTGTACGCTTGGTAAGTTGGGACACCACACCGCCGGAGACTGATTTCCGCATTGAAACTCAGCAAATGTCTGCTGTGTTCTGACGCAGAAGTCTATTTATGCACATGTGATATTTGAACGCAAGCCTAATTACGCACGCTGCTTGTCTGAGTCAGCTTGTGTTATGAAGTCTGGATCGGGTCTGAAAGGTTTAAACTCCCCTAAATATAATGGACGTTCTTGTTCGTCAGACTGTTTCTCGTCTCTATCAAAGTTGAGTTGTTATTTTAGTCAGATTTCTTCTATTCTTCTTGTGTAAGTAAATTTAAGGCAGGGGTGACTCCCTGTACTGTATCTCCACCTTTTAAACCATTTTAAGGCTCCATAAACCATTACGCAAGATGATGTTTACCCTGAAGTCTATCACCATGACATCATTATGTGCAGGAAAAAGCTTCGGCTTCCAAGACAACCACAGGTGTATAACCTTTGCCTATACCATGGATTTCTAAACTGCCCCAAAACGCTGATGTTTTCAGTACCTACGTACTGTGTTTATCTTAGCAATGGTCTTCATTTTGTGTTACAATTGTTTATGCTTAGGAAGTCTCTTTAAAATAAAGATCCAATAACAGTCTGTGGATCTTGGGATTACAGAACAGAGAGTACAATTTAAAGACATTCCTTGACTTGTATAACATATTTAAGAAAGTGCTAGTCACTTATTTCCAGAAGTGGAGAAATGAAATAGATGGGAAAAGATGTGCAGTGAGTTGTGATTCCCGTAATGTCAGATAAAGTGCGTCTTGGTAAATAGAAAGCAGATATGTTGCACTTTTAATATATAGACTCTTCCTGGTGGTTTAGAATAGCTTTGACCTCTATCTTAGCCAGAGGGCTTTTTTTTTTAAAATAAGGGCTAGTTTGCTATCCAAATTCAAAGTCCTTTTCAATGAGTGGTTTGGAATTACGATGTACTCAGTAATGGACTCTGTTTTCTTGATTTTAATAATACCTTTCCTACTTTACCTAAATCTCTTATAAAATCTGGCTTATATTTGCGTACACTGTAAAGCTAAGAGCAGCAAACATGTTCTTCATAGGATTGCACAAAGGTTTGGTATGTATAAGTAAAAGTATCCATGCAGTGGTAGCATAGTAGCAGAAATACTCCAAGCAAGTAAGAATCTGACCTCCATAAAGTAATTTGTGACTATTTTGCCACTTTTAATCTGCTTTAAGGATTGTGTTCTTTTATGGCTGACTCTGAATATACTTGTTTTGATAGCTGTTACATCTGCCAGATGAGTGGGATAAGTACAGGCGTTGTAGTGTAAGGAGACATTCTAAATAGTTTTGAATGTGTCCAAATCTGTAGAGATGGGTTTTTGCCTTAGGTAGTTTCCACATTCCTTATAATCTATGTAAATGTGTTGCCTGCATGTCTTCTCACACCTCTGATGGTTGAGTGGACAGATATACAGGCCTATGAGAGTGATGAACAAGACTTAACAAATGTATGAAGAGCAATTTCAGTAAGGGAAGTTGCAACTTAAGGCTTCCACGGAAGTAAGGGCCAGTTTTGTATGTTGGCCGATATTTACTTGAATGGAGTTTTATGATGAGAGTTTATTTTATATCATGGTTGCCTACCTTTTCTGGGAGACCTTAGAAAGAAGAGCAAGCTGGCAGCATGGGGCAGGTCACCTTAGTACCTCTGTAATTTGCACCATTGCTGGGAAGAGAGGGTAGGACTGTTATTGGTGTAAGGACCAAATCCTCACCTTCTCCGTACATGCAGGGTGTTTAATTCCACACGAGAGAGGGGAGTGGATTTCTCCTGTCACACCCCTCTCTCATGCATAAGATGTGTGATTTACACTGCCACAAGTCATGCTTGCGGATCAGTGTTCCCTCTGACCTCTAATCCGCTCGTAAGTGCAATATCCATCCCACACTGTTAAATTGAAATGCTTCCATCTGCCTATCTTAGCGTGTGGAGGGAAAGCACCGCCCTATTCTACTTAATTTCCATCGTGTGGAACCAAGTACGCTCGTACCCTCCCGTCCATATAGCCCACTTACACACGACGCGACCAACAAAACAAAATTTTACGGAACAGGCAGCTACTAGGGCTTTAGAAGCTTAATTCTCCATAGTGCAGTGACAGCCAGGAGCTCTGCTGTCTGTGTCCAGTCCAGTATTATTACTATCCCTACCTGGCTACTGTTTAATACCACCTGGCTGGCAAAACACTGTGCCAGCCAGCCTTTGTAATATCTGTATCTTGATGTTGGTCTTGGAATTGACATGTTGTAAGTTTGGGCTGTTTGTTGTTTTTCAGGTTGTGTGTGACATAAAATTTGGACATGCGTGCTAGAACATTTAGGCCACTTCTAATAGTGATGCTGTTTTTTTTTAAAGAAATATAGATTTAATTTTTTCTAGATATTTTAATATAAATTCTAAAAGTACTTTATTTTTCCCAAGATGCAAGTTTCTCCCCTTTAATTCCTTTCACTTTACTCTAAAATGATTAGAATTTTGATTAAATCCTATTGTCTACAATTCCCAGTTGTGGTGCACCTGGTCTCTGCTAGGTCCCAATATGGCGGTAGATATGGATCTTGGAGTGAATTTGTTGAAGTGCTTATCAGTGCAAACCTTTCATAAGTAGCTCCCTGGGTTCCATACATCTCCCTTTTCATAAAAACAGTCAAGAGTACTCTGACAACCAGTCAATACAAAAATGTATATATGATGAATAATAATCATCTAGTGATAACAGGAGAAAGCCTAAATAATTGCATGTGTTTGTTTGAAATCAGATGCTTTCCTGATGATTCTCTGTCATTGATTATGTTAATAAGCCTCAATGATTGACTGATTACAAGTGGGTACCTTGTTGTGGGTAATCCTTTGGGTCCTGGTTTCTGGTATTCTTTCCATATTTTTACATTAAACTGTTATCTTCAGTTGAAGGAAGCTGTGGTCTGGGAACAAACGGTATTCAGTTTCACAGCTGAAGGTCAGGAGATAAGGGAATAGAGAACTGTATGGAACATGTTCAAGTGATGTTAGGACAAATATTAATAAAGGCAATTGACACTGCATAATGTTGTGTAAACAGTAGTATTTATCTCATCTCATGGCTGTTGTCTTAAACATTACAAAACGCTACATGTTGAGACCACATTCACATCACTACCCTTGAAAGACGCAGGGTTTAGAAGGGTTTTTGCTGGGCAAATTGCTGTGTAAAAAAAAAAATACGCATTGTAAGTCTCCCTATAACCCGGGAAATTCCCGCGTCTGACCCTTTCACATGTGCCACGAATTTCCCGTGTCTGCCCTGGCAAGCGACTCAAGCAGCCAAAGAGGAGTTTTTAATGACTCCAAAAAATGAAGGAGAATTCACTTTTTCAACAATGTATGGGACTTTAAAAAAAAAAAACAAGGGCCTGAAAGGAGACAGGCGGCATTTTGTAGTACTTGTATGTCTACTTTCTGGTCCACCCATAGGCGGAGACATGCAAGCTGACAGATTTCTTTACTATTGCCATAGAAATGGTAAAGAAATCTCTCCAATCAGGTGTCTATGTGTAGGACCCGTGTGTTAAAAACAACACGGGACCTTTCACCTTACCCTGTGTGAGAACCAGGAAAACCCTTACTTTTTTCTCAGGTCTGAATGCTGGGTGATTAACCCCGGTTCTACAAAAATGGGACCTTTCACATCACCACCAACTACCCAGGTTTTTGGTCAAAAGCCTGGGTGGTGGTGTGAAAGGGGTTTGAGGGATATTTTCCTGTCCATGTTCATACATACATACATACATTCATGCATACACATACACTGATCTTCAAGATCAGACAAAAGAAAAACAGTCTAAAGCAAGTAACCAGAACCTCCACAAATTAAACCAATCTATTCAAGTCGAATGTATTCCTTACAAAATTTTCCCATTTATTGTCGTATGTAGCTGTCAGCGAAAGTACTGAGCATCTTAAAAGCATTTCATGTGTTGAATATTTTTTTTTTTTACCTGAAAGTGGTTTGAAAGATGTTGATAATATTCCACTTACCACGATATTCCTCTTTACAGATGATGACTTTGATCAATTTGATAAGCCTGGCGCAGAAAGGTCTAGAAGAAGAAGAGCTACAGATGATGACTGGGACAGGTAGTCATGTTTCTCAGACTGTTTAAGCACTATACATTGATTTACATCGCCTCTGTATTTGTGATGACATGTAGATTCTACTAATAAGAGATGCTGCATGCTTATCCCATTTAAGAAAGATGTAGGATTTACCGAGAGAGAGAGCGCGGTAGCATGCAGAATTTAGGAATCTTCCTTTTATCATTTGGACTGCTGGTTTCTAAGCCAGTAGCTATTACATGAACATCTTCAACTGAAATAATTGATTAATTAAAAAATAAATAAACCTATCATCGCAACATGCGTGATTCTGACATATGTAAGTATATTTGCAAGGGTACAAATGAGACATTTGCTTAGCATGCTGATGGTATTATTTATGTAATGCTGTGCTCACGCTTTATAAATCTGCCTGCACTGATTCAAAGCTGAAATCCTTTTAACTGACCCCAATGTAAGGAGTAAAGCTCCATACACACTTTCCAACGAGCTGTAATGAGCGTTCGCCTTAACGTCTGTCCTACGCCGGGGCGCCTATCATGGGCTGCGTACACACAAGAAGAGATCTCTAAAAGAAAATACAGGAAGTCAATGGCACCTTTGATTTAATGTAAAAGTTAGATACCATGTTGTGTGCAGTATGCCCTGTAGGTCCAACCGTCATACCCTACGGTCATATTGGTTTCTTTCATGTGATTTATTGGACTGTGTGTTGGGCATCTTCAGTTCTGACATAGCTTGCTGTCTGAATGTGTGCTGATAAGGTTCTTCCTGCAGTAGCCTTTGAGTAATGATGCCATGTAAGTTAACATTATGTGTTACATTGTGATGTGTTGTATAGTGGAGTTTTTTATATTAATTATTCAATTTACATTTTTCAGTGAGCTAGAAGATGATCTGCTCGAGGAAGATTTCTTGCCTGGAAAAAAAGTATGCCATTTTCATAGGTTGATGTAAAGAAATAAAATAATTATAACATAATTCTTTTGTTTACGCCACATGTTTAAACTTTACTGATTTAATGCATTGTCCTCAGGTTTCTCCAGATCTTTCAGATGAAGAACTTAATGATGATCTTCTCCAAAGTGATGAGGAGGAGCAGGATACAGCTAATTATAGGTATGTCCGTATTTTTTACATTATCACCATAGATTGAATATAAATAAATATATGGCAGTGTCAAAGTACTATTATGTTAGTAACTGATGGCTCATGCTGTGGGATGTGAACATAAATTGCACAGGGCCACACTTGAGATGTGGCTTTACATTGACTTGTGTTACTTACTTCACTGTGGTTTCATTATCCAAGTAGCTCATTATTACGAGCAGGATCAATCAGTGACTCTAAAATGTGATGTCTGTGTTGTGAATTGACAGCCTTCCTGCTTTTAGTACCTGTACCTGCAAACTGTCACACTTCCTGGTTACACTAACCGAGTTCAGGAAGAGTTAAGGTTAACACTGCAACAGACTCCTCATATGTCGTCGTGCTGCCTACATCAGAACAATAAGGAAGAGGCATTGCTACAATAGCATGCATCTATTGTATTACAGTGGTTAGAGTTATTGTTTTGCATATCTACATCTACAGGTTTATTGAAACCGATCCTATACCAGCATTTTTTCCAGACAGGCTATTGGAATGAAAAAATTACAAACATGTTTTTGATAAACTTCTCTGACTTCTCTCTGCACTGGCCCAAGATTACCCAGACCATTAAAAATAACACAATGGTTGAATTTGTTTTGTTATCACAGTTCACAAGGAGTCACTGTTAGTCTCAATGCCACTGCCGGGGAGATGACATCCTTTGACCTTTCTAAGAGCATGAATGAAGAGTGCGTGGCAGAGGAAGCAGAATATGAAGAGGCAGAGAATGAGGAGGCCTACGAGAGCCTTGAGATGCAAGACGCTGGTACTGAAGATTTGCCGGATGATTCCTGTGAAGAAAATTATGCAGAAATGATTGATGAAGAACAGGTAGAATATGGTGATGAAGAAACCACTGATGAGGTGCTGGAGCTTGAGATCAATGAACCTCTGGATGAATTTCAAGTAAGTCTGCTGATTATGGTTCTTCCTTCGTGTGCTTTGAGTTAAGGTTGATTTTAAAGTTATTCTCTTCCAGAATGAGAGCTGAAAATAAGACCTATTATCAGCGTCTGCCAGTTTCTTTATCTAGACTGTGACAGTTTCTGTTGACAGCTTGTTTGTTGTAGGGTAACAGCCCTTTGTCATGCTAGATAGCAAAAGAGAATCATGACCTTGAGGATTGTTTCCTTGTGGATGGAAACTGCTTTGTGTTCCTGGGTCCACTTGCAATTGTTCATACTATTTAATGCAAAAGCTATTATCCAAGCTTTTGAACAAGATCTGATAATCATCTAAAGCTAAAAGATTATTGACTTCCTAAAGACATCTTTAAGGTGCTTACTCTAACGGAATGATTGATTGCTCTCGCCAGTCATCTTTGTAACTAATAGCTGTCCAAACCTGAATGAAGAGATTGAAGGGACCATGTTTGTTCACAAAGATAATAGATTTATAAAAGAAGCATTATTTTGAGGGTAGGTCGGTAAAGAAAAGAGAAGGTTAACTTTGTTAACATGCTTTAGCATTTCAGTAATTGCATCGTGAACTTACATTTTTTATAGATTGGTTGTTTATACAGCGTTAATTTAATACATACTTGTTTTTTCCCCTACTATATATAGGTGATATAGAATTATTTATGAAATTCGCTGTTGTGTGTTGTTGGCGAAGGGGGTTAACTTAGTACCATTTTTGAGGGCAAGTTATCTAACTCCAACATTGAGAGGAGTGGACCGCATCTTCTAAAAGATCTTGTGTATCTGATGTTGTTTTAAAGAGCCTGGGCTGTTTTCAGACTTAATAACGTTTGCAAGCGGTTTTTAGCGATCTGTGCATGCATGTGCCAGAGGTTGCGCATCGGATCTCACAATGTACGGAGTTGTTTTTCACACAAGGTGACTATACTCAGTGTGTGGGAGAATACGTAATTTGGTTGGAAGGAGGCATTTAAATTACACGTTATGGGCTGGGTTTGGCATTTCTGCACGTACATTCGACAAGTCCACACAACGATATGCACTAAGACGTTAAGGTAGGGCTACGACACGGTGAAGTCAACTAAATTCCGCCCGTCAGAGTTGAGTGTCATGAGAGTACACTTGGCACATAAGTGCAGAATTTTGCTATTCCGTGCGCTCCTAAAGCACTTAAGTCTGAATCAGGTCCCCTGTTCTCAGGCCTCATGTGAGAACTTTTTCTCAGCCTGTGTTTCTTTGTACCCCGTTTTTGCTTGGAAATATCAATTAAATGATCTTTTTCTCATGTAACTATTGTTTTAGTCTGTGAAATTATACATTTATGTGGCAGTAGTAAATGCTGATTTGTATATGGTCTGTCCAAATCAGCTATGACTTTAATCCTACCTCCTCTTGCCACTTTGGTCATCTTTATTGTGCCCATATAACTCATATGGTTTGGAGTTGGGGAAGCTTAAAAAATGTTTGGCAGCTAAAATACCTGAGTACAAGTTGTAGCTTTATATTCTCATCACCGTTTTGCCCACCCAAAGATTCCCATCAAATTAACATATTTATTTTTGGCTTCCTGGTATTTTAATTGGTTGTGATTATTCTGTTTATATGTGAAATGTTGTGTGTTCTACCTGCAATTGAGTGATATCTAGTCTCCACAAATGCTTGTATGTTTGTGCAGTAGATATGTTAGTTGTATCTAAAAATATACGTTAGCTTTTTTTTTTACCTGTAGCATTGAAAGTCTGCGTCTCTCGTTAGAATTTTTTTTTTCACCAATAATGTAACTGAATGGAGCTTCAGTGTGATGAAATTACATTTGTGTTTTCAAGGTAAAAAAGAAAACAAAACAAAATTCATTTAATTATAACTTGTTGACAGGAACGTGCCAAAGCCATGACATAAGTAATATAACTTCTGTTTGTTGTGGTACTTAGTTCATGACTTTCATAAAATCTACACCCGTTTATTAAAGTTGATCTGGTTTTATTTTGTAAGGAGGAAGAGTATTCACAGTCATTCAGAAGGCAGGAAGTCATTGAAGAAAAGTACAACGATGATACCACGGAGGAAGTGACCGAGCCAGAAAATCTTGCCCAAGAGCCTGAAGAGGTAACGAATGCTGTGCTTTGTAGCAGCATATGAGGATCTGCATAGAGAAATAAACCTGCACTGACATTATAGGTGGTCATTTGTCTGTAACTTTTTTGATGAGAATATCAGTAATTGTATGAGTCCCACTAGTTTAACTCTGACAAGTACCAAAAAAAATACGTAACTCTGCTGGATCCCAAGGAGGTTATGTGGGTGTTAATGCTGCACATGGTTCCAGCAGAGATCTGGATCCTCAGGATTCAGGCGTCTGTGCTCTTAAGTCTTTCTGACGGCTGGGTGGGATGAGAGGTGTTTGCATGTTGGGAGGGGGGTCTTACTGAAATGCTTAAGCCCTGATATACGCATCGGCTCCATTTTCTGTTGGGCTGGTGCACGGAAAAAGTTTGGAGCACGGAGGACGTGTGTGTGTGTGTGTGTGTGTGTGTTTAACGTGGCACATATGGAATTTAGCATTACACTATCAGAACTCTGCTGCAGAGGAGATACAATAAGAGTGACAGCAGACTCCTGGATCCGGTCCAATGTCTCTTTTACATCAGATCATCCAATTATTGGGAGATTGGACCAATAATTACTATGGAGTACAGGGCGGATGAATTTAGCAAATATAATTGGTCCAGACTAGGGTTTGATAGTCTAATCGTTCCTGATTGATACTGTCCTTAGTAGGCATTTTAGATAATTGGACCCTGCCCCTACACCATCTGACTGGAGTTTCCCCATCACACTGACTCTCTGTTTATTGGGATGTACAGCAATAGTAAAGTAAATAATAGTAATGCATCTCTGACTCCATCTGTGAAGGTGGCTGTGCAGCCTTGCAGAAATTACTTTATTACTGCTGTACTTTATATGCCGATTGAATATGGGATCGACAAGGTGGGGAAACTCCTGCCAGGAGGATGAGTGTTCCAGGCTACAAGTACAACTACTGACCTGTCGGTAGGAATACAGGCTCGGAGCATCAGGGTGCATCACCGCTGGCCTGCCAGCCAGCCAGCCAGATAAACAGCTGCTGTCCGATGTCCAGATTATCGGTCACAGCAGGGAAGGAGTGTGGTAACGATATTGGGAACCTGCCTTAGTGGAAAATTGTTCCTGTTGTGACGTTAATCATTGTAATGTTTGACTGGCTCTACAAGGCAGGTCCATTTTATTTTATTTTTAACATCTGTCTACCTTCATTTAGAAAACGTATCAATGTTCTGGTCTTATTTTGACAATTGGCTGGATACAAATTCTTTCTTCATGGTTGCCACAGTTTTACTGGATTGGAGCTTTTATCATTTGTGTTTTGGGTAATGTTTTTAGGTACAGGCTGAGTCACAAGGCTTACAACCTGACACTAAAGAGGAGTCTGATGAAGATGAAGATGAGGAAGAAGGAGGTGGTCGTATACGTTTTAAAACCGAACGTAAAGAAGGAACTATTATTCGGCTTTCTGATGCCACCAGAGAAAGGCGCAATATTCCAGAAACCTTAGGTATGTTTATATATTTTATTTGTTTGTTCTGGAAGGCTTTATGAATATATACATTTTAAGGATTTTGGAATGTGAGAAGCCCTGAAATTGTTCCAACATAATCATAATCTTCTGTGTTTGTCTTGATGGTTGCGGGATCCTCTGTCCTGTAGAGCTTGCTGGGTGATGTGCAGGCTGAGGCCCAGTCGTTTGCATGCCATGGGAAGGCAATGACAAAATACCAAGGGCCTGATTCCATTATCCCCTCTCCCACGTTATTTGCAGTGCTAATTTTGTGATTTTTTTTTGGGGGGGATATTTATTCGCGCCTCATAGAGGCACTGCATGCTTTTCCCATCAATCGCGGTGTGCGAATGGAATTGAATCGGGCCCCAAGTGATCACTAATTGTGATACTTTTTAGTCCTGTGTGATTATCCAATCAGGATGCATGCTTGTGCTTGGTTCAGCCGCTTTCTGTAATTTAATAGGAACAGGTTACATATAATGATTACTCATTTCAATCTTTGTAGATATTAATCTGAAAGTTTTGAATGAATAAATGAAGGATCCTGTCAACAATATCCTAAATCAAAAACAAAACTACAGACTGTCTGCTTTAAGTTACAATTCACAGAGAAAGTGTGACAAGTTTAGTAGTGTGCCCTCTGCTGGTCACTATATGTAAATACCATGGCAGACATCCATTCTGTCTGGGAATGGGTACTTTTAATGTATTCTTTTTAAAGCACCTTTTGTTTTTGGTAGTTTTTTATACTAAGCATTGTTTGTCTTGTTCTTCCTAAAAGATATTCCTCCTTTATGTGAAATAGATCTGTTAGGAATACTGACGCTAGAATTTGGATTGGCTTAATTTCTTTACATAATACATTTATTTATTAATAAATAAACTTAATTATCCATTCTTCTGATATGTATGCAAGGTCATACAATGGAGAGTATTAAATGATTGTGATGGAAGGGAATGCTCTAATTGCATCCTCTGTCGGTGAGTGATGATAAACACTTTTCTAAAGTGACCTAGTTGACTTCCTTGCGCCTCTACTTAAAATTTTGAGTAATATAAAGAAACACTTAAAGAATGAATTAACATTTCAGTTGAAGTAAGGAACATAATTTTCATCCTGTCACATACTGGTGACCTTTTGTGACAGCTTGTCTCTATTGGAGAGAAGTATTTTATGTGCTGATTAAAGATGTCACTTGAAACCATTTTATTACTAGGGATGGTGAAATTAATCTTGACACTTAGAGCCAGATGAAAAATAATTGCTGATTCACAGCATTAACTGTGGATGGGATTCCACTGCAACCAAGAGCGGGAGGGATGGAGGGGGATGTGGAGGAGGTAGAGATCACGTATCTGTTTGTATGTTTGACTTAAACCCTTTCCGTGTACAGTGTTGTTTGTGCTCTTATAAACCTTACATATGTCATTGTGCTCATGTTGCTATTTTTCTGTATACGTGTCTATAACTAATAGCATGCTGTTTGTTATTTGTGCTGAAATGCATCAACATTCAGTGTACGTCCTAATAATTGCATCCTATGACCTAAAAATGACCTGATGGTGGCGCCATTGAGTTGTATCAGATCTTAGTAATGATACCCACCTTAAGTCTCTGAAGGAGCTAAGATGTCTCTTTAATTGATCTGTGCCTTAAACTAGTCTTCTTTCCTAATACAGAGCTTTCTGCAGAAGCCAAGGCATCCCTGATGGAGTTTGAGGAAATAGAACGTCAGCGCAAGCTAGCTCGTTATGGTTCAAGGAGAGGTGGCAGAAGAGGGGTTAATTATGGAATGATTAGTGGAATGGGAGGTCAAAGGAATGACTACAATGACAGAAGGAACATGAGAAATCGTGCACCTCAGGGGGTAAATATTTGTTTAATGACATATCATGTTACTAATGAAGTACAATCGTCTATAGAAAACTTTAATACAAGTTTTTTTATATATAATATTTTACTTAATCGTTTTTTATGCGAAGACAATAGACTTACTGAAAATGTATAGACTTTTATACTGTTTATAAAAGCCACCACTAAGCTGTACTGTACCACTAAATGTATTCCTAACCCAATTGTGTCAAAAGCCCATTCAGTAGCCCTTGTAAAAACAAGCATTGCCCTTTCACTTAAGATGACTGCTCCATGTTTACTGGCTTTCTAATGAAGATATTTGTATTGTTTTATGCATACATTGCAGTCACTAGAATCTACAGTCCTTTAAAAATGTTCTATAGCTGATTTGTGCGGGCATTATTTAATGCCATGGATTGGTCAATTGCCCTTCAAAGTTGTCCTTTTGCCATTTTTAAATCTATACGTTTTAAATGCGGTCTTTCATTAACGCACATTTTTTTCCCCAGCAACACATTCGCAGTCCGTTCATGCAGCAAAATATACAGCCGCTCCTTTCAATGCCACGGTCCCGTAACCCATCTGATGGCTTACATTCACAACAACAACAACAACAAGAAAAGTCAAGAATGGGAAATAATGTGGCAACACCTTCCAAACAACAACAACAGCCTAAGAACATCCATATTAATCCCCATTTTAAAGGCAATGTTGCACCAGTCCAAGGTTTGATCCTTTTTTCATTTGTTCTAATAGCCCACCATTTTACTCTCTTTATTTAGATATGACCAATGTTTTGTGGTGCTGTGTGAGTAGAAATGGAGATTCATTGCATGTGTCACATCTCTAACGCACTGGGGTGGCTTCTTACCCATCAACACTGGGCTACATGAATATAGATGGCTACTTGCGTTGCCTTCAGCCTTAGCTGACCGTTGATGGGGTCATAATAACATGCTTTTGTGACTATTAGCACTTTGGCAAACAAGCAATGGAAGTTGTTTTTACCATTTCTGAATGACCAGCACTGTAGTTCTACTATGAAGCGAAGTACTTGATCTATGATTCTGGTATGCTTTTTGGTGTTAGGTTTGTAGTGTCTGTCTATACATACACCATAATAATACAACATAAAGCAATTAAAATAGTGTTTCCTGTGATGTGTAACAACTTTCTAAGCTCACTGATAAAATTTAAATAAAAAAAACCATAACGCTGTTAATAAAGCTAAACAATTTGATCAGTTTAATTTATGATCCTAACCTTCTAAGTCAGTTTATAAGACCATTGTAAGAGTTTAAATAAAGAAAAACAACGTAAAATACCTTCATTTTCTTCTCATTTTAGTGCCCCTGCTGCCAGTCCCAAACCAACCCCGTCCTTCAATGGGTCCACCAAGGTTTCCAGTGAGTATCCGCTGTTATTGTGCTATTTATGGATTAACATAGACAAAAGCACCCAGGTGTGATGAAACTACAACTTCCTACAGCATGGGTAGAAGTAATACCCTACAAGCATGATGGGACTTGTAGTTTCAGTAACATCTGGTGTGCCACAGGTTACCTATGCATATCTCTCTCTCTGTTTCCCCCCACCCCCTTTGTTTTTTTATATATTTTGTGAAATCTTGAAGGTAAAAATATGATCTATAAACTTAATGCCGTCAATATAGTTAAAAAATAAAGACACTCAAAGATCAAATCATTTATTGTGGCTAAACTTTCCAATTGCATTAATGTCATTCCTATTAAGATTGTCCTGTTTGTTGGGTGCATTGTAGCCAGTATACAATGAGATGATATAGTGTGTGGCCAGTTTAGACTCTCAGTATGCAGCTTTACTTTAAAATTGTTATTTAGACTTGGTTTAGGAACCATCAACTCTAATGCTGTTTGCAACAGATGAAATTTGTCTCCCTAGCAATTCTATAAATATCGTGGAAAAATAGTTTTCATTTCTTCAGATAAAAACATTTGCTGCATTACATCTATCTGTTGTCTTATTTCCAAATTGTGAATTCCTATTTTCGTGAAACTCCCTCAGATTCCCTTTCTTTGCAGCATTTCTAGAGGGTTATATTCTGCTTTCATAAAATATTGATTTATTTAAAAATGTAAATTTTTTCAAAATTGTAACTTTCATTGAGGTGGTATATTAAAGTGTTTTGCTCTCTAATTTTCACATGAGAGAGCTATAATGCTTCAAACATTATATGCATTTAAATGGTTATTCTCAGCTGGCTAAAACCATTTATCTTGTGCGACAAATACTTTTCTTTACTATCCTGACTGTAGTGTATGTGTGTATGTGTGTATTTGTATGTGTGTATGTGTGTATGTGTGTACGCATCACTAGTCCAATAATATTGTATGGAGAAAAATGAATATATTCTTTGCTCACCAGATCTTGAACTGAGGCCATGGTATCAGGTGGTGGAGAGTGACATTTCCTACTGGATGCTTAACATAGCATTTCATGGAAATTATGCCTGAATGAAACTGCTGTCCCTATTTGAATGTGTATATGTCTTGATAAAGGATCTTGCATATGTAAAACCAAGCCTAGTATTGGGCTCAAGCTATTTTACAGCTAATGCTTTTACATACAGTACTAAGCTTAATAATAATGCCAAAGTTAAGTTTTTTTGTTATGTCAAATGTATAAGTAGTAGTGAACAGATGCACTGTGAGATCCTTCCAGCTGTCAAATCTTGTCAAGCCAGTACAGAGGGAATGCAGTTTAAAATGCAGCTTACATAATATTGAACATCCTCCTTTTTCTAGTGGTCTCTGATTAATTACAATTACCATATATTATCATACCATCACATTTAATCATATCAATGAATTCCCTTCTGCTGTTGGCTCATCTTAATATGACTGCTTTCACCATGCTATTTAGAGGAAGCTTAGCTGTTTCTTTATTAAGTAATATGATGCTTGTGAGTTTTGTAGTATGAAGACTACAGTGGAATGTTCTGAGTTTTTATTGTTAATGGAAGAGTTTTTTTAATATGCCCTTGTGTCTGCTATGTCCGCAAGGTCTTCTAGGGCTGACAATATTCTTTCTGATACTGTCACATGACCATTCACGCTGATTCTAATTTTCTAATGTCACGTGACCATGCTTATTCTAATTTTCTAATGTCATGTGACCATGCTTATTCTAACTTTCTAATGTCATGTG
This sequence comes from Limnodynastes dumerilii, assembly GCA_011038615.1. Taxonomy (NCBI): domain Eukaryota; kingdom Metazoa; phylum Chordata; class Amphibia; order Anura; family Limnodynastidae; genus Limnodynastes; species Limnodynastes dumerilii. The sequence continues at coordinate 1,486,160 of WWET01000004.1, read as the reverse complement.
ACCATGCTTATTCTAACTTTCTAATGTCACGTGATTTCATGCTTATTCTAACTTTCTAATGACACGTGACTTCAGGCTGATTCTAACTTTCTAATGACACGTGACTTCATGCTTATTCTAACTTTCTAATGACACGTGACTTCATGCTTATTCTAACTTACTAATGACACGTGACTTCATGCTGATTCTAAGTATTTTAGACCCATAGTTGGATTTGCTTATTTCCAAAAAACATTGGAGTCAATATCTTTTAAGTTTGAAATCCTGTTATCCTTGTTGCAGTATTTGTTTTACTCCCTACAATGTAGACAGACTCTTGGCCAAGAAGAAAAGAACAAGAAACACCCTCAAAGCGCTAAGATGTCCCTCAGTGGGAAGTGTCAGTTAGCTTCAGACCCTGATATGATAAATAGGGAAAGGTGGGGAAGGGGGTTTTCACATCGATGATATGGTAGTTTTCTTCCCCTCTCGGGGATGTGCAGAGAATAAAATGAAAAAATAACACTTTATAAAAAATGATCCTACACATAAAAGCTATACAAAAATGGACTAACAGTTCATACCAGGAAAG
>WWET01000004.1:1470035-1485544 GCA_011038615.1 Limnodynastes dumerilii | reverse complement strand
GTCTGAGCGGTAGTGGACTCCCTTTTGATCTTAAATTGCCCGGACAAGGAGAAGTACAAAAACGTCAGCACTGGTCCTGGTTTTTCTTGGCCAAGAAGATTTTCTTGGCCAAGGATATTGAGTCTTAGTCTTCCATTAGATTAATAACAATAAAATTTACATGGTTAATATACGCTTTGATTATTTTCAGTTTTACAGGGACCAGTGGCGTTTGCCACATTACATCAAGCTAATTTTGTTTTCCACTGTATTTAAAACTATTCTTGCAGAGGGTTGTAGACACCTGTTTCTTTTCTCTTTTATATAATCATATTACAAAAACAGAGATACAAAATGGTTGTAGTTTTGCCAGTTTCCACTATTTATCATAGAATTACTTTGTAAAGCACATTTTCCTGTTTGTGCTTCACACCTGAGTTTAGGGTTGTTAAGTAATGTGATATGAGGGTGCTGAATAATTTATTGTAACAGGTTAGATCATTTAAGTTGGAGTAGTTAAGGGCACTTTTGATTTAATGTTTCGGGAGCCTGGCTTTGCAACTGGCACATGAGTTATAACAGTTATATGTACTTTTGTAGCAAATTTGTCTGTAAATGACAGAATTGACCCATGATACTCAGTTTGGTGTGACCATAATATTCATAGAAGGGCAAAAAGAAAATCAACCTGATTTCTGTAACCCTAAGTGTCAAAACCTGACATTGCTCCTACCCTGGGGGAAGAGTCGAGCAAGTTCAAAAGGCAGGCCTACAATCCCTTAGCCAGTTTTGAAGGGGCCAGTAGATGCAATGTCACCTTGCTGGTGCTACATTATGAAAGAGGGAGCAGTGTATTCTCCATGAGTGCAGGCTGGATGGCCACCTGCGGGTCACTATCGGGGTTTGCCACCTTTTAATTTGTGGTTTAGTTGAAACTGAAACTGCATTATTACTGGCAAGCAAGTCTTCTCTCTAACTCGATGTAGGTTTTTAGCTCTTACATATTGTAAACTGTTTTTTATTTTATTGCAAGAGTTTTGACTTTTTATTGTTCTTAACTAGTATTAAAGCATTTTGGTTTCACCTGGCTTCACGATCCACACATTTAACAGTGGTGTTTTTATATTTTTATCATTTCACTTTTTAAGCCTGTGGAAGCGGCATAATACAAACTTAAATAAGACTCTTTAAAGTGTTTAATACTCTTAATGCAGAATTGAATTTGCGTAGTGATATTACACTCAATTGTCTGCCTGACCCTGTTTAAGCATCATTAGAATTCTAATAGAACGCTTACATATGAAGGGAAATTAATAAATGAAAACATGTTGTAAATGTTGGAAGTCATTTATTGAAAGATTCATTAAGTTACAAAGACTTGAACACATTTAATTAGTCCTATGAAAGTGTGAGTGACCCTTTCTGTGGAGCTGATAAGTCTCACAATGGCTGTTAGATTCCCTTTATTCTGGTTTTCTCTTTAAGATTAACTTTGTGCTTAGCAATTTATGCTAAGTTTAATTTCTTTTCACCGGTAGGCCAAGTTATCTGCGGGCCCTGAATAGATTACTGTAGATAGCATCATGTAATTAACAAGAGATGAGGGAATGTAAAGTATAATTTGTGTAGTGATTGTATGTGAGAGAATGTTCATTTTTTTTTCAAACTAGATGGTTATTTAAGGGGATAAAGGAATCTTAAAAATGGGTATAATTCTGTAAAGGATTAAGGCTACCTTATCTTCTGCTATTGAGGAGCTGGGCTGGATCCGGTATTATAAATAAAAAGACACCTTTTAATGAGGAATTTGATTCCTTTTTTTTAATATAGCAAATTATCCATAGTTATTAGCTGATCATTACTTTTATTATCACCTAAATAGCTAGGAAGTCCACTTTTTTGGTGTAACTGGATTGGTTGACAAAGTACAACAGCTAATTTTGTTTTTCTATTGTAGGGTATGCCAGAATTTCAGCATGGCCCAAATCCTGTGCCAGGGAACTTCAATCAACCCCCAAGACTTCAGGAACAATGGAGAAACCCACCACCGCCTCCACCTCAACCTGAGCGGGAACCTTTTTTTATGGGAGGTAAATATATTTCAACACACTGCCTTTAATTATTGATTATTGATCGTTGTGATATTCTATGCTCTTTAAGGGAATTGTATATGTTCTGTTTATTCTTTCTATTTCTCCAATAAAACTTGGTAAAATTTGGTCAAACACTGGCACAAATAGATGGGACTCAGCCTGCGGTGGCTATATTGATTTGACCTATCATTTTTCAGTGGCTGCTTCTGTAGCATCACAGCTCTCATTTTTAGACATGTTCCTAGTTGTCCTTTTACTCTTGATGTTGTGTTACTAGTTATTAACAGTATTGCTATATACAATGAATGTGTTGTTGGATGTACTGAATTTTCAGGGGTTGTTTTTTGTGTTGCTTACAGAGCCTCGGTTTCCTAGCCATCATATGTTTGATCAAAGAAATCCTCCTCCCGGTCCTCCACCTCCACTTTTGAGCAACAGTCACCCCGTTCCTAACCAGAATCCTCCACCATTTAATCCACCTGGACAAGGTCTCAACCAACCAGGCCCACAGCCTAGATTTAATCAGCCCCAAGCAAACTTTAATCCACCTGGACCCGGTCCACAAAACAGCTTCAACCCACCTGCACCACAGTCTGGATTTAATCAGTCTGGGTTTAACCCACCTGGTCCACAACCCGGATTTAACCCTCAAGGTCCTCAGTCTGGCTTCAACCCTCAAGGTCCTCAGTCCAGCTTTAACCCATCAGGAAATCAACCAGGTTTTAATCAACCAAATTTTAACCATCCAAGCCCCCAGCCTGGGTTTAACCAGTCTGGCCCTCAGCCACCATTTAACTTGCCAGGACTTAACCAACCAGGTTTCAACCAGCCCAACCCTGGGCATCAACCAGGTTATAACCAGCCTGGATCAGGTCAGCAACCAAACTTTCCTTCGCATGGCCCTGGCCCCCAGCCAGGATTTAACTCTCCAGGCTTTTCAAGAGAACGTCCTGTGCGCATCAACATGCCATCTCCTAGTCCGATGGGAATGCCTCCTTTCAATCAACCTTCAGCAAATATAAGACATTTTGGTCCACCAAGACAACAGTTTCCACCAGGTCCTGGACAACCTTTTATGCCTCATACACAGTCAAATTTGCAGGTTTGTATGGGCTATATTTTTTGGGAAGGGATGGCGGCAGCTACATTTTAGTTAATGATTTTTAGGTTAATTATGTTTTCTTACAATATCTTATTAACAAGGTACATTTGTGTCATATTTTACAATATGGGCTGGGTTTGATGAAGATTTGCTAAACGCACCAATTGTGGCAGGATTCTATTGGATGTCTCCCCATCCTCGCTATGCATAGCAGACACTGTTGCATCCTGTTTGAGAATGAGTTTGTTACTCTTTCTTAAACCTTTGTGGGTTAGGACATATCTGTGGTTGTTGCTCTTTACTGATTGTGGATCACTTTGATTCTAGTATTTTTCAGAAATTGAGATTTTAGCAAATATCTAGTTATTTTCATCTTGTATACACTTACCGTTGATATGGTCTATGTTGGTATTATGGTGGTTTGGAGTTAAGTAATTTACTTTTAATATTATTTTCGACCACATCGGACAACGGTAAAAAATACAGTATTACCCTTGCATATATAAACTCGTATGTACAGACAGGTAAAGCTATCACTGAATGTCTTTGGCATAGTCCTATTGAGTTCTAATCTTAGAAGTTAGAGCAGCACCTACTCTAGTTAAGTGGTAGAGTTGCTATGTAAACTTGAATAGAAACATGAAATGTGATGGCAGATATGAACCTGACCCATCCACACTGTCCAATTATTTTTAAAACTGTACCCTATTTGAGCCTCAATTTTTTTTGATTTAGTAGTTTCTAGTGTACTGCCTTTAATTCTATATTATTTGATGTGTAGAGGGGATTCCATTTACTACAACCCTTCGTTTTTTATCCTTTAACCAGGATTGTAAACACACAACTTTGATTCCAATCTCAATTTTTTTTAACTTAAGAAATATATGTTTCAATTTGTGATGTGGCACAATATCAAACAACTTACTCCAGCTCCCCCTTAGTGGACAGTCAGGAAAGTTAGTTTGATAAGATCTCCACCCATTGAGTCCATGCTGCTTGGGATCCTGTAAGTTGCTAGTATTAAGTTATTTGTACAGTTTGTTCCATCCATCCAGTGTGTTTCCATCACTTTGCCTAAAACTGGTGTAAGGCTTCCCTGTCATTATTTGGCAGCTTCTTTCCTACTTAAAATTTTTTGCAAGGGGAACTGTATTCGCTGTTTTCCAGTCTTTAGGAATTACTCCTGTTACTAGTGACTAATTCAGCTAATGGTTTTATTGGCACCTGTTAAGCTCTGTTCTAGGATGTATCCCATCTAGCCCCTTTGATTTATCCACTTTCGTCTTTGGGGGTGCTGTTAAAACCTGCTCGTTTGTGAAAGAACTTGTAATGACATCATTTGTATCCATATTCTAGCAATTTAACTGTAGTCTCTTCCTCACTCTAGTGGATATTGAACAAGAATAATTAAGATCTGTCACAGCCCTTTTACTCCCGACAAGACTGTCCATTCTTAGTCTTCCTATACCTTCTTCTTTTTTTTTGTTTTTTTTTAAATTTTACCTATTTATACATTCATACACCTAACCAAAACGATTTTAGCTTGAACATTTGTAGCTTTAATAACCTTCTTTGCTGCCATCTATAATACTCTTCCATGCCATGATTTTGCTAAGTTTTTAATGCTTCCTGAAGTTTATCTTCATGCTTTTGCTATACTTGCTACTTTTTTTCCCCGACTTCCTTATGACAGAGGGATATCTCTTGCGGATATTTGTGTGAATTACACAGCCATAGGGCAGCCTTAAGTCAGACGATCGGATCAGCGGTCATTACGACTGCTGACCTGCTCATAAATACTTCATCCCTCCATAACTGTGCAATTTCTCTCGTCCACCGTGGCGTGCGGAGGGGAAGCACAGACACTTTCCTTGGAATATCCAGTTTCATTCTGTACAATAGAACTTATGTGCTGAAAAACACGTAACATTTGGTGGGCGCATGCAGCCTCCCTCGAATAAAGATTACCACCTTACAAGGGGCCCTCTTAGCAATTGCTTGATTCCTGTAATGAATTTAAAACGTCCCAGTTGTAGTGGTGCTTGCAGAAGACTCGCCACGATTGACATCGGGTAAGTTAAATCCTCTCATAGGACCGGATCCAGACCCCCACACGCTCTCCGTACATGCAGGGGTCTGCCAGTCTGCATGAGAGAGGGATATCTCTTGCGGATATTTGTGTGAATTACACAGCCATAGGGCAGCCTTAAGTCACACGATCGGATCAGCGGTCATTCCGACTGCTGACTTGCTCATAAGTACTTCATCCCTTCATAACTGTGCAATTTAAATGCTTCTCTCGTCCACCGTGGCGTGCGGGGAGGAAGCACAGCCACTTTCCTTGGAATATCCAGTTTCATTCTGTACAATAGAACTTATGTGCGGAAAAACACGTAACATTTGGTGGGCGCATGCAGCCTCCCTCTAATCACCCCAATTATGCACTCTGCAAGTCTGGATCCGGCCCACAACGATTACTTCTCCTTTTAATGCCATTTAAGCATTGTTTTACAATACGGCATGGGTTTTGTTGTTTTCTCCAATGCTCCTCATTAAATTAGCATTTATTCATTCCTTCACATACATTAATATCCCTACTCTGAATATTGAAATGTCATTATAGTGGTACAGATATGCTGCCTTCACACAAATCAACACAAGAATAATAATTGGCTGTTACAATAACTAACAAGTTATATTTGATGGTTTCTTTTTCATAGGGCCCCATGCAACCGCCAATGCAGTCAATGCACCAGCATCATCATCACCATGGAGGACCACCAAAGCCTCCAATGCCCATGCAGCAACCACCTCCATTTAGAACACATTCACAGTCTCCGCAGACACCGTCTCATAGAATGCCAGGACAGCAGCGGCACGTTCCCCAGAAACAAAGACAGGTATGTCTGCTCACATAGTGTGTGCTTTGTAGAATTGTCTTTGTTTTATATCCTACATCCTGCCTATTGAACAGTTCAGTGCTTTGTGTTTGCTTTTTTATTTTCCGTTTGATATTAATGTTTGTATATAAATCAGCGTTTGATTTTGTTAAAAGATGACAATGATGAAATGTGTTGTTTTTAGGTTATGCCAAACCAAAATATGGGGAAAGGTCATAATCTGCAGGTGATGCACCCAAGGAATAGCAATCTACGGGAATTGCCCATAGCGCCCTCTCATTCTATGGATCTGACCAAAAGGAAGTTTGACTCTGCTGCTCAGGGTAGGCCAGTAGGCACCACAGCACCGCAGGCTCGGGCCGAAGGCTTTGGAAATGCACAAGCAATCAAGCCCATTAACACCTCCAGCCAAGTCAAGGAGGAAGTTAAAGTTGAAGAACAGGCAAGTAGAAGTATTAATTACATACACACAGAATGGATTTCATCAGCTTCGGTACATCAAGACTTAGGCCCGGATTCACAACACCGGACGTATTGCGTATACCTCCGGTGTTTCCCGATATTTGATACTGCGCATAATGCGTTTACAGACCGCATATTCACAATCTACGTAATTAAAAGTTACGTAGATTACGTAAAAAATATACTACGCATGTGCAGTATCAAATATCAAGAAACACTGGACGTGTATGCAATACGTCCGGTGTTGTGAATCAGGGCCTTAGTCTGATTATTTGTTGTGGTTTTTAACTTTTCTGGACAGGTGTTTTTTTGTTTTTTTTTGTTTTGTTTTTTTTGTTAAATACAGAAATATTTTGAAAATAATCAATGAAAACGTACACTTTTATTTCCAACGGGCACAAATAAATTTAGCATTATAAAAAGCTGCATAATAAGAGCAGATGTGGCAGAGAAGTAGCTGAATATTGAGTATAGTTTCTGTAACCAAATATGGTTTTGCTCTCATTATTATTTTGTGACTCTTTAGTGCTCGTCTGTAAGGCACTTGTGTTAAAACCCTCATTCTGAAGTTCTGTACTCGTCTCCTAATGAACTGCTTAGTAGAGTGCACAGACCGAACAAAGGTTATTTGCTGCTTATTATTTTCATTCACAGAAAGTATGAACACAGAATAATAAGTCTTTGTAGTATAACATTAATATTCCTGCTTAGCCGTTGACATCATTTTGATTCCAGAGAAGGGTGCACAGTTCAAGGTCAGTCACTTGACTTGTGGTGTTCATTATAAGCAATTATTGTGTGACAAATGAGTTTGAGATCAGGCTTTAAAATTCTGTAACAAAAATCAATAGTTCTAATGAAACCTTTTCAGGTCATTTACCTCACTACCTTTTGTTAGTTTGTCAGGAGAGAATGAGATAAAGCGATCTGACAGGTTCACTGGTATATCTCCATAGTTGTTTCATCCTGTATTTATGGAAGGCTGAAAACCTTTTCTGTGCGTGTCCAAACTACAAATTATTGCCCATTTGTATGGAAAGGAGCATAGCCAATCATGGCAGCAAACACCCATAATTAATGTACTAAGAACGGGTTTGTGTTTTTTTTTACTTTTTTTTTTTGTCATCTCTATAGTTCCCTGATGAAGATGAAGAGACAAGGAAATATCGCCTAAAGATTGAGGAGCAGAAGCGTTTAAGAGAAGAGATTTTGAAACGGAAGGAGCTGCGCCGGCAGCAGCAGGCAGGAGCGAGGAAAAAGGAACTGCTTGAAAGACTTTCGCAGCAGCAGCAGCCGCTGCCCACTGGTGCACAGCAAAGCCAACCTGAGCCAGAGCTTCAAGCAATCAAGGTGGAAAATAACATTAGTCCGATACTGCCTCACATTACTACACCGCAAGCAAATGTGAAAAGCAGACTGATATCAAGGAAAACCGAGTCTATGTCCACAAACTCGCCACAGAAAATACCCCTACTGCACACTACTGGAGCCAACGTGACCTATCAGAAGAAAATGATTAAACAAACTTTACAGAACAGGTTAACGGAGAACCAGTTTCCAAAGGTTCTCCAGGTGTGCCCTACTGTACCCCTCACAGCACAAGGGTTGCAACAGACTCTAAAAGTAGCTCCCGTTCAGGGGAAACTGCAGGAGCAGAGACCAACAGGTGCTAAGAGGACAGTCATGCAGAGGTCAAACAGTGGTGGAGGAGATGGACCACACATAGCCTCGAAAGTCCGCGTCATTAAATTAACTGGAGCGGTAAGTCCAAAATACGATGATTTGCTTTTTTCATAGGCCAGAAATAAAGAACTCTGTAATTTCCCCTTTTCCATAGTCCAAAGAAATGGTGGAACAGATTAATCTTATTAAGGTATATTCATTTGATACTGCTTTCTGAGGGTTCCTATTTCCAACACCCTCAGTCCATTCTAGTTCACTGATAGATAAACCATGAAAACAGAATTGCTTTAATTAAAAAGGATATATGTTATGTGTTTAAGGAATGCAAGACCCTTTGTTCAATGAATATGGCTGACAAGTGTGTTTGATATGTGATCGAAAGCCATTTTGACCAGTCACACACTCAACATTAGTTATAAAGGGTATGAATGACATCTAAAGGGTATGAATGACATCAAAAAGGAGATTGACAGGGTTGACTTGTTGAAAACATGAAGAACGACCGTATTCTTAGGTTGTTCTTAGTGTTTCTTACTGTTAAAACCCCGACAAGTTTCACAGTTTAACCCGAACTCTAATCCAAGTATGATTAAATCAGTTACTCATCTCTACACTTGGAAGCGCCTGCGCCTCTGGGGCTCCCTGCATTTCCGATGAGTGTAGAATAGTTGATCAGGCATATCCACTGAGCTAAGAATAATCAATCCAGTAGTGTTGAGCTCGCAACCAATGCAAAGTTAGCATCAGTCGAGCCCATTCCAACAGCTTACAGTTGCAGTAAAAGATCCTAATAAGCAGGTTTCTCCCGACATTAAAGAGCTTCATTGATTGCGTCCATATTATAACATATAAGGCTTTGAGAAAACTAGTAGATAATAGTAACACATCTAAGGTTGGTTTTCTATCTCCCCCCACCCTCAAATATTTTTTTATCTTTTCTAAGACTCCAAAAATAGTCAGACCAAGGGCTCCCTTGCATAGACATGTCCAGCAAGCCCTACATGGGTTTTTTTTGTAGAAGCTTACTAATCAATGATAGAATAAAACGCAGTGTCTGTGTCTGATGTGAAGCATTCCCGTTCCCATGCCGCTTTCTGATGACTTATCAGCAAAATGAAAAGTGCACAGATGCACTAACATTTTGTGTCTCATCTTGTCATGTGCCTTCGTGGCTAAAGAAAGAATCACCAGCCATCCGAATGCAAAGGAGAATGTGGGGAGCAGTCAGGAAAGGCTTCCCGGCAGACAGATTGTGTTTTAATTGTGCTCACCACTTGAGGATGTCACTGACCGCCAAACATATTAGATTGATCACCCATATGTTTTCAAAGATACTTAACCCCGTAGGACAACTAGAGATATTGGTAGATGGGAATACAAACAAGGATTTTATTTCTAGTTTATCTACAGAGATTAAGGGGGACCGTTTTAATCATTTCACCGTTCTGTCAACAAAGTTGATCCAGGCCACTGTTTATTATTGCACAATATTGTGCTGCAGACAAAAGGAAACCCCCACAGAGTTTCTTCCTTAAGGCCACTAGGCATAAATCTGTCCCCTAGATTAATACATTATCTTTGCTTGAATAAACATATTCTCAAAATGTAAAAGCCATTTGCTACATTGTTGTCTCCTCAGTTTTTAGGAAGCATTTTTTTCTGTTTAATATTAATTTCCTTCCTTAATCAGAAAGACTCACACACTTCCCATCTGTTTGATGTGGTGCTTAGTTTGGTTTCATGCCGCTCTGTAAGTGCTGTTTTTAGTTGATAATGGACAGCTATAATACGACACATATTTTTGTAAGTTATTGTTAGGTGGAATATATCGAAACAAATGGGCTTTTCATATCCTATGTCATCAGAAATGCTCATGCATGTACTTTATTTTTGATCGTTTGCTCATCTGTGCTCCTAAGTTGCTCTTATTTGACACGGGAGACTTTGCAGCAGTATCTGCCATTATAGGATGCGCTGTCTCCCTTCGTAGCTTGACTGAAATCTCCTCTACACTACTCTCTCTTAGAGTTTCAGACTTTGCTAACTGGAAATCGTAGGACCCAATGTCATGTCCTGGTAATACATTCAGTTGTAGACTCCATGTGTACTTGTGAATAAACCAAAGGGAGGAACCTCAAACTTCAGGTGCCCAATAGTGGTGTTTTTACTCCACTTCTTTGAGGCTCCACTCAGTAAGTCCTGCCATTGCCTTTGAATAGAATTTTTGTAGAAACATTTTAAAGGGAAAATATCAATCTACAAATATTTAAACAGCGCATCTAACTACAAGGGCCAAATTTACCAAGCAACTGGAACAGCGGAAAAGTGGAAATGTTAACCATAGCAACTAATCAGATTCTAGCTCTCACTTTCCTATTACATACTAGAAAATGTCAGCTAGAATCTGATTGGTTGCTAGGGGCAACATCTCCACTTTTCCTTTCCAACAGCTAAGTAAATCTGGCCCCAAGAGAGAGTAGAATAGGACAATGGTCATAATTTAGAACACAAGTTCTATAAAAGTATACCTGTATGGAAAGTAAGGGTGCATGGAATTAGTTTTGGCTACCAGTAGGAGCACAATATAAAGTTTGTAGAAGTTTTAAAGAGTGCACGTGTCCTGCGTATACCAAGAACCAGGTGGGGGTGAAATCCCTCTAAATCAAATGATCATTTAAGAGCATTTCTGTAAGCGACTGTGCTCTATTTATTCTAAATATCAAACACAGTGTTAGTTTGTGAAATGTCATTAGAACTACATGGTAGAGCTTTATATGCTATTTAGAAGGGCTTCCAGTAATGGCATGCTGCGCTGGCACATAAGGGGACAGCTATCTACCGTTGTAATGTGCTTTATGGTGGTTGTGCTCTACTGCAGCGTGGTGAATATGAATGCACATGTCTTTGCCGTGTAAGTCAGACCTCACCTCAGGCTGTGTTTTATGAGAAACAGGAGGTTGAATTGTTAGTTTCAATAAAGCGCTTGTCAAATGTTCTCCAATAATCTACACTATCCTTGTCTGAGGTCTCTCAAAACCCAGTGTGGCTTAGTGTCCTACTGGGATGTCAGTGTAAAGTTTGAGTCCACACCTAAAAGTGTCTGCCTTAACCACTTGCCCAGAAGTCGCCACATTGAGAAGCTTCCTACTACAAAATTAGAGTGTAAATTTACGCACCCTAGCACCTATGCTTGCCAAAGACAGGGTTTTGTTGCATGAAGTGACCAATAATGGCGTCATGGAGACTGATTCTGCTGCTATATCCTCCATACTCAAAGGCTAAATCCAAGAAAGAGATCACGTTTACTCTGCTATGTTTAAGATTTGCTTCTTCTTTTGGTTTTGGTTTCTAACTTATAACAAAACCAGAAAAAAAGTATATTTAAAAGCAATATGTCGCATACAGAGGTTACATATATGAGGTAACGTGGTGGGAATTTTACAGTTTGGGCAAAAGTAAAGACTGTTTCCACCACTTTTTAAAACCTGTTCAGAGTTGTTGAAGTTTGATTCCGGAGTACCCGCGGAGGTCTTCTGGCATACATGCAAACAAAATATGTGCAGAAATGTGAGTTTTTCTAGCTGATACATAAAAAAAATGTTCTTTGTTCATTTTAATAAACAACTACCATTGCCAGCATTAAAGTAAATATTTTTTTTGTGCAATAGATTGTCATTTTACAATGTATTGTGACTCACATTTTTGTGCATAGATTGAGTTAGATAGATATAAGGTTATATACTACAAATGTTATGCTACTTGCTATAAACAAGAGCGTGTGTGAGGGATAATACATTTAGAAGACACCAAAACTTCAGAGACGGCAATCACTTAAGTATTGAGACATAAAGAACAGGTCTAATTATCTTTTCTCCAGTTTTTGCACAACTTTATACTTTCTGAATCCTCTGCCACCTTATTTTGGCTTCTTACCTGTATATATTATCCCACCTCCCCTTTCTTCCCTTAACTTGCTCATCTGGTGCTACCTTATCATAGAAATATTGGCTAGTGCTAGGAACTGTCAAACTAATAACATTCTAGAACATATTATTCACAGACTGCGTCTTGGCAAAGATTTAGCATCTTCTATTTTATCTTCCTTGCCGGTTAGGGAATGTATTTCTTGCAAGGCCATAGCATTGTCAGACCGTATAGAAATCTGTGTCTTTAGATTTGCAAGATCCGTAACGGTGCCAATGACAGTGAGGTATTGGCCTTATCACAGCACAATTCATAAGATGCTGCCCTGGGACGGCGCTCTTGTGTCCTGCTGTGTATCCTGACAATGTTATCTGTCCTCTCAATATGCACTATCAAATGTCTGTCATGAGCACCGAAATTAATTTAATGTCACCTGAAGACATGTAATTAATCTTCCTGAGGTTTTCATAATACCTTTACAGAAAGAGTAGTCTGTTTGGAGGATTTGGATTTTGGGGCTTAGAAGAAGATAAGGGAAATTAATTTTTCATCGGGGTTAATGCCAGCTACAATAGGCTGAGCGAGGTGGTTTGGGAATTCGTCAAGTGTTGTCACTTCAGAATAATGCTGCTTAACGTCTCCTAGTTGTAATCAAGAGATGTGTGATCTGGTGAGAGGGATTAATCAATTTGCTCACACTGAATGTATGCTGGCAGTATCTCTTCTTGAGGTTTCAGAAGGAAAATAAGATTTGATCTGTCAAATTGGGGGAACCTGACAGCAGCAGCACTTTGTATCTGAACACTTAACACACTGAAGGCTTGGCAGCTCTCTTCATCTTCATTGTAAAGCACCATCCATCGCAAATGTGTTCTGCTATTGAAAACATCTTTATTTTTGTAATACACAAATAGCTTTCATTTCTGCTGTGGATTTATGGAAAGTAGAAACCATTTCCTTTGTAATGTCATAATGATGTCTTTGTGTTTCTCTAATGTTTGTGGGGAGAGGATAAGCTTACCATCATTTTGTGCTTAAAAATAAATGCAACAACCACCAAATTCACCTTAAAGCTGCCACTGCCCTCTCTTATACTACATTTTCCGGTTTAGCACTTTAATTTAAAGGGTTGAAACAGCATAAGGGACTTAACTTATAGATCACCAGAGTGAGCCATTGCTACCCGTTCTTGAGTGCAGGCGGCTGTAAAGACTTGCTCTCAGTGCTGTAAGATCAGCACTTTGTAATTTCCATACAGTACAACTGTGATTTGCTGCTCTATGTATTTTAATCTACTGTAAGTAGGTTTATTGATAGAAATGATCCCACCTCAGTGGGTTACTCATAGTGGCTCTTGTAGGGGAGGAACATCCCATTGTCTTGCTTAGGACTGTTTTTCCTGCCTTTAGCCCTATCAGATTACATAGCGCTTTACAGAGAATATTTCACATTCACATCAGTCCTTGCCACATTGGAGCTACATACTAAGGTCCCTAACACACACACAGTTAATTTATTCAGTAGCCAATTAACCTAACAGCATGTTTTTTGGCATGTGGGAGGAAACCAGAGCACACCCACGCAGACACAGGGAGAACATACAATTCCACACAGCCCTAGTCCTGGAATCGAACTCATGTCCTCAGCTCTGTGAGACACAAGTGCTATTCACCGAGCCACTGCGGATACCTGAATATGAGACTGGTTACACACAATAAGATAGTCATGACAATCAGCTGATTATGGGCTGATTTCTCATGTATTGTATGGCATGGGCCGATTTGTTTTATGGTCCAAAGAGAAATCCTGAACACTGTGCGCTGCTGGACTTTTCCATATCTGCTGATGTCCATCCTGGGCACATTGCATAATGTGAGACCTGCTTTAGTGTGTTCAGTGCACAGAGCTTACCTTTTGTTTCCAAGGACACAAAAACGCTCTCCTTGTGTCCAGATGATTTAAGGTTTTATGGTACACAGAAGCCAGTTTGCCAGTCTTTGTAGCAAACCTTTAAAGGTCTAAAATGGTCTTACAGGAATTGTTCCCACATGATTTAATTAAAAAATATTAAAACTATAGATTAACTGGCAAAAGAAGCTTTTGGGTTACCTTGGTTGTAGTGTACTTTTATTTACTTACTGAATACCTTGTAATGTTTCAAGTTTAATCCAGCATTGAAGTCTATGGATACTTTATTGCTTTGGGAACTATATCAAACTATCAAATTGCTTATAAAGTGTAATGTCAGCCTTAGAATGAGTAGCCAGACTGTCGTATAACGTAATAGTGGGCTCTTAAGCAGGGGACACACTGGGCTTTTCAACAGATAATCTTTCCAGTCAAAAGACCATGTCACCAGATGTTTTACCAGTGTGTACTGTTCAAAGATCTCCTAATAGACACAGTACACGCTTGCAAAAAGCAAAATATATCTTTCCATTGTTGATCTGGCATATTAGGAGCTCCAAATGGTCAAATCAATAGATCAGGCTGTTTCAAAAGATTAGTGAAGCTCTTTGGACAGTACACACTAGTAAGATATCTGGTGGAACAGTCTGATTGTGTTATTGAAAAGTTTGTGCTGAAAAGCCCCAGTGTGTATCCAGCCTTAGATGCATCGCAGCCAAATATATTCTGTGAATGTGCCACTATGCATCCTGAAACATATTGAAAGCATTTTTGACAATTCGTTATAAACCGTATCATGAATTACGGGCTGGATTCACAACACTGGACGTATAACATATACGTCTGGTGTTTCCCGATATTTGATACAGCGCATGCGCTGTATCTTTTTCACGTAATCTACGTAACTATTCGTTACGTAGATTGCGTATATGCGATACGTCCGGTGTTGTGAATCCGGCCCCACATGTTTGTTTATGGCAATAATTACATTTTATCTCTAGAATTATATTTTTGTATTGAAGGTTCTCATTGATAGTCTTGCGAGTTGTAGTGGACTAAAGCCTTATAACGCAAAAAATGTAGAGTGGATATAGTGGCGCTGCCCATGGGGAGTGGTGATCGAGCTTTAATGGCGCATGCACAAATAAAATCAACATAAATAACACAACATGACCAAGCTGATCAGCTAAGGTATTGCAAGCAATAAACAATGCAAATAGACCAAGCAATCTGATAGTGTTCAAATATAGTGCTTGGCAAATCAGTCCATGCCCCAGAGCAAATGTTTAGCAGATGAGTCCATGTGCCCGGCAAAGCGCCACTATATCCACTCTACATGTTCTGCATTTTCTGAATTAGGGACTACCTGGGGAAGCCCCAAGGGTGGTATTCAGGCAGCATCCGTTCAGTGAGTACGGCAGCGCCAATCTAGATACCTTCTTCACTGCTACAGCCCCC
>WWET01000004.1:1450573-1461027 GCA_011038615.1 Limnodynastes dumerilii | reverse complement strand
CTTTTTTTTTTTTTTTTTTTTTTTTTTTTTTTTACAAGCCGGCAGCTATTTAAATAGCCGGCTTTTCGGCGCAGTGTGAACAGGTGAAGCCGGCTTTTAAAAAAGCCGGCAAAAACCCTTCTTTTTAGCCGGCTAAAGAGACCCGGCTTCACCATTCAGATTGCCAGAAAAAGCCGGGGTTTTCATGAAAGCCGGCAATTTCATGAAAACCCTGGCTTTTTCATGGTAATCTGAACGGGGTATTAGTCTATTTTTTTATCTAATCATTCAGTCAGAGCATGTACACAATCAGATCTATTAAATTCCATTTACTGGACAACATTAGTTATAGTGTTTAGTCACATGCCAAGAAAAATCACCAAGAAAGAAAAAAAAATCAAGACAAGCTAATTAGAGCATTGGAAGACCACTGGTAACAGGATGGTGGAATTATTCAAATTCTGTCACCTGGCGTATTTCTTAAAAAAAAAAAAAAAAAGCTATAAATCCAGGTTGAGTTGGTCTAAATGATATCTTATTACTAATTGTACATTTGTGACAGATACTTCCCCTTTATGACCATTGTACAAATGCTCCTTTGCTGCTAGCAGAGGAGTGTTAAAGTTGGGATACGTGATAAAATATAGCACCTCTGTTGTCTCTAATGTTGCCATTGATAACTGAATCTGTCTTTGACAGGAGTGATGAACTTTACCCATATGGAGAATACAATGACTTAGCTAACACCAGCACCTGTAAGACAAATGTTTTTGTGAGGATAAGTTATTAGAATTATTTTTGAGAATAAAAGTGTATCTTGTTTCATCATTCAACTTTTTTCTGACTTGAAGCTGCTGTTCATGTTTGTTTAATATCCTCTGCAGTGTATGTCAGTATTCTAACTGCACATCCCAAAGCAGTTTTCCCATAGACAGTCAGAGAACCGTCCCTTCTTTGTTTGTGTTGTCGACCTTTTGTTCTCAGGCATATCTGTATATGCTAAGAAACTTCTGTTACAGAAGCCAATGAGCCTCTTAGTTCGAGGAATAGTCTGGGAAGGTATGTGACAGACATTTACAACCTATAGGTTTCCTTCTGAGTGTCTTTCTAACTGTTTTGCTGTCACACCATTGCCTTTCACCTTCTACATGCAGAGCAGCTTACGTGGTTAAATCCACTCTGTAAATGTTTGTAGGGGAGTATAGTTTTGAAAAAGGCTAAGAGAATGTTAAATTATTAGTATTATCTAATTATCTGTTCATTTGTAAGAGACTGCTGAATGCAGAAACGTGTTACTTGTATAACATGTTATTGGTTTATAAGTTGTTTAATAAATATTAATGCAAAACACATCATGGTGGTTTTTCATTATTTTAAACAGGTTACATTTGTATCATTTAGTTTTTATATATCCAAGCTTCATATTACTCCCATACATCATTTTCTATATTCAGGGAAGAGATCATATGGTTTTAGTAATGTATCTTTTGCTATAAAGTAGTGGTTTTGGCCCTAATTCAGACCTTCGCATGCCCAGTGACTTCAATCGGTTAGTTACGGACAGACGTCCACAGAAGACGGAGGTCTGAATATGGGCCAAATGCATGGAATTCAGGGCTATATAGCAGCAGGCTATGTTTACCTGGTTCAATTGACGGCAAAGACTTTTATTTGGGTTGCGTTGCAAATTCCACAAATTTATATAGCGGATGTAATAGACGGTTATACGCGCAATTTGCATTGCAACCAAAATAACACGATCTTCGTGGCCAATTAAATCGGGCCCAAAATATATAAGGCTTAATTCAGTCCAAAGTTATTTACTCAAATGTGACGCTATGGGGTGCAAGATAAAATGTGATGTAGATTAGCGCAATGTGCTCAATCGAATCTGCCCCAAGGAGTCTTCAGTCGCCAAGTATAAGAAAATTGGGAAGAATTGTTAAGAACGCATAAAGGAAGAAGCATTTATGTACTGCTTCTGGAGCTCTGGACAGCTCTCATCCCCCTTTTACCCTCTCCAGAATCACCCCTTTATTGCCACATGACCTAGTGCATTAAAGCTCCCCTCAGTGAGGCAATCATATCTAATCCCGATCTGGGCATTAAGGCCCATATTCAGAGTACCGGGTGTATAACATATACGTCCAGTGTTTAGCGATTTTATTTTTTTACTACTACGCACGCATAAACACCAGACGTATATGTTATATGTTCGGTACGTGCCTAAGTCTTGATAAGCTGGAATCTAATATACACAATTTGAAGGTTTGGTTGAACACATCCTTTTGAAAAAAAAGTTGTGTGTATGAATGATCAAAGTAACATCACAGAAATCCGTAGGACTGGGTAGAAGATTTGTAAGTACTTGTATGGCTTCTAATGGTCTTCAAGACTACAAGACTAGTTGTAAGGCATGCTTTTGGTCTCTCTAAAATGTGAATTCATGATACTTGAACTTTGTAAAAAAAAAAAAAATATATATATATATATATATTTGTAGTTAAAACCCAGCCAGTCTTATGGGCCAGCATACTTGCTGGATTTTCTTAGCTCATCATTCAGACTATCTTTGCCATGCATTAGATTTAGATGCATGTTGGCAAGCAAATCCAATTTCATTTAAAGCAATATCTTATGGTAAATCTATCAAGCTAATTTAATAAAAATACTTACATAACTGGTCTTTAACACTGTAAGGTGACTGTTTAAAGCACTTAAGAATATACACATCAACCAAAACCTTAAAGCCACCTAAATATAATTGCGTAAGTCTCTTTTGTGCCTGCCAAACAGCTCTGACCTCTCAAGACAAGCTGCACAAGAAATGACCAGCAGCTCTTTTAAGTTCTCCAAGTTGCGAGGTGGGGTCTCCATGGCTCAGACTTGTTTTTCCAGCACATCCCTCAGATGCTTGAGCTGATTGATATCTGGGGAATTTGGAGGCCAAGTCAACACCTTGAACTATTTTGTCCTGTTCCTCAAACCATACCTGAACAATTTGACAGTGTGACAGGACATATTCTACTGAAAGGGTATACCATTGCCTTGAAGGGTGTACTTGGTCTACTGCAACGTTTAGGTAGGTGGTATGTGTTACACTTGCATTCACATGTATTCCTGATCCCATTAAGCGGATTGAGGGAGCACGCAGACCCATGATTTGCTTAAACATAGCTGCTAATCACTTCCAATAAAAATGTAAACCATAACTTAATATTAAACCTATAGTTTATAAATGTGCTTTTTCTTAATTTAATACTTATTAGTACATGGTTTTCTTTATAACATTTTAGTTGCCAAATCACACCGTGGATTACAGCGCAGTAGTGAGAGCGTCCAAAAATGGTATTTATTTAATTTTTTTTTTTTCATTTTATAGTTTGTTGTAAGCACCTTGTTTGAGTTTAGATTTTTAAGACATTTATGCTGGGTACACGCTACAGTTTTTGCTACAATCACAATAAACAAGTGTTTGGAACGATAACATTCAAATGTGCTCACTGCAGCAATCATGGTTTGCGAAATGCACAAAAGCTGCATCTGAAATGGAGTGTAGTGTGTACAAGGCTGATTGGCAATGCAAGATGTCTGAAAATAAGTGATCATAAAATACTGTAGCGGGTACCCACCTTTAGCGTAAAGGAGACTTTTCTTGTTACAACATTTGAAACTGAATTATTACTTATCATAAGTAGTTTCTAAAATGAACATAAAGATTTTTTATAATGTATTTCAGGCAAAGATAATATCACTAGCAGTAGTTTACACTTGTTTTTTTTTTGTTTTTTTTTACTTAAATCTTTATCTTAACACCAACCTCTTAATCTACTGGGTTCCCTCTCAGTGGATGTATATAATTATCTCTTAGTCTAAATGTACAGTTTACGCTATATGCCGTACTTTTCTCATTGGTAATCATTCACATTCCTTTATATATTGAATTTATTTTAGCCTTTTAGCCTCTTTTTGGTAACTATTGTAAACTACACCGGGAAGTACTGATACTCCTTTGGTGTAATATATAAGCAGTATCGTGGCTGTCAGTCGAGGTCACCGTAAACACTGCATTCAGTCTATGGTTGTCACAACCAGCTGTAGCACAATGAAGAGAGAGTGGATGTTTTCATTACCATGATTTTTTTTTCTATCCTCTTGACTGTATACATGATTATTTCAGTGGGGTTTTTCATAGTGTTTCTCCATAATCAATTTATTCTTTCTGCTTGGGGTCACTTTTGGGTCTTTGGCAATTTATATTCATCTTTATATATTTTACTATAAACTAAAATAGTTTTCTCATTGCTTTATCTTCTACTCCATTGCTTAGAAGAAGCTTTCCTCAGTGTTTGCATTGTGCACACACCACCTTTCCGTTAAGCTCTTTAATTTGTTGAATTGGAAGATGTAGCTACAGATTAGAGTCATTAGATTATATAACAATAAAGCTCGCCATACACTAGAGTGATCGGGCCAATAATCGCTCTAGTGTGTGGCCAGGATCAATTTTTTAAATCTCAAATAAACGCACCAGAAACACCCTGGTGCGATTATTTGATCTTTCAACATGTTTGATTTAAATCGGGAGAAAGTTCCCGATATTTTAATCGGCAAGCTGAATGGCTCCTTATTCTTTAAAGTTGCTGCTGTATATCTATGTACAAAGCTGCTCTGACTGCTTTGAAGGTATGCATTGCAGGTGTCAGGGCAGCATAGTACAAAGATATGCAGCAGCGGCTATTGCAGGGAGTAGTACAGACAGGGATCAGCCGAAACCGCACTGTGTGAAGCATGGCTTTGGTTGATTCTGGCCTGTTCTACTGGCTGCAATAGCTGCTGCTGCATATCTATGTACTATGCTGCTCTGGCAGCTTTAAAGTATACCTTCAAAGCAGTCGGAGCAGCTTTGTACATAGATCTACAGCAGCAGCAACATATAGAGAGCCCTGTTCTCTGCCCCCCTCTTCTGCTAGGATTATTATTGGTCCCAGCAGAGGAGGTGTAAGGTGTCGATAACGGAACGTTTTCCTAGTGGGAAATTGTCCCGTTTATCGGGACACCCCCTGATGGGACCGATAATCGCCCTAGTGAATGGCCAGCTTTAGTTGCACTGCTTTACAGACAGCTGATAAGAGAAGGTTGTGTTGCATTTACCACCACAATTAAAGTAGAAAGGAAGAAACATACTTATGTAATATAGTTCTCTTAAGCTTGTGCACATAACATCTGCCACATGAACAGCTTGAATGTATGATAAAACCTTTGATGAACAGCTGTTTTTCTTATAGTATATTATTTTTTATCACTAGCTTCACTTTGTGTCTATATATGAACCATGTTGTTGGAATACAGTTCTCTAATTTTATACTGTATCTCTCAGCCATTAAATGCTATGAAGCAAGACAGAGAATGTTCTTATAATAACTTTGCTTTGTAGCATGTAATGAATTTTGGAGCATTTGTTTACTGCACAAAGGCTTCCTGTCAATAAGGTTATTGTGGTCTCTTGGTACCTGCGCTCACTTCTAACATAAAATTGGTGAAAATGTTGTATTTAATTGCACAGACTGTATTTTTGTAAGAGTAGCCTGTTTTGAACATGTAATTCTGGGTACACCCTTTTCCCATTTGCATCATATCTTAACTCCGATTATTCTATTGGCCCGGCATTGAATAAGTGTGTGCGGTCATGTGACCGCTCATAGACTTCAATCCTTGACACCTGGTTGGATTAAATGAATTTTAAACTGTCCACCAATCACCCAACCAATTTACAAGCGTGTGTTCCCGAGACTGTCTAGTCCAATTTGTCTCGCGGTTCTAACATCATGCAGCAGCACCTTTGAGGGTGGACAGCCAAAGAATGTGTACGGTGACGGGATCCTTTCAGCAGGGCAGATCAGAGGTCTGCTGTAATGTTGGACAAGTATGTATCATGGCTTTCAGTGTTGTATCTGCAACCTTGATCATGTGTAAGATTGTGTAAACAGTCTGATCAGGAGTTGGATCTGAAGAGGATTGGACAAGTGTGTACCCAGCTTTACTTTAATATGGCCCTTTTATGCTCTATTAATTGAAGTCCATAAATTGGTTTGCCAATATTTTTAAATGTTTTAATTAATATTGTGTGCTAGCATCCAGTATTTTAAGTTGAGCCAATCGGCTAACAGGAAGGCTCCCTCTTCTGCTAGGATTATCAGTCCCAGCAGGAGAGGCGTATGGCGGACATAGTGGAAGCTTTCCCTGGTCTGCAAATTTCTTGGGCCACCTCCTGCTGTGATCGTTACTTGTTCCAGTGTATGGCCAGTTTAAGTGTATAAGGATTAGAGAGAATATATACTATAATAGTGTACAGTCATGAATATATTGCACATGCAAAATTATAATATTGTTTTAAGCCAAATTTATCAAACCTGTAATTGAATATCGATATTTACGCTGAGAATTGCTTACATATCTCATTGGTATTTATTTATATTTCTTTGCTTTGTCTGTTTCCCCCTTAGAGTTTTCAGATGTTCCCTCATCAGAGAAAAGCCATAGCCACGTTTGAGAGCCCACACCATGCTTCTCAGTTCCAGCAGAGGTTCCACAGGTATAGTGCATTTGCTAGTTTTGCCCATATGTGTCTATTTAAAGCCGTGAATTTGCAAGTTGAGAAAACTAAGTATTTGAACATAGATGATGAAAGTGTGTTTGGTGTGAACTTGTTAAATATTACAATGGCACACATTAATATTTGAAGTGAACCCTTATAATCTATATTGTGTGCAGACCTGGCCAAGCTGTGACTCTCCAGGTGTAGTGAAACTACTTGGACCTGCATGATTTGACTGCATAAGCATTGCTTGAAACCTTACAGAGCATGCTGGTATGCAGTTTCAGAACCCCTTGTGTGCCATTGGTTGGCCAGACCTGGTCCATGCAGTGTGTTCTCAGTATTCAGCTTGTTACTACTTAGAGTGACCTATGTTTTCAACTAGTTTTGGCCTTAAGATATTGAATGTAAAAAAAAAATGCCTTTAAGCTTCTGACAATTACAAGAAGGTCCAAAAATTTTACATTTTTTGTTTTATTTTGTTGTAGTCACAATTAAGCTATGCAAAAGCTACTTTATTGGGGTACAAGTTTGGAATGAATTGCACCTGTTAACGGCTTCTTGTAAATTATTTCAGGCACATGATAGACTTGTCACACATCAACGTATCACTGATTACTGAATGATCCTAGCTGTGTACATTAAGCACCAACTGAGACAACTGGAACAAGACTTCTGGACACTGCAGTGTCTCCCTGTGTATTTGGGAATCTTGACACAAGAAGAGGGACAAACTCATTTTGTAGAGTGAAAACTTGAAGTCGAGCTTTGCTTGTTAGAATTCATTGTCGATTTTTGGTATTACTGTGTTCCTCCTGATTTGAGACCCTTGCATGTAAATCTGTCTCTGTGTGAAAAAAAAGACTCATTACCAACTTGGAAGGGGCAAAAAAAAAGAAAATAATATTAATAATAATTAATACATGATAATGGTTACTCTTATCTTCGGGACATCTAATGATTACATATATATTTTTCATTTCGTTCAACTCCTATAAAATGACACTGTCATACATGTCGACTTCACTAATAACTCTTAGATCTTTTCCTAGCACCCTTGTCCTTTTATTAGGAATTAATGTTTTAATACTACTTAGACTTTAATAATATACTATACAATCCATGTTTTGTACATAACCAAGTGAGTTTTACTGCTAAGTGTAGAGTATCTCCTAGGTGCCTGATAGCCCAGTGAATGCAAATGTAGTAAATCCTATTTTAAGAGCTGGGTTTGGGTCTGTTACCAGGACAAATAGTAATTATCTCAATTTTAACATAATTTGTTAAATGATCCTATACTTGTTCTTCTCTACAGATGTCCTTTATCTAAATCACCCCTGGAGCTACGTTGTCTTCTACTGCTCCTGTGGTTAAACAATCCACAGAGCATGTTAAAATGTTCTTGCTAGCTGGAGCTTAGAGGTGCAGTGTCCATAGTAAGCGCTTCCTGCAAATAGTGTCTCATTGCTACCTTTGCAGTTTTTTTTTGACAGAATGTTGCCCTTCAGTAATTGCAGACTTGTAGCTTTGTACAATTGCTTTGTACTTTAATGTCAGTGTGAAGCTTAATAGTAATTCATAGAATGTCTGCCTTTAAGAGGCAGATGTAAGGTCCGAATTCACTGAATCTAGAATTCAGTAGTTCAATATATATCTAAATATAGTTCCGATCTTCCCTTAGAGATGAAAAATCAGCCTTGTGTATTTAGTTCTAACAGCTTGGTCTAGCAATACGCCAGTGTATATCCAATTGTTCAAAGATGTCTGTGTAGAAGGCATTGGCAAGCCATTCCTAACATATCTGAAGTGGCCTTTTATTGTTTAGGACATTCTTTATTAACCATTAATTTTGAGATGAAGAAGCACTTAAAAGAACCTGTTTTTAACAATTTGTTCTAAAATACTTGATTTGTCTTGTTTAGACAAAATGTCTAGGTCAAATCCCAGTTCGTTAAATCACAGACCTTACATAAGGCTCAGTATTTCTGCCAAATTTTCATAGCCTGCCACTTTCATTGGTAAGATGTGAGGAGTTAACAAAATGGAGGACTGTCATATGGTTTAGACTTATATAACATGGTTAATAACATTAATCTTCACTTTACATCCCTTTATCATTTGACTACCTATAAGTTTCCTACATTTACAACAGTTTGTGGGACCTGAAATACTTTAGTTTTCCTGAGGAACATTGTCAGGAAAATTGTGCATATAACATAGCAGTCTGAGCTTAGGTTGTTCGCAAAATGGCTTCTTGTATATATTTTACTGACCAGTCTAATTATATCCCTAATATTGGCCACTCAGTCTTAATGGCAAAACTTTAACCCTAATGATGATGATGATGGTGTTAAAACACTATGGGGCATCTTTGCAAACTTTATTATAAACCTTTTCATTGGACTTAGCAATGGCTTTAATTTTTTTTTTTTGTTGTTTTGTGCTTACTAACTCACAAAGTATTTCAAAACATGTTGCACTGGATCAAAGCTTTGCAGCATCCTAATTGCTGTGCAGAGTTAGGATCACAGGGCCCTTGCTTAAGACCCTACCATTTTACATTGGGTTGGTGCAGATGTCAGGGTTATTCGTAGGGGCAAATACCAGTCCTTAATGTACTATTTATGTACCCTCCCACAAAGCGGAAACCTTCCTGCCCCGTCCACTACACCATCTGAATTTTTACTAGAATAGAATGTTTAGATCCAGATCCGTCCTGGTAACGTGGTGCTCGCGAATGCGCCGACTACCAAAAGGGGTTGTTTTCTGATCCTATTGAATGGAAAAAAACCCATTCAGTAAGTCTGGACCCGAATGTTGGTGATGCTGGGCTTTATGGCAGGTAGTAAGACACTTATTAGCATGAATAACTCTGAAGAAAAAAATGATGAAACACTTTAAGGGGCAAAAATTGGATCCGATAAATTGCAGTATGAGATTTGTTGGTGTTGACCTAAATTAGGGTGGACTTTTTTATATTTGCTTTTTTGTTTTTATTTTTTAATGTTTGAGGGGGTTTTTTTTGTTTTTGTTTTTTGAGTCTCAATTTCAGCTATTGTGGGTTAATAAGCAGATCAATCTTTGTCTGTCACAATATTACTGTGGTAAAGGGAATACCAAATCCTGCCCTAAGGTTTGTGTCAAGCAGTCACTTAATGATAAGCAACCTGAACTATGTTCCAAATCATTTTAAATACTTTAAAGTAGTCTTTCTGCATGTGACCCTCTATCTTTGAAAGTTGTAAATTGGCTGCTAATATTTTCCAAATTGCTTTCATTTATGTAATACTAATGGTGAAGTAGAATGAATAGACTTCAGTTATTGTGCTGTTAAAGCAGCTGTTTCTGGAAGATAGAGCAACCATTATCAGTATGTTCTCATCATGCATTTGAACATAAATGCACATATATAGTTTTGTACATATTCAATAGAAGTCTTTTAAATTAAGATATTGTTCCACAAATTCAACTATTACTCTTTGGACTTTAATTTTCTGTGAACTTTAATTCCGTTTCCTAAATGTTTGTGTTCCTGTGTATTCCTTCAGTTTTATAAAGAGAATTAGTAAGTCAACAATTTTATCCAGACCGGTGTATTTGTTCATTATACAGTTTTTTTGGGGTTTTTTTTGGTTTTTTTTTTGGTTTTTTATTTTATTTTACAATCTTAGTGGAAATAAGGATTTTTTTTTTGGCTTATTGTGCTTTGTTTATTTTCTATATTTTGTTAATGTTTGTTTTAGTTTATCAAACAGTTGTCTCCTGAATCCAATTTATAGCTCCATTTTCAGTCCCATTTTTAGTGTTTTTTTTGTTGTGTTGTGTTTGTTTTTTCACCGCCCACATCTGTTGTAATGTTAAATGCATAATCTATTAT
>WWET01000004.1:1400706-1410961 GCA_011038615.1 Limnodynastes dumerilii | reverse complement strand
TATAATATATAAATATAAATATTATATGTAAAATATTAATATATAAAATGTGTCCCTTAGAGTCAGGACACAGCTAGTAGGCTCCCAGAATTCTGTTTACTCCTGATGACATAATGGGAAATATGTGTTGCTGGTTGGCATCCTGGCAATCATGGAATCAATGTTTTAAGTAACCCAGATGCAAAAACGTAACTTCTTTTTAGCAAAATAATTCCAGGATTTTTTTTTATCAGCCATGTGAGACACCTGGCTAGGGGGTGGGTTGTCCCGGGCATAGTGGGGTGTACAAGTGATACATCTATAACAGAGGGGTCTGGCCATCAGCCTGCAGTCCGGAATCACAGAAGTTCTCCGTCAGATCCCAGTGCCAGGACCTTTGCCCAGGTGTGCAATGAACCCTCCACCCAGCCTTGAAATTCTGTGTCACTGGCCGCTTTTTCTGCAACCCAATAAGATGCTGACTGTGAATGCCCCTTGAGAGGGGAGGGGGCAGTCTGAGCGAGGAACACTGGTTCATCTACACCCACTGCCACTGCAGTAGTCTTACCCGTGAATGGTATTTTAATTGGTTTTACAGTTGAAACTTAACATAATGTTTTGTTTTACAATTGTAGCAATCAATTGATAGTTTGTGTAAAGACTAAGGTATGTTATCGTTATCTGACTCCTACATAGATTGAGCTAATTACAGCTATAGTTTCAAGTTGACTATGAAATAATACATGCAATAGTGTTGTCTTTTAACTTTTATGGACCATTGTAAAAATTCCTAAGGCTATTTGTCTTAACAACCCTTTGCTGAAAATATCAATACTGCCAGTGTTTTGGGCATCTCCATAAGGGTGGACCTCTTTTATGAAGCATACTTACCATGATTATTACATGCGGCTCTTTTGTGTGTGATTATTTTTATATTGCTAGAATTGCACCTGGAAATGTCATACATTGCAACATAAATTCTTAAAATTGTTCCCATCATATGGAACTATACCTGACCCAGCACAAAACTCCAGTTGTGGGGTTTGTATAACAACAACTCCCTAACACCATCTTTCTTCCTTAAAAAGCAATCGTCCATTTGTACTTTTCCATAGACGAAGCTACACCTTCAGCTGCCTTTTATGTCCTTTGCAAGTAACACACAAAAGCTGACCATGCAATGCAAACTTTTTTAAACTTCCCAGCAGATGACTCAGATTCCCTTGATCTGATGATTGGCAAATCAAGTAGACGTGTCTTGCCCAATCATCCAATCAGGGTCGTTCTAGGCCAGTTTGTTGGTGTTTCGACCAATCATTAGCATACACTGCGCAGTAACTGATCAGTATGATTATTGTGCAGGGTTTGAGCAGCATAACCTACATGCACTCAATGGGCCTGATTCACATTTAGGTGCAGAGGGGACGTATGCAAGTCATTTGCGTAAGTACCTTTGACATGTAACGGTGGGTGCCAGACGTTATGTGGTCAAAGTGCTTCCGTACGAAAGAAGTTCCGTAAAAGGGGCCAGCACTCAATTTCCGCTTCCGGCCATACATGCATGCTAATGAAGTGCCGGGGGTAGCTCTGCGTCCGTACGTACAGGGATCCGTGCGGTTAAGTTAAGGTAAGGTTCTGGGCACTTAAGTGTGAACTCCCCTCCTCCGTGATTGTTTACAGATCTCCGTGCACACACAAATCGCACAGAGATCTGAATCAGATCCATTCTCTGGTTGGGAGACAATAACTTAGAACTATTATACTGCTGGGGCTTGGTGGAGATTTAAAATGTAAGCAATGGTTTGGAGTACACCCCATCTAAGCAATAAGGGAAATAGTTTGACAGGAATCAGATTGAAGTGCGTAATTTCCCATCTATTATGGCAGTTAAGAAAAATTTAAGACCTCTTTAGGCTACTATCTAATTGAATAATCCCCTTAATCTCAGGGTAAAAGTAAAGCAACCCTGTGCTTCGAAACTGCATGCGATCACACATAGTATGATTCCCATGTTCACACATGCAAACAGAATACATTTGCATTTGCAAACATCCCAACATGGATTGTCTGTCGCAACTCTGCACCTTTTAGCTGGTTGCTATTAACTTGAACTAAGTCTTTATGGGGCTAATTCTAGTCCCTGTGATAACGGGATTAGGTTCAAAGTGTGCCGATTTTTGTCTGTTTTGGTTGAATTTCACATGAGGTGCAAGATAAAATCCGTGATGTAGACTCGTGCGATTGGCCGATACAGACACACATTGGGCCGGATCCACAACGACGTACGTCTTCCAAAAATACGTCCGTTAGTTGCCGATAATAGCTACTACGCATGCGTACTAACTATTTTACATAATCTATGTATCGATTCGTTACGTAGATTGCGTATATGCGGTCTTAAATACTACATATACGCAATCTACGTAACGAAACGATAAAATAGTTAAAACGCATGCGTAGTAGCTATTATTGGCAACTGACGGATGTCATTTGGAAGATGTACGTTGTTGTGGGGCCTATTGCACGGAATAGAATTGACACATCGATTTAAATACAATGAAGAAGCACATGAAAGAGAGCACATATAATATTTTGGGCTTGAATGGTAAAACATGTTACTTATTGTTTGCATATTTGGACTTTTGGGGCCAGATCCAGAGCTACGCTGGCCCACTGCCCGTAAGTACGACCAGCTCTGGTGCGCTCCCAAGACACTCCCCCTGTGGCCGGCGTAATAACCCACTGGTACGCCAGCTGAAGGCTAACTTAACTTCCGCCGGTGTACCAGTGGTTAATTACGCCGGCCATAGGGTCGTAAGTGCATAACCCAGCCCTCCCTGCCTAATTTCCCTCCCCCTCCCCGCCTACCTTTTCCGTAACTACAATGTAATTATGGCGCAGCACGCCCCTTCGTCTGTAACTACATTGTAATTACGGACGCCGATTCAGGGATCCCTGAATCATAGATTACGCCGGGCAACATCTGCCCAGCACATGCGCAGAACGGCAGAAATGCTGTTCTTACGCATACGGCCGCCATAACTAGTGCAGCGGCCGAAGGTCTGGATCAGGCCCTTGGTCATTGTGAGTAACCTGCATCAGGGTAAGGAGAATGGGAGGAATATTAGCACTTATGTCACATGTATCGGAATGATCCAAAGGTATTATTGTGTCAGTGCAATGGGTGCAACCATCGATCTGGACGTACATAAACTACAGCAGGTCTACTTGTAGGTACACACCTCTAACCTCCTCTCCAGCGAAGGGTTAAATTATCATCTAAATTCATTATTGGTATCAGCCTGTGAGACTGTGAAGGTGCGTTGGAGTTTGTTGTCTCCTGCATACCCGCTTATTATTTATTTTTCACCTGCGATCACCAATTACCCTGATCAGGGCATTTATTCCCTATACATTGCTAGACAGCTTGTTTACCTCATCATAGGGGTGCCCTGTGCCCTGCTGCTCATCAGATTGCTGTCTAGATTCCAAGACCCCTTTAAGAGCAAGGCTACTACACATACTGAAAGCGCCAGCACCTCCAGTGTTACTGGTATTACTTCACAGACAAACTGTTGTATAACGTCGTATAACGTACTAAGTGTCCCCTCACTGTTATGTCCAGTGCTTCAACCAGGGAACATCAGTAATATTTATAGTAACATCGGAGCGTATTCACACTTAAGAAGCAGCTGTTCCTTAAGTACAGTCTTTTCTGGAATGACCTACAACGTGTGCATCGTAGGCAATTTAGGCAATCTCAGGGTGTGGGTCCCCACTAAGAACGATAGGGCCGTTCTCTCCAAGTCAGTTCCGAACTGGCTGGGATTTCTATTGTGTATGCCTCGATAAGGCATTAGCAATCGATCCCTAGAGCACCAGATACAGTGCTCTGATAGGTAAGTGCAAAACACTACCCCAACCCTTTCCCTAATTCTAACCCTAATCCTCCCTTTCCATTACCCTAACCCTCCCTTCCCCACAGCCTGACCCTAACCCTCCCTTCTCCCTAGCCTAGCCTGACCCTAATACTCCCTTCTCTAGAGCCTAACCCTAAGACCCCCCTCCCTGCAGCCTGACCCTAACCCCCCCTTCTATAGCCCTAACCCTAACTCTCCCTTCCTAAGAGGCTAATCCTAACCCCCCCTAACAGTAAAAGTCCCTTAGAGGTTACTCACCTCTCCGGAGCTGTCAGCTGTGGGTCTGCAGCGGATACGTTGAGTCCTGCGAAAGTGAATGGCTTACTCACCCATTCATAAAAAAAAATTCTGAAAAGGCTGCATATTCGAAATAGAGACAGCCAAAAAGGAACTTTTGTGCCTGGTGCTGCACACCATTGAATACAGAGACGTTAGACCTAATCCAGACATCTGTGTGTTTTCCCTATGCATGGAGGTCGTAGGTCTGCACGTGAGAGGGAAGTGAACTCCCATGTCATTCCCCTCCCACGTACATGCCCAGAATCTTGCCTTAAGTTCTCTGCGTGGATCTGTGTCTGTCTGAAAACAGATCGTGTGGAAGGGCATACTGCCGCCCACGCTCCATCGTCTGCATGCTTATCCCCGCTGCCCCTTGCGTAGATTTAGATTAGGTATGAGGGTCTGGAGTTGGACGGATTCTCGGTGCCAGAAAAATGCCCGAATTAAGCAGACAGTTTGTGGAAGTTGGTTGTCGTACTTAAATCAGGATCAGGCGGCCCATTAATTGGGACATTCTATTATCTGGTTCAATATACCGTTTACAGTGCTCAATTCCTTTGTTTCTTTAACAATCACATTTATTTATCATATATCACTGTCAGTGTGCAGGTTTAGGACAATTTGGTTCAGTCAGGAGGCAGCCTTATTTTATACACAGCCCCCCCCCAACCCCCTGTTCATAGTTTTCACTTTCTTATCTATGTTTATAAAACTGTGCACCGAGTACTTTTAAATATGATACAAAATGCGTTGTAACAAGTAGTGCAAGCGGACGATCTTCCGTCCTAGGAAGATCACAGAGAGTAAATTACTCTTGTGAGTTTGTCACGTGACCTCTTTATAAAGTTTCTTAAAATGCTGACACGTGGCGTGGAGGAATTAGGGGACACCAAAACGAAATTGTATCCCCCCCCCCGAACCTAAAAATGTTCCGAAGCCCCTTGATATGATCTTAATAGAGAATTAGTTAATTAAACCCTTTACTGGAGAGGAAAGTACAGGAGTACAAGTATATCTGCTTTCTCTTTATTTTCCATATTTGTACTTTTGCCATATGTCTTTACACCATTGTATCAGCTCTTTGTTAAAACTTACAGTGATGAGCTCTACTGAGAGTGAAACATCATTTTTCTCATTTCTCCTCTACATATTTCTTTATATAGATCATTTTAATCAACAATTCCACCAGTACATGGGGCCAGTTATATACCTGTTCTTCACCTTTCCATGAGTCTGCATGTATGGCATAATTCTGAGTGTTATAAATATGCTGTGATCACACTGTACTTCTGGCTTCTTGCTATATGAAAGTTCTAATATGCAATGATTTACATCCCTGCTCTCAGCACCATGGACAGGGCTTGAAAAAAGTCTTGTGAGCACTGCACTATGAACTCTCAATATAAAAATGTGAAGTGATGAAAATCAGTGGCATTAGTTACATGTTCAGCAGATGTATAAGGGAGCTATTATGCAACCAGCAATAGTTGCTGTGCAAAGAATTCTTGTGGCTCTGTCCAGTGATCTCCACATAGGACAAATTTGTGTCATAGGAATTCCTGGTTGTTCTTATCTGAAACACTCTGCCCACCAAACAACCCCTAAGATTATATACCTGAATTTATAACACAATGCAACCCAACAACATATATAAACAATGCAGGAGAACATTAATTTGTTTATTTTTTGAAAAATATTTTTTGGTGCTATTACTGCCCAAAACTATTAACCCTAATATGACTTGTATCAATCTGAGTTGTGTTGTTGACTATCATTTAAAAAGAGTTTTACCATAAAGAAACTAAAATATTTGTTAACGGAAAATCAGACCCACTGCATGTCTCCATCCATCCCTTCTCCTTAGTCCTTGTGTATCTCCAATCACCCCTTTTCCCCACCCTTTATTTGTCCACAGTCAATTTTTCCCTTTAATCCCCAGTAATTCCCCAACCTACTGCTTTAAAGTTTTGGGCCAAGCATCGTGTCTGTGTTATGGCTGCACTACTAACCTACCCAGACTTAAGAGGCACTGGGTTGCTATTGCAGGTGGGTAGGACTTGTTATTAAAATATATAGTATGGGTGTGGCATCCTGCTATATACTAATCCAAACTTACACACCGCAAGATTTTCCATTAGAAGGAGTCAGTAGATTCTGGGTATCGGAAGTCCAGCTGTGCTATGGAAGTGGTTAGCGGTGGGGTTGTACGGATCCCATCGCTATCCACCATTTTTGAGGCACTTTTTGAGAAAGTGACAGTCCTGAAACGCATCAGCTTAGTGTCAGATCTTCAAGTCTTGAATCCTCTACTCCAGGCGATTACCAACTGCTAAAAAAAATCTCGCCTTTGGCTACATGGGTTTTCTTTGTCTTTTATGTCATTATTACTGCAGATTGGTATGGACTTTTGGATTCAGTTTAGACTTTTTGATTCACTTTATTTGTACTTGTGTTTTGGTTTTATATAATATAATGTAAATCTTGTTAATTTTTTCCTATTCTGTGTCTAGCTTGGATTTAATTCCTTATTATATTATGACTTATGGTGTTTAAAGACACCACCATTCAAGAATTGGACTACACACACTTAGACTAATGTTCTTATATGTGAAACTCCAAATTTTGGGCTGATTGGGAAGTAGTCTGACCTTCTCAGACCTTGGAGCAATGACACTTCCAACACAGGAGCTGGACCGAGTCTGCAAATGGTCGTTAAAATTAAGTCAATATAGAGGATGTTCCCTCTCTCATCATACACATCCAACTACTACACTTCCATGAATTCCCACACTTTTCAATCAGGAAGCATAAAGTAGGCTTTGACCGTTGTCCGCATTTGTGGGGGTACTAAAAATACAAACACAGGTCTGGATGAAGAGACCCAGAGCTTGAAGATCACTTCAAATCACATAAAACATGGAAATTTGGATCTGATCCATCATGTTATATATTATATGGACATTAGAAGTCACTGAGGTATCTGAGGTGACATCCAAAATTTATTATAATTTAGAGTACAATGGACCTTTACCATAACACATTGAGGAATATATTTACAGGAGTTTAAGGAATTTTTATTAGTGTATAATAAATAAGTACAACATTTGAATTAATACATTACTACTTGCTTTATCAAAAAGGAACATGATAATGTTTAATACTTTTATTTAATAAAAAGATTTTAAATATCTTTAGATAGAAAATGTTTCAAATGAGACAAAGGGGGTTTGTTAAGCGTTAAAAACCCATCATAAGAAACTTGTTTGAAAGTCTGATCTGTGTACACTGGTAACTTATTATTTGTAGCAGTGATCGAAGTGGAAATATAGAAGTGGATGTATGGACATTTAGAAGTGGCGGTATTAAAATATAGAAACAATAGAAGTCAATGGAGAATTATAGCTTTTCAATTAAATCCATGGGAGAAGTGACAGTATTGTATACACCCGTATACCCCCTCACTTCCAGCCCTGATTTGTAGTACATTTGGCACTGGAGTTGAGATAGAAGTCACACTCAGGGGTGGTGCAACACAGTAAGCTGGAGATACGCTGCAGGGAGGCACCAGGATGAAGAGGTGCCATCCCCACTCCACTGCACCACCCCAAAATATCAGTCATTGTATACCTCCCCGCACCTACAGCCCCCACGCTCCACGCACAGGGCAAACAATTAGAGCTATGCATGAGGTAACCATGCACCCCCTTCTCTACTAATCCTGCAGCTTGCTGAGAGGGCTGTACATCAGTGACACCTGAGGAGCTATGAGGAGCTATGTCTGCCATTGTTTATTTCAATGATCATTAATATTAATTAGATAGGTCACTGGCCTCTATATAGTAACATTTTTTATTCTACCTACAGTATAATATTTATAAATCAATAATTTACAATGTGTACACACACACACACACTTATATATATATATAATAATAATAATAATTATTATTATTATTATTATATTATACAACAGGAAGCGAAACCACAGCTGCAGAAAGTCTGTACAGCCCAGCGCTGATCATCCTCCCCCTGCACATAGGTAGCATGACATGATAAATCGTGTTGGTAGCATGATACATAGATGAAAAGTGTTGGTGACCTGGTGAGAATATATATCATTTATTTTATTTATTACTATTTTCACTTTTTTTTTTTACTAGTGCAATTACAAATGGGGAGGGGGTTATGTCTATATGTATGTAATAATGAAGTATGTATAAATAACCAATTCTAGTGTATGTATAGATTGATTCTCTCTTTTTATTTATTTTTATATGGACATATGTTTGTAATTAATAAAAAAAATGTGTGTGTGTGTGTGTGTGTGTGTAAAAAATAAAAAAGGTCTTTTAGGGAGCTAATAGGTAATTTTGTGGAATTTTGGAACATTCGAGTTGTTGTTATCTGGTGTCCATTTATTTATAGTTCTTTCCATTACAAAATTCCACAAGTCCTTGCGGCTCTGATAGTCCACTTGTGGGTCTCCCCGGGGAATGGCAAAGTGGTCAATGAGAGCAGTGTGTATATATGTGTATATAATTTAGTAAATATATAAATGTATATTTTACACTCACTCTGAGGTATTTTCTTCTGCATTGTGATTACAAGAATGCTGATTTAATTTTATAGAGGTCGCTAGGATAAAGGACTGTGTTCACACCTAAGAAGCTGATGCTTCTTAGGTGCGTACTACTCTGTATGGAGCCACTGCGCATGCATAGTCATATTGACTACACTGTCCAAATATTAACCACGTGCAATCTTTAAAGACCGTACGTACTTTTTAAGGTAAGAGGGGGCGTGCCGGGGGTTAGATCCGTAAAGTGGGTGAGGGGAGGTATGTAAATTAGGCTGGGAGGGAGGGCTGGGTAATCTACATGCACGGGTTGTTGGCATTAGGCACTTCAAAATGGGGGCAGGGGAGGGGGAGCGGAATTTGGTGCGGATGCGAATGTGTGAATCCGGTCCAAAGTCTGTATGGTATGGTGGTCACTAGGATGCAGTCTGTATTGCATATTAGTGACTAGGATGCAGTGTGTTGTATAGTGGTAAGTAGGATGCAGAATTTATTGTCTAGTGTTAATTAGAATTGTATTATTTTATTGTTCTGAATTTTATGACACTCACATTGATATTGCAATATATGATGGCCACTCATGTAAAATGTTAAACTGTAAAACCGGAGTGCGCACGTTTATAGTTTGCAGGAAGGGGGGATGCCAAAAACTCTAGCACCAGCCCTGGCCACACTCATTGCTTTTCATAGGAGAGCTCCAACCTCTATATGTCCATGCCTTCGTCCAACATGACAGTCTAATCCGAGAGAGGTTAAAGGAGGGGAAAAATCTGTCAAAGAGATAAAAAAAATGCTTCTGAAAACCTCTTGGTGACTGTTGAAATGTGGGGTTGTCTTGTCCAAAGTACACAAAGCATCTTACTGGATCATGGCTCTCTGTTTGGCTAGAGTTTAGAGACAATGCCTGTCCTCTAAAGTCCACCAAATTGTATGGTCCATCCATGGTAACCACTGTATTCAGTGGGCCATGGTAGCAGGAGAGGTATGCACATGATTGTCCACATTTCACTTGTAGCCTTATATTTCCTGACTATTTCAGCTTAGCATATTGACACTTTTATGCGCTCGTTCTATCTGGATACAATTTTCAGCAGTTCAGGACAGAGGTGTGTGTGTGTGTTTGATGGTTTTTCCTATCCAAGCCTTAATGTGAACAAATTGTAATAATTATGCAAAATTGTTGTTAACAAAAGGATGTTTCTTCAGGAACGTTTGTACAGAATTTGGAAAGGTCACAAATAGTTCAGACGGTTGCATTGTGACTAAATCTCGCTTAGAATGTCAGAAATTTGTTGTAGTCGGTAATTATATAAAAATAAAGGTTGCAAGACTGATAATCTCTTACTTAGAAGTAATTATTACCTATGATTCAATGTTTTATTAAGGGTTAAATAAGGTGAACAAAGGTAAAAATTAAAAAAGGTAATATTTGTTGTTGGCTTTTTAAAAAAATTAAATATTAGTAAAAATGCATTGTTTTTATTTTACATTTATCACTGCA
>WWET01000004.1:1386568-1397930 GCA_011038615.1 Limnodynastes dumerilii | reverse complement strand
GAGTACTGGGGAGACATGATGAGGATGAGTACTGGGCAGACATGATGAGGATGAGTACTGGGCAGACATGATGATGATGAGTACTGGGCAGACATGATGATGATGAGTCTTGGTGTTTTTTAAAGTTATTTTAGCTTAAAATAGGAAAATCGAGATTAAAATCGAAAATCGCCTTTTTTTTCCAAAAAATCGAGATTTTAATTTTTGGCCAAATCGCCCAGCTCTACTTTCTATGTTTCTATGTTTCTTTATGCACGCAGGCCAATAAGAGGGGAGTGAATGCAGATCCATGCGGATCTTCCTTCTGCCGCCCACTTGCCTTAATCTACAGCCTATCCCCGCATCTCTGGCAGGGATTAGGCTTGCAGATTTTGAAGTATTGTCCCCCCCCCCCTTTCCTCCCCAAAAAACATGATAAACCTAACTGAGTTCTGTACAAGCACATGCATACTGCCAGAAATCACCTGGTGATCTTAGTGCAGAATCCGGTCCCTTATTTGTACTAAATAATAGTTTTCTCCTTTGCCATTACTTCCTTGCTGCATAAGAAGCTGAGTGCAGTTTACATCTGCTGACAGCCTCAGTGGAGTTACAGCATGAGGCAATCACAGCCCTTTCTGCCCGTTTTTCAGAAAAACACGTGGGCCTTTTTCACATCCTGCTCTCAACTCATTCTAAATCCCCCTCCTACAGTTCAACAAAGTTTTGCCAAGGTGTAAATTTGCTTCTCTCTTTGTACAACCTTATACAATCATCCGAACTCATTCCCAAGATTTTTTTGGTATAATATATAATG
This sequence comes from Limnodynastes dumerilii, assembly GCA_011038615.1. Taxonomy (NCBI): domain Eukaryota; kingdom Metazoa; phylum Chordata; class Amphibia; order Anura; family Limnodynastidae; genus Limnodynastes; species Limnodynastes dumerilii. The sequence goes on along the minus strand of WWET01000004.1, from coordinate 1,397,134 downwards.
GAAACAAACCAACTTAGATATATGTATATACTATGACGATTATGGCTGTTTCTGGATTCTGTTGTCTTGAATCATTTATAAAGAGTGTACTGGAATATCCCACAAATGGACTTAAAGAACAAAATATAACAATCTGTCCATTAGCTTACATGTAATAAAAGTCAAAATTCCCTGTTATTCTCAAAATAATGAATGTTTCTTTGTTAAAATCAAATCCACTCGTTTATTATATATTTAGTTTTAGGTATCAAACCAAAAGGATTTAAAAGAAAAAATAAATAACTAATAATTTTTTCTTTTTTACAAAAAGATTTGTTCAATAGAAATGTATTGCGTATCTATAAAGGATAAACAAAACAGATGCAAAATGTAACAAATGAAAGCCGCTAATCTAAGTCTGGTCTGGTCTTTATAAACAAGTGGTTTATTTAGAAACCACTATATTTACTCGCCCCTTCAGAAATGTGTAGAGCAAACAGTGCTGTGAGTTTTACCCATGGGTTCCCCACAGCACTGAATCTTTATTTTTCCCATGCACAAAGGATGCTCTTCCTCCATGCTAAGAGACTAAGTCAGAAATGCCCAGGGTTGCACATCTGCTTTAGCTAATTACTTTTTGCTCATTCTATTTTCTAAAGCTGATGTTTGCATCAAGGCTACATCCAGGAAGATCCTGTACACAAACTTTGGAAGCAAATATACTTCCTTTTCAGGTCTCCTTTACATACCAATCCCTACATTTCTTTGTGTTTCCTTCTCTTTGAGGCTGAGATAAAGTGGGCTAGAGCAATATAGTATGTGAAATCACACCGACTGATTCTGAGATCCATATTTATCTGTACAAAGACCTATATGTTTGGGTGACATGCATCTTATGACAAGTAAAACATGGCTGGCATGAAGTGGGGTCAAATGAAGAGACTTAAATATGACTGGTTAACTTCTTTGTAAAAACTTGCTGGATCTATGTCTATTTAATGCATCTAAGCTTTCTAGGATAAATATACTATAAAGTAATATAATTTTGATATATTTAATAATATCATTATAATTCATAATTCATTAACTGGACTAGGCTGTAGACTTTCATTAGACACATGTTTATTAGGAGACATAGTTAACCTGTTATTCACTTTGCAAATACTTTTTATAAGTGAATTGTACAAAGCAGTGGCACATAATGAAAATATTATGTTTACAACCTGAATGATTAAAACTTCAAAAAGTCCCAGAGATTGTGTGCGTCATCATCTTTACCTACTGAGCCAGTAAAGTGGTTTTCCAATTATAAGGCGGCTTTTTCACCGTGCATGTGCTTTGTGAGGTAAGAGCAAGAGTCTGATCCAGTGCTGCGTTTCAACCAATTTTTGGATGTAAGGGCAGCATGTGTTAGCGTGGTGTATGTGCAGAATGGGAGCGAGCACAAAAATGTGGATACAACGTGGATGATACACCTTTGTCTACTTCTATGAGGTCTGTGTTAATACTAGGGGGTGTTCTACTAGGATATGGGTCCGTGGTGAAAACGGCCCTTTTACAAAAGGCATTTTCGACGTCACTCTGCAATCGATTGCTCCTACCCTGCCAGAGTGAGGGAATCAAAGATCCTCACCATGAATACCTAGCAGCAACAGCTGAGTATTTCCTCTGCCCCAAATCTTATCCAAATGCTCACCCTAACCCTCCCCTTCCATTACCTAACCCTCCCTTCCCCACAGCCTGACCCTAAGATTTCCTTCTTAGCAGCCAAACCCTAAGACTACCTTCCCCACATCCTGACCCTAACCTTCCCTTCCCTTCCCCGCACCCTAACCATAAGAATCCCTTCCTCGCAACCTAACCATAAGACTTCCTTCCTCACAACCTAACCCTAAGACTCCCCTCCCTTCAGCCTAACTCTAAGAATCCGTTCCCACAGCCTGACCCTAACCTTCCCTTCCCCGCACCCTAACCATAAGAATCCCTTCCACGCAACCTAACCATAAGACTTCCTTCCTCACAACCAAACCCTAAGACTCCCCTCCCTTCAGCCTAACTCTAAGACTTCATCCCCACAGCCAGACCCTAAGATTCCCCTTGTACACTAAACCCCTGTCTGGTGTGACGGGTCTTCCGACGGGTGCTGCACCAGGGTCCTGCGCTGTGTGTTGGAAAGTCAATGAATGGGTAAGTTGCTATAAATAAATTCGGCATACTGAACCATGCATTAGGAAAACTTTCTAATGAGGCAGATTTTCGAGGTAGAGACAGTTGAAAACTAGCTGCCGGCTGTCTGTGTTTTGGAAATCTGAGTTTCACACCAGAGAACGGAACCTATTCTATTATTTTCAAATGAGAAAGTGGGCATTATAGTGCTGCAGTGAGTGCAGTAGCAGCCCGGTTTCCCTGCACTTTCTCCTAAAATCTTACACCAGATTAGGCCTGGTGCAGGTGTAAGACGGAGGAGATTTTTATTCATTAGTTATAACATAGACCCCCACAAATATTACAAGAATAAAACATTTTAAAACACACACATTGGGCCTGATCCAGACCTACGCCGATGCGCTGTGCTTACTAAAGCACAGCGTATCGGCGTTCACTTTCCCCGACACTCCCCCTGTGCGGGCGTATGGCCCCTTCCTTAGGCCTGATCCTGAACTACGCCGATGCGCTGTGCTTACTAAAGCACAGCGTATCGGCGTTCAATTACCCCAACACTCCCCCTGGGCGGGCGTATGGCCCCTTCCTTACGCCGGCTGAAGGCTACCCTAACTTCAGCCAGCGTAAGGAAGGGGCCATACGCTCGCACAGGAGCGTATGGCCACCTAGGCCGCCCTCCCACCCTCATTAAACTAGCTCCCCCCGCCCACCTACACTAACCTGAACGTAGGGACGCTTTGATTACACCTCTCAGCCGATTTGCCTACACACATCTGTTTTAAAAGCTGCTCATTTTTTTGTTGAACTTATCTCAATTTGCTGATGTCACCATAGCTCTGGATGTCATCATAACTCCATGACATCATAGCTCTGGATGTCATCATAACTTAATGTCATCATAGCTCTGGATGTGGTTCACACATTTTCAACAGCAGCTTCGTGCTTCTGCTGTGCAGGAAATCTGTATCAGGTCGCAAGTGTGTAAAAAATATTCACACTTTTATCATTTCCATAAACTTTATTATCATTCTTTACAATTCTATTGCTACCCCTATTGTATTAGTAATAGTAATAGTAGTAATGGAAGTGTTAAACAGAACTGTACAGTATATGTACATTTTTTTTGTACATACCCCTCCCTAAGTGTGTGACTCTGAAGCAAGAAAACCCCCAGTTTAACACCAATGACAGATGAATAGATGAATGATCAATATCATCAATCAGATCAGCAATTTCAGTATTCTGATCTGATTGATGTGACAGAAATGACATAAAAACAAGCAAAAAATAAGCAAAGTACTGTATACATTAGAAATCCACAAGGCTACAGACATCAGTACAAAGTTAGGAAAGAACACGTTCTGTTGTCCTTGAGCTAGACAGAAGCAAGTATAAACTATGCGTTCGCGATCTCAAATTTTTCTGGCATTGTATACTTTGGGAGGGTAAAAGATAGGGGAGATAGGTGCAGGCACAGCCAGGACTGTGTCGGGAAAGGGTGGTTTACAAAAGAGTAATGTATCTGATTGAACACATTTTGTTTTCCTGTAAAAATGCTTTTCCTGCAAAGACTTTTAGTATTGAAAACTAAAAGTTGTATTTGCATGTTAATTATGTGTATACAGTGAAACAGCTATAAAGATAAAACATTCTATATAAAAATCTTAGATCATTATAAATGTTACAACAAAAAATGAAAGTAATATAAATTGTCCTGCAGCTTGCTGTAAGACAGATCTTCCTTTACCAGTATACTATTATTTGATTGCAATGGAATACTTTTGAAACTCCAACACTGTCAAAAAAAATTATATCAGCTGTTAATAAAGTTGCACATTTCAAAACACAGCCAAAACACAATTTTGGCTGAACTGTTTTGGTTTCATAAAAAAATAAACTTATTATACATAAAAATCAATAAAATCTTTATTTTTAATATAAAAGCAAAAACATGAAACTCTGAAAACCAACAACCTATATTAAGTGCTGTTAAAATTTAACCAATTTACGACTCCTAACAATGCTTGTTGCTGAATGTGTGTTGTGAGTCAGGAGTCATGAAGTAGATGGATATTTCCATGTTCCAAGTCAAAATATGTTGACAGCCAGGGGTATCATTTTTTTTAATTGATTCTATCACAATCATTATTTATATTTTACTGTTGTTACTTCATATGTTTGTAGTCTATCTACTACCAAGAGGGAAAATGAACAGAAAGAATTGCTTACTATTCAGAAAGGTGTGTCACACACATCATTGATTTAGTTGTAACAGTAGAAATCTAATTGTGACCCATTCCTCTAGTCACTAATCATAGCCTAACCCTGCACTGCTTTCTGTGTTTGTACTTTAAATGATTCATTGTAGTAGACTATGGAACAGAGAGAGTATTTATTACTAAAGACCCCTATTAATGACCCCACCCCACATTTCCCAATGCTTTGAGTGCAAGGGAAGGTTGTGAGCAGCAGAGGGCATACATAGGCTATTGCAGGCCTGACCTGTATCAAAGCCAGTTTAATCTATAAAAGAGAAGGTAACCAAACAAGCTAATTAGATACAATTACATTGGGACCAGACAGTATTTAGTCCTAACTGCTGTTCAGGGCTAGGTACTGGGGGGCTGATTCAGAGTTGCACTTCCACCTTTTTTAAGGTGCAAGTATAGACCTGAGCAATACCATGTTGAATTGCAAGGGTAGGTAGATTTAAATTGTAAAACCAAAAATAAAATTAGGAGGTGAAGTTTCTTAGCTCAACTCTATTTTATAGAATTAACATAAAACTATGCAGTAAAAGTAATGTATTTTCAATGCATGCAAATTTTGTAAAATTAATTATCACACCTTACTTTGAAAAATGGTTTAGCCAAGCTGTACACTTCCACCTAAAAAAAGGTGTAAGTGCATCTCTGAATCAGCCCCTAGCTGTGGTAGAACGGAATAGAGAAATGAAAATCCATAGTATTTATATCAAATTAGTCAATTAGTCAGTTCACATACAAATAAAGTATTTAAACTGAGTATGTTACATGTGACTTACATGGAGCACATACATCATTTGGGAAAGCTAACAATATTGTTTCCATGTTCCCTATAATCTCTGATATCCAGATTATGTGTTTATTTATTACCCTACATCCTATATCTACAATATTACCATTACTTCTATTACCCCATCAATGCCAGTAGTACTATAATCACCACCACCGATACTACTAGTATTACAAGTATTAACTACTTTCACCACTATCAGTCCTAGCACCACCATGACCATTTCTACTGCTATTACCACGATCACTATCATTACTAGCACTACTGTTATCACCACCACAACTAGTACTGCTACCACCACCCTAACTATTACTGATACTATTACCACTAACACTAGTAATACTAGTATTGTCACCACCACCACTACTAGTGCTGCTACCACCACCCTAACTATTACTAATACTATTACCACTAACACTACTAATGCTGCTACTATTACCACCACTACTACTAGTGCTGCTACCACCACCCTAATTACTACTAATACTACTATTGCCACTAACACTACTAATACTAGTATCACCACAACTACTAGTGCTGGTACCATCACCCTAATTAAGACTTATGCTACTATTACCACTAACACTACTAATACTAGTATTGTCACCACCACCACTACAACTAGTGCTGCTACCACCACCCTAACTACTACTAATACTACTATCACCACCACTACTAGTGCTGCTACCACCACCCTAACTATTACTAATACTACTATTACTATTACCACTAACACTACTAATGCTAGTATTGTCACCACCACCACTACTAGTGCTGCTACCACCACCCTAACTACTACTAATACTACTATTACCACTAACACTACTAATACTACTATCACCACCACCACTACTAGTGCTGCTACCATCACCCTAACTACTACTAATACTACTATTACCACTAACACTAGTAATACTACTATCACCACCACCACCACTACTACTGCTGCTACCACCACCCTAACTATTACTAATACTGCTATTGCCACAATCATTACTAGACTACTATTATCACCACCACTACTAGTGCTGCTACCATCACCCTAACTAATACCACTATTATCTAACATTACTAATACTGCTATTATAACCACCACCCTTTTAAGGGTGCGTACAGTATATTTAAGAAGGGACATACTGTATATGTATAGTAACTAATATATGCACTTTATGTAGGACTTAAGAACGGGACGGCTCTGAATCACCCTTATGAACCTATTTCCTCAAGGTTCGTAATGACTTAAGAATGAAGTGGCGTGCCAGGAACACTTAAGAACAAAGATAAGAAGATTAGCTGGAGGGAGCCATTGATGCTCTTAGTACTACCATAAATACTACTAGTACTACTATCATCACTAATGCTCATAGTACTACCATAATGAGTACTACTAGTACTACTATCACCACTAATGCTCATAGTACTACTACCATAAATACTAGTACTACTATCACCACTAATGCTCCTAGTGTAAGTACCATAAATACTCGTACTACTATCACTACTACTTATGCTCATAGTACTAGTACTACTATTACCACTAATGCTTATAGTACTACTATTACTATTACCACAAAAATATGATATATCCACCACCCCAACCACTATTGGTATTTCTTTTCTACTTTTACTGGCACAAAGTAAATTGAGCCACAAAAGTATTTTCATGGTGTTAAGCTGGTGGGAAGTTTTTACCAGTTTGGAGAACTGATTTCAAGTAAATTAATGTATTGATTTGATCACGCACGGTGCAGCTATAAATAAAAAATGTATCTTTTGACTTATTATTGTCATATACTGTATACAGCATAAGATTATATATTGATATGGAAATCAACTGACCATGTTTTCCAGTCTGATTTTCCAACATGAAATGGTAGGGAAGAACTTGATAATTTCATTAAGAAGTTGGCCAACGCAATTTCGGCATATTCGTATCATGCATCTTGCTGTACATTTACTATGGCTCCAGATGAGAACAGACACATTTTAGCCTGGGGGGTCAAGACCATTCCTGACAGTCAATAATAAAGAAAAAAAATACTGTTCACTAACCACCAAACTTACAGCTATTTCAAGGCACCGGTTCATTCCAGGTCTTCTTTGTGAGATTAGAAACAAATATCATAAACAGGGTATGCCAAGCAATTTTTTTTTTAACTGTTATGATGGCAAAGAAAAAAAAGTAAATAAAGCCATATGGGAGATAAAGTTCATTATACAGAAGTCAGAACCAGCTTCCTGGTCGCTTGGTAGAAAGTGTTTTCATCTCCTGCGGGCTGATAAGCTCACATCCAGGTGACACCCTTTGGAAATGCTTTTGGTGGCTTGCCGAAGTGACCTCACCCGAGAGTTTGCGTGACTGAGGGTAAACCTCTATGAGGATATGTATGATCAGGAAATAGGCCAATTAAAGGCAAACATCATGATTCACTTGGAAACACTGCTGGGCTAATATAACACCTCCCCACAATAATGTTTTCAATATATCGCAAATTGTTGCAGATTACAATTTAAGTATTGTATAATCTCACATCTAGGTCATGAATTAATAATGAAATGGATCCCACGTGCACATGTTTTCCCCTTGTCATTTTTATACCATGAATGCGTCTACTTTGACAAACTATTGTTTGTCACAAGATGTACAGTCCTACTTGGATTTCTTTCTTTCTTATGTGTTTGATATGTTTTGCTACTAAAATGTTAAAGTTTAGACACAGAAATTTTTTTCTGCATTATAAATTTTGAAACTATGGGCAGTATCCAGGCTTAATACTTGATTCCATACGGTAGCCTCTGCTGTGGAGACTAGTGTATGGAATTTGTGATCCACAACCCTGTATGCAGGCGAGCAGGGCACTCCCCTTAGTGGATCCATTCACAGGACCCTACCTAAGTATTCCACACGCATCTCTGTGCCTGTGGAATGCTGGCTTGTACATAAGGACAAGCCAAGCCCTTACTGTACAATTTAAATACCTGTGCTCACTCCCCACGCGTATCTTGCACAGGTGTGAGTCTCCACAGAGAACAGCCCTATTTCAAAAGGGCTATTCCTTCCCTGCCATTTCCGAACTGGTTGGGAAATTGATTGCTTTTGCCTCGAAGAGGCACCGAAGATGAATCTCTGAATGGTGAGTATAAATTTCACCCCAACCCTTTCCCTAATCCTTACCCTAACCTTCCTTTTCCATGACTCTAACCATAACCATCCCTTCCCCACAGCCTGACCCTAGCCCTCACTTCCCCGCAGCCTGACCCTAAGACTCCCATCCTTGTAGCCTAACCCTAAGACCCCACTGACGCAGTCTGACCCTAAGCCTCCAATCCCCACAGCCTAAATCTAGAGTTTCCTCCATGTAGGCTGACCCTAACCCTCCTCTTCTATGTCCCTAACCCTAACCCTCCCTTCCCCAGAGCCTAACCCTAACCCTCCCTTCCCCAGAGCCTAACCCCAACTCTCCCTTTTCCAAAGCCTAACCCTAAAAGTCCCCAGAGGTTACTCACCTCTCTGGCAGGGTCTGCAGCAGGTGCGATGGGTCCATCGGGCAGCAGTTTTCCGAAAAGGAATGGGCAAGTATGAAAATTGGCATTATTATCCATTCAAAAAATAACAATTATAAAATGGCTGTCTCTTGAAATAGATAACCTTTCGGCTGTCTCTACTTCTAAAACAGCCATTTCTGCCCGGAGACTTACAACGATCTTGCATATATGAGGGGTGGGCACACAACATCTGGCATCTGCATTCCAATGCAAAAATATTGCTACTACACGTGCAGTACCAGTTATCAGCTGACTTACATATATTCATATGTTAGCTGTTTTCTTAAATGTGAATCTGGCCCTGTATCTTTTGCACAATTCAATTAACCACGATCTGAATTCAATAAGAACTGCAGTTAATTTAAACGCTCTCAGCTATGGAGCTACATTTATTCATGGTTGTTACTAACACTAATCGCTCAAAACAGGTTAAAAGACAATCAGTTATATGCAGCATTATTGACAGTGACACAGAGCCCAGAATAGCAGATTCATTTAGCATAAAAGCCCCTTTGGAAGCAGACTTCTACATTTAAAGAGTCTATAGCTTAGACACATTTACCATCGTCACTTTCTAAGTGCTATCTTCAGTAAGCATGACTGATGCAGAGCACATTTTGCAGGATGACATCACCCTCTGCAAAGCCAGCTCAGGTATTTCAACAATATTTCCTGTGCTCATATCTGCAGCCATTATAAGCTCTTTAGCAGCCATTATAAGCGCTTTCCCTTCACATACCAAGGTGCGCATATCATTATATTATGATGATCGAAATGAGATATCAAAGATCATTTTCACATTCTCAGTGAGTAAAAGACACTTTTTTTTTATTAGGTAAGAGGACTCGGAATAGCTGACATTCTTATCAAGAGACCTGTCCAAGGCACAAGTTCCACCCTTACCTATTGCTTCATACGTGGCCTATTGATTTTATTTGACATACACTATGTACCAGATAGCACTTCCAAATAGCTGCAAACATTTGCTTTGTTGTGCTATTGTTCCAGGATAAGCATAAACCTTTCACTTTTGATATATATGTATTGATTATTGCCTGTATCATTGTTCTGAAGGAATTTTAATGATGATCCCCGGTTAGCCACCCTTCCCGGTCTAATTTACATAAACTCTGTTCTTGGTTCTCTTTCATTCCCACAGCAGAGAAAATTTTACCCTTCTATCAGATTTCTTTTGAGGTTTTAAAAAAAGGGTAAAATCTAATAGCAACGGACCGGATCCAGAATGCTACTGCCACAGCTGTCGAAGCTCCAACCGGTGCAGTATGGTGGTTACACTAACCAGACACTACCGTAACACTCCTGCTCTGTGCCCACATAAATGGCGGCGGTGTGGAAATCTGGATTGTACATAAGGGCTGAATCCAGCTCTTATACCATGTTCACACTTCTGCCCCTGCAATATCCCGGGATTTTCGACTCGGGTTATTGCCGGGGCACACATCAGCCCAGCTCCTCAGACCCCGTTCACACGGAAATTCCCAGGTTGGGCCCGTTCACACTGAACTCAACTCTTTATCAGCAGCATACTATTGATGTCATGTAAAGGCATCTCATTCCCCCCAATCAGCTTCTTTCAGTGATACCCGGGTTGAAAAACCTGGGTTGCACCATTCACACTGGCGGCTACCCGAGTCAGACCCGGGAATAACCCTCCAAATGCCCTAAGTCTAATTCCCGGGTCAGTAGACCTGGGTAGCAGCAGGTGCACCCGTTCACACTGAGCCACGACCCGGTCGTCAGTGCTTGCCCCGGCAATATCCTGGGTTTTTGGCGCAGTGTGAAAGGGGTATTAAAGTACAATTT
>WWET01000004.1:1305289-1323958 GCA_011038615.1 Limnodynastes dumerilii | reverse complement strand
CATCACCTCTCAACTCTAAAACTGTTTGCAACAGATGAAATATGACTCCCCTACAATCAACATGGTTTAGCCCAGGAGTAACTAATTTCATGCACTTACTTAAGTCTGGATCCAGCCCCATGTGGCATATGACAGTTGTCTCATTCATGTTACATTTCTAATACTGTGTGTTTATATTAATTTGCCATTTATTTTATGTGAATTTGAGTGTTTTATACATTTTTATTGTTCTTTTAGAATTAATAATAATTAAGCAGACCAGAGGTAACCTGTTATTAGTGCTATATCATATACTAGTACTTACCTGCATGCCTAGAGCATTTTATCTATGAGTACATCTTTTCCACTAAGATGATTCTGTCCTAACAGATATCCTTTGATCCTGCAAAATATTCAGTTTCTTATCAGAGATGTTGTGAATTTATCAAAAGCATAATCTTTGCCACCTTTTATTATTTCAATGGAATATTACTCCAGCGTATCAACACTTCCTTAGCCTTAAAATGTTCTTCATTCCATTCTGGCATAAGCTATTAATCAATCTGGCCACTATCTCCTTTCGTTTTTTTAATGCGTTTTCTTCACTGTGTGCAATTTTATAGCTCAAAAACTTAAAGTAAAAATAAAAACTTTGGCCAAAATGTGTAATTCAACTAGAATGATCCAAGGTACAAATGGATGTCTAAATGTACATGAAAGCTTACATATTATGTACTGTATCAAATGAAAAGGGTTGTCATTCAGTTCATATTACATATTTGTGACAGGACACTTGACTGGGAGTCCTAACTCCTCCATTGATGTCCACATCGACACTACACTATCTATATAAAAACACCTTCAAAAGACCAGCTGATAGTGTAGTTGTAGTATTCTTTGTTTTTTAGCTTATGCTAATAAATTATTTATAATATAAAATAAACTATTATACACAATATATTATCTAACACTACTATGTTTCTAATAATGATACTAAAACAGTTATCATCTCCCAACTGAACGGTGACATATTTTTGTTGTTAGTGCAGGGGATAAGGTAAATTGATATCTTCTGTGCGGTGTGTGATTGTGCCTTTAAGGTATCTACAATCTTGTTATTTTACATGAAGAGCAAATGAAGAAAAATGTAACAGTTAAGTGCATAATCCATCAGATAGATCAGTATTAGATGACAAGCAGCTGTGTATTAAACAGTTGCTCAAAAGTAGTTACTTAAAAAAAACAAGTCTTTGCAAAATATAGTCCAGAAATGGATTTCTCTATGGAGATTTTACATAGGACCGAAAACATCAGATATAGTAAGTCAGTCTGTCACTCAGTCAGTCAGTCAGGACAATGGGACAGAAATGCAGGAACTAATAAGAAAACCTAGGATTCTTGGATCACACCTGCAAAATGAAAAGGCAACACAGAAGAAAGTCCCTGGACCGGATGCATACTTAGGAAATGTGAGCATTTCACAATTGCGTTTGTGTGCACAACAGACTTTCAGCACAGATCTGAATCCTCAGGGTCCAGTTGCTGTGTGCTTTGCTGCTTCCTTTGACAGATCACTTTGCAATGAAGGGTCGACTGCCATGTTTTCGTCAGTCTGCCCTTAGAAAAGTCAGCACGGTTTCCAAAGACTGCAGTGGCGAAAATGTACAGTTTCTTATCCCTAACCATCCCCTTCCCACAACCTAACTTTAACTACCCCTGAGCACTGTTTATAATCAACCTGACAGCCAGGGCCGTCTTTTCCACTGGGCAGTTTGGGCTAGTGCCCAAGGGTCCCACACATCAAATCAGTCAGGACAATGGGACAGAAATGCAGGAACTAATAAGAAAACCTAGGATTCTTGGATCACACCTGCAAAATGAAAAGGCAACACAGAAGAAAGTCCCTGGACCGGATGCATACTTAGGAAATGTGAGCATTTCAGAATTGCGTTTGTGTGCACAACAGACTTTCAGCTCAGATCTGAATCCTCAGGGTCCAGTTGCCGTGTGCTTTGCTGCTTCCTTTGACAGATCACTTTGCAATGAAGGGTTGACTGCCATGTTTTCGTCAGTCTGCCCTTAGAAAAGTCGGCACGGTTTCCAAAGACTGCAGTGGCGAAAGGTACATTTTCTTATCCCTAACCATCCCCTTCCCACAACCTAACTTTAACTAACCCTGAGCACTGTTTATAATCAACCTGACAGCATGGCGTTGTTGAGTGCTGAGCAGGTGTGCCCTAGCCTATCTGCAGTTCTGACAGCCCCTTTGGACAGCAGGTGAGAGAGAGGGCCTCTGGGTATTGGAGCTCTTAACAATGAGCTGGACACCCTAATTTCTGCACATCACACTCTTCAATTCAAGTCCATTAATTTCTCCTAACCTAATTTTTTTTTATTTTGCTATAAATTCAGTAAGATTGAATTTAAAATAAAGCAAACGGAAATATAGGAAATGGAAGGAGGTGCCTTGACACTGGGCAGGTGAGCTTAATCCAACATATTGTGAACTAAACCTCCTTTTAATGTATGTGCTGACACATAGGACCAGTTTTACTAAGTTTGGAAAAGTGGAGATGTTGCCCATAGCAACCAATCAGATTTTAGCTGACATTCTCTAGTATGTGAAAAGAAAGTGAGAGCTAGAATCTGATTCATTGCTATAGGCAACATCTCCACTTTTCCATCTTCTCTCACCTACAGGAGGTGCCTTGACGCTGGGCAGGTGAGCTTAACTCAATATAGCTATATCGTGAACTAAAACTCCTTTTTATGTATGAGCTGACACAGTGTTATTATAATAAGTTTATATAAAAGGCAAGGTACAAGAATAAACACAGAATGGAAGTTGCTCCATCAATTTATAGGTAAATGGGAACAGGTGCATGAAAGGCAGGGGGTTAGTCTGCTAGCCACAGAAACAAAAGGGAAAAATAGCCCCAGCACACTGCCATAAACCAGTAACAAACTCTACTGTTTTATCTGTAAAACAAAACACAGAAATGTTCGTTATACATATTTGCGCAAACATGCGATAAGCCACCAGCCACGGTCAAGGCCTTTCTGTATATAGTGGTCCTAACTCTAACAATGAGAGTCCCAATGTTGGGTCCCGTATATATGTTTATAAATTGAGAGCCAAAAGGTACAAGAATATCCTTGGACTGGATCCAGACCTACAATATGTAGACTTGTTCCCTTGTGTATGAGTGGAAAACTGATACGTCCTGAGACTGTGGTTCCAGCGCATGCGCCGCAATACAAAAACACCCCCTTACTGTAAATCAGGATCCAGTCTTAGATCATAACAAAGAACTAAGTCATTTTCATAAGTCCCCTGACTAAGAACATCGGAGCATGCACGTGCTGTTCCACGAGCATACCTTAGACATACGTAACCACGTTACATACATCTGAAGGTACGATGAAGGGGCCGAACCTTTATATACGCATGCCGTATCTCCACCATACAGGCGGGGATAGGCGTTTATATGAAGGGGCGGGGCGTGAAAGCACAACTACACTTTCATCCGCTTCTGCACGGATGCAGATCAAGGTGTAACATATAAGTGTCCAGATTTATTACCGTTAGAGGGGAGTGCCGGTGGCGCGCGCTCCCTTCTATGATGCGTAATTACAGATCCCCACATGCACTTAAAGCGTGTGGGGGTCTGGATATAGCCCAATGAGTAGATCTGCAACTAGTGGCAAATTTAGGAGCAATTCAGATGCAAACATAATTGCGGCACTGGATTAGTATGCAAGTGTGTCGTGTAAGGACTCATAACAGCCAGATACATTGCAGATTGAATGCTTTCTCTTTCCCCAAAGATTGTAACAAATAAAATGACATTTAATCAAATTAAATCAAATGTATATAAAAAAAATCCACATCACAATACATAAGCAGCTTTCTCATTCCTTTTGCGTTGAGTTTGGAAGGTAAAAAAGCTAATGGTCTGATATAGACTGCATAGTATCGGCTGTCAGAAGCTGGGTACACACTGGGGCTGATAATTGTACAGCAGTTTCAGCAGATATCTTCCCAGTGTGTACTGTCCACTGATGGTGCAGAATCAATTGAAACAGCATCTGATTATTTGATTAGATTTTTGGGAGCTCCTGATTTTCACTCAGGAAGGCTTGATGTCTGCTTTCTTCAGTGTGTACTGTTAAGTACTGAATGATCCAGCGGGAAATCAATTCAGTGTGGACATTACAAAGATCAGCTGTGAATTTGTGAGTAATCACTGTATTGATGTTGCATTGCCATAAAAAATCCCAGTGTGTACCGTGTAATTGGTAAAAGATGCAGTTCGCCGCTGAGAATAGCCCTTTTCCACACCCCTGAGAAATTTCCTGCCCTGCCTCAGACAGGTAAGTGCCAATCTCTATTCCCCATCCACAACCTCTATACTAATTCTTATCCTAACCTTCCCCTTCCATTACCCTAACCCTAACCCTCACTTCCCTGCAACCTAACCCTAAGCTAAATCTCCCCTTCTCCAAGCCATCCACTCCACGCAGCCCAACCCAAATCTCCCCTTCTAGGGGAGTAAGGGCAAAACAGGTGCAAGAGTATAGCTCAACCAAACCATTTTGCAAAGTAAGGGGTGCCGATTGATTTGAATCCTTTGCATGCAGGGAAAATACTTTACTTTTGTACAAAGAACTCAAATACTGCATAGCTTTATATTTAATCTATAAAATAGAGTTGAGCTAAGTTGAGCTTCTCCTTTCAAATCTAATTCTGCTTCCACAGTTTAAATTTACCTCCCCTTGCTGTGCAATGTGGCATTGGTTAGGTCTATACTTACACCTAAAAAAGGTGTAAGTGTAACTCTGAATCAGCCCGTGTGTACTTATATCTTCATTTGGGTCTAGATTAGGGTCACTTGTATGAGCACAACCTTACTGTTTTAAGGCCACTACTAATATGATAGGATTCTACAGCTTATTGTCCCAGCGTGCAGCTGTTATGTGAGTGATATACTTCAAAACAACATATAAATATATTCCAAAATACTTTCTTTGACTAATGTGTGTTAAGTGTAGGTTAGACCCAGGTGTTTTTCATCTGTAATCTTGAGCCCACAGAATCAAAGAATAACTGTCATAACCTTTCATGTATCATGTCTGCTTGTTAAACAATAAAACATATAATATGCAATCCATTATTCTGCTGTTAAATAGCCTCTTCTATCTCCAACTGCATTATAGGATTAGTGAATAATGGCTGCAAGGGGTAACATTGGGTCACATAAAACATCGAGTGGCAAGGAAATGCCAAGTGAAGTATCAGCCCATTTGTCTTTGTTTTTCAAACACAAACATCATTACACATTACATCCTTATCAAAAGCACACTTTATCCACCCATCATACAATTAGAGTAGATGTGTTGCCATGCCCTTGTTCTACACATTACAAAGAACAAGGTGTCCACAGGCTCTGTCGGCTGAGAAGTCACACAAGTCTTGCCGACCTTGCACCCCATGCACTCATATACACAAATGCTCTAACTGATCTGAACACTGAGTAGCCTCACTTGGGTTGTTGTTACCCGGTGCAGAAACGAATGGTGTTACCCCATGTACATTTTTTACTGTTTCTCATAAATCATAATTCCTGCATATTACTCAATATTATAGCAATATAGTGACAAAGTAGAAAAATTAAAATGACACTTTCAAATGTAATTGTAATACCAACGCACAACCTAAATATATTTATATTTACATAGTCTAAAGTGGAAAAAAGTCTCTCCCTTTTATGTGTCCAGGCTCAGGCCACTCAAAATTCTCCCTCTTATTGGACTCTAGTCATCCTTCCTCTTGTATGTCTCCAGCCTTCCCTTCCTGCCACTTTTGTTGTGTCTCCAGGGTTCCCTACCCATCCACTGAGTGTCTCCAGTCTTCCCTTCTTCACCCTTGTTAAGTCTGCAGCCTTCCCCTCTTCCCCTTGTCTTCAGTCTTCCTCTATTTACTGCTGTTCCTGAATGCTTCTTCTTCATCTAGCTCTTCTCTTTTCCGCGACTCACTGCTCACTGAATGATGCTGACATGTCCTTGGGGTCACGCCAGCGTCACTCTGATGGGAGGGAGCTACGACAGAGGAGGAGCTGTGCCAGTTCCTGGCTGACCCTTCGCTGTTAATTATTTGCTGTGTACAGCAGTCACTGTGATTGTGCTGTGGCCGCTCTTCTGACTGCCATCTCATAATTACTTTAAGCAGTGCGTCACCCGCTTTGAGGCTGTCACCTGGTACAGTCTGCACCCCCCCTTAGTGATGACTTCTGCACAGTGTGATGTAAAGTTATAGAAAATGAAGATATATAGGTACATTGTAATCCATGGAGACCCCATAACAAGACTTACTATTTACTTTTGGATTGGATTCTGTATGTTAAACTGAATCCCCAAATATTTATAAATGATAATTATCATTTTTCTAATCTGTTGTATCTAGTGGTGCTCTATCTATCTATTATCTGTGACCATAATGCTGGTCATAGATTATACAATATCCATGGCGATCGAAACAAAACTAAGATTGACCGTGACATTTCACAATTTACTCAGACTATGCCGTGAGCACAGGGAAGGTCGGCTTATTCAAATACCAGAATATCATTTATTGGGCCAGTGCATTTTTTGACCATTTTGTTGACATTACTACAAATTAGTCCATGCTATACATTACAGGATTATCAGGTTGAATCTGTCAATTACAGCATAGTGTGCAGCCAGATAAAGAGACTTCAGAGATCTGTGCTCAGTGCTGTAGGAGTGCAGAAGATATAAGGATTTGATATCAGAAACCATATTGCTGTAATGTAGAAAATGGAGAGGGCAGTCTAATCATAGCAATCAAATGCAACCAAGTGGTTATATTTTCATGTGAATAATACAATTATACACATAAAGATTCATTTTAGAACATCACTCATCATTCTATAATTTCATAGGGGACACCTTTGTAACCATCTATTCTATACACGTATTCATTAATACAACAAGGCCATGGGTCTGTGGAAACATGCAAACTGCAGTATATATAGAAATATATATCTTAATATACAGAGGTATAACTACTGTGGGTACAAGGGGTGCAGCTGTTATGGGGCCCTGAGGAAAGGGGACAATGGCAGCTGCCTACCTTGCACCCATGGAGGAGCAGCCCTGAGTGATGGCTCTATGCCTTATAGGGGCTCTGACCATTTTAAAGAGTTAGGACCACCATAGCAGAAAAGCCTTGTAAGTGGCTGGTGGCTTATCATATATTTGAAAATGTATTTAACTAATCGGTCTGTGATTACTTTAAAGATAGAATGTCCATTAGCTAGAATTTAAAAGTATTCTTCTTCTTTGTACCCACTACTACAAATATTAGTGTGGAGAGTTATTGGGAAATTAAAAGTACCTATTCTACCGTATGTTTTATATGGTATTTTATACTTCCTAAATGCTTTATGACCAGTCATCAATGAGTGTCACCCTATCATATGACCTCTGCATTATATCCCCTCTAATCTCTTATTGTAATCGGGTTATTTACATTTTGTACATCTCTACACCTCTGAATTAATGGGGTAGTTTCCAAACCAGACAAACAAAACTAAGCTATGTTCTGCAAACCTTGCACAAAATAAAATGTCATCATTGATGCGTCCTTGTGAATATTGGCTTATCCTTAATACAACAGGTGTTCTTTAACTTGAACTATTACCCAGACACTTCAACTAAGTAACAGCCATTAGTCAAATATCATACAAAACAGAGGCTTTCATGTTCAGCTTTATTAAACACATTTTTGCCATATTCATCGGAAAAAGCTGTACAACACAAATAAGCTTTGTGTCGTTTTTTTCTCCCTTTAATCCCCGTTTGCGTCAGCAGGTTCT
This sequence comes from Limnodynastes dumerilii, assembly GCA_011038615.1. Classification (NCBI taxonomy): domain Eukaryota; kingdom Metazoa; phylum Chordata; class Amphibia; order Anura; family Limnodynastidae; genus Limnodynastes; species Limnodynastes dumerilii. The sequence goes on along the minus strand of WWET01000004.1, from coordinate 1,316,081 downwards.
AATACATGGGGTAAAACAAAACGGGGCTGGTAACACAGTGTCGATTAAAAAGTGAATAGAACTAAAAATATCTTTTGATAAATAACTTGTGCTACCTTCAATCATGTCTGATCCTTGCAATCACACTTGCATTGTTCAGGTCATGTTATGGAAAAGGTTTTTTTTTTGACAGAACGAATGATGATCACCTGTGCTTAGATTTAAAAAGAAGCTAGAATCCAACTTTTTTTTTTCTTCAGGACAAAAACAACATTCAATTCATTTCTCCATTTTCTTTCATCTCTGAAGCTTTTCACTTGTAGACAGTGTTGCAACGTATTCACCGACTTCTTTTTCCATGAATCGTACAAAGCAAACATCTTCCGGGTAAGCTCATAAAAGATTTGCTTTTACTTACTTCAGGTGCACATTGTGGATTGTTGTGTTGGAGCCTGAAAAAATAAGAGCAAAGTAGACTGGACTTTGGCTAATAGAAAACAGGAGGAATGTGTTACATCAATGTCTGTGTAAAATCATTATTTACTTATTCAAAAGTTAAATGTCTAGGACTACAAAAAAAACCCCAAAACAACTGAAGAAAGAATATACAAAATGAATACTTAAAACACTAACATGTTGAAATTTAATGGGATAATCTATTTACAATGGAAAACAGAAAACCAAATTATATTAAAGAATGTCTTAAGACAACATGAAAGCAAAGGTGCCATTAATACTTATATGTCACTGACTGATAGACACAGGCTATGTAAGACCAGATACCTTAAGATTTTGACTAATATATGATAGGGAATTAAAGAATTTAAATTGGGGCACAGGCCACAAAGCAAGGTCATGTGATGGTGATAACCGGTTATACACCTTCCATACATAAAACCCAGGTTACATGGTCAGAGGCTGTATATTAAACATGGTTCAACTAGTGTTGCTTTTTTTCATACCACTATGTGGTCCTGACAAAATACCAGATGATTACCTTTCATATTGTTTTCGCAGAATTAAAACAAATTAAAAGCAATTTAGTCCCAAAACTCAACCGAGAAAAACCCTGGTCGTAACCAAACCTGGGTTGAAAAACTCATATTGACAAATTCATAGAGGTTTATAGTGCATGAGATCAAAAGAGAGGTCCAGAGCTCCAAACAAACTTAAACAGCAAACGGCATAGGGCCCAATCGTACACCAGGCAGCCAGGCGCACCTTAATGAAATAAAGAGACCAACACATATAGCTGGGTTTAAAAAGGGAACAAGCGTTTATTTAATTGGACCGAATTGAATTGATTAATTGATCAACCTATACCTGACTGATAAGCTCAGCCAATTATTTTTAACTAGGTGGCCCAAAAGCGGTTGTGAGGTTCAGCCATACACCTTAGAAGAAAGAGGTCATCCACCTGACCTCGGCGCCCCCGTCCGATCCTCCAGCAAACACTCGACCCAAATGACCAAAGCCACCCCATAAGCTGGAAGGTGGTAACCTAGAGGGGCCCTACCGCTAGGGCTTGGTGCTCCCTTCATGAGGGTTGTGCTGCTATTAGATCGGACCACCCCCGTTCCCCATCAACCTTATGACATCACTTACACCTGCGCCAACCTTATTACAGACCTCACAACCGCTAGCACCAAAGCGGCGGCACCCACAAGTGCCAACGCCCCGCCACTTAGAGAGACGACAGTTCTCCAAACAAATCCCCAATAAAGATTATATTCCCCTTATCCATAAGATGCACTCCGTCACCCCTATAAAAACCACGAGAGTCATGTCGCAGCGTCGGGTGGGGGAAGCCTAGACCCCCTTTATTCACCAAAAATTTTGCAATGGACAAATGTTATTTCTTTCTTTTCTTATCAATTTTCAGAATATTGCTAGCTCCTCTCCATTGCAGCATCGTGATCATATTAGACCACCTGACACGAAGGAGCGGGAAATTACCATGCAATTCCTCCATGTTCTTTTTAATAGTCTTCTCCAGGTTCCAAGTGGACCTGCTAACCAGATCATTACTGCCCAAGTGAATTATAACCACCTTGGGCTGACCAAGTCTTTCCAGGGTGCGATACAACAAGTGGGATAATAATTCCCGAGTCAATCAACCTTCCATCCCTTAGGCGGTGACAGAGTGCAAAGGCGACTTGAAGGCGTCTGTCCCTGGACACAACTAACGAGGGTGAGAAACTCCCTGAAATCTCCAAGGCCCACAACTAATACTAAGCCTTATTGGGAGGATCAAAAACGGAAGAAAATCCCCCTGTGCCCCCCGAAGGTGAGCGGCTACTCCTAAGTGTGTCCAAGCTCTAATGCTCCTAGAGACAAACATGAAATATTAACTTTAAGTATTATCCAATCTTACATATTTTTTATATGCTGTGGACTTCCACCGTTCCAGAGCTTTTATCGCCCTTTGCGACTTACCCTCTCAAGTGGCGGAAGTAGCTGCCCCTATCTGGAATGAGTGAGTCCAGTACAGGGAGGCACTTAGACCGAGCTTAGACATGCAGCGCTTCAAAATAAAACCGAACTGATATTTGCTGAGGGAGGTCCCCCGCCTCATGCGCTAACCAGTTGTCACCCCTCACCGACCCTTTGTCCCAGTAACATCCCAGCATTACGTGCCAACTTACCTGCAGCCACTACCTCGCTAACCCGAAAGGCCCCAAGAAAGGCCCACGAAAAGGGCCTTAAATACCTTAAATAAGCAATATTCAAAATCAGAGGAAGTCACTTAGGGCGATGGGCCTTCTAATGTCATCACCCCACGGCTGCCTACGAACCCACCCCTTCGTGACCTTCCTAACCATAGGATGCTTAGTAAAGTCATGCTGGCCCTTTAGAATAGAAAAGTGAGCTATCCCTGCTAAACTTGCGCTCATGCTCGCCTTAGATCTACGGGCCATGGTTCAGCCCTTGCCCTTGGAAGTATGCCTTGGAAGTATGCACCAAACCCAATTGACCCCGCGGCATCTGTGAAAAGCTGAACCTCCATTCTGGACGCGACTGGCGTCTGCCAAATGCATGTGCCATTGAATTCTGACAAGAATGTGACCCAGACTGCCATGTCATCGCAAATGTCAAGTGAAACTGTCACAAAGTGATGTGAGAGCCTCACGCCTGCCCGTTGCTCTTTTTAGCCACCGGCAAAAAACTTTGCCCATTGGGATAACCCGACAGGCAAAGTTCAGCAGCCCCATTAAAGACTGCACCTTTTTCAGGATGGCCTTCCAACGCTTCTGCAGGTTGGACAGTTAATCCTGAAGCCTGCAAACCTTGTCTGCAGGCAACCTACAAACACCCACAACCGTATCAATTCCGATACCTAAATATGACAGGCAGCTACTGGGACCCTCGGTTTTGTCAGACGCCACTGGCACACCGAATTTATGAAAAAGGGACCTGGCCGAAAAAAGAGCTTCAGCATAGTCCTCTGACGCAGCAGGGCCAATAAACAAAAAGTCATCGAGGTAATGCGCGATTAGCCGATGCCCCGACCCCACCTGCACGCACAAATGCAAGAAAGTGCTGAACTTCTCAAAGAAAGCGCATGAGTTGGAGCAGCCCATTGGGAGGCAACAATCCACAAAAAACTCCTGCCACATCCTGAAACCCATATACTGAAATGAGTCCGGGTGCAGCAGGAGGAGCCTGAAAGCTGACTCGATATCTAGTTTAGCCATAATGGCCCTTTTCCCACATGAACGCATCATTCCCAACGCCTTTTCGAAAGACTGGCACACCACCCGGCATTGCCCAGTATCAAGGGCGTCGTTAACCGAGCCACCCTCCGGATATGACAAGTGATGTATCAGCTGGAACTTCCCAGGGGTCTTTTTAGGTACTACTCCTACTGGGGAGAAAGGCCCGGCAGTTCTCCCTTTCCGCACCTCCTCCATGACCTTCTCCTCCAAAACTTCCGGAAACTGTCTGGCGGACCTAAGATTACGCGGACTATGCGAATTAACTTAAAACTGAACACAAAACATGAACTTAGCAAAGCTGCAACATCTCTTAATGGGTAAATATCTAACCATAACCGCATAGCATCTAAACTAACACAGCCTTGGGTAATTGCCCTGGGTCCGGATTGATTCCTGGTTGCGCTGAAGGGCTGCACCCGGCAATCCTTGGCTGGATGACCCCCCCTGCATTTAATGCAGACGAACAGGCACGCCGCCCCCCTAGTACATTGCGCGTTGTTGTAATCAAAACATTTCCCCTTTCCTTGGACAAAGAAAGAGGAACCCTTTGATTGTTGGGACGGAGACTTCCGAAAAGACTGTAACTCGGCCACATATTTGCTGCACTGGGTCACAGATGTCCAGACCTCGATATCCTTAATGCCGAAGTCTATACATTGAAATCCCTCTTGTTTCTTTCGGAAACCTTCCTCATATGCTCTCGAAACTGCCCCTTAAAATTACTGTGCATATCTTGAATGAGATGCAAGTAACACCAAACAGGCCTAGCTTTGCCCTGCTGGAAATCTAAGTAGCATGTAGCAAAAACCCTTGATCCATCTTGCAAAGGTCCTAAATGCTTCCTCGCCTACTCCACCCTTCACCATTGCTGTGACCAAACCTTTCCTAGCATCTTCCGTAAGGGAAAACATATCAACATATTTACCTTTCTTTATCCTATCCTTCACAGAAAGTCTAATCTGCCAGTAAAAATTCTTACACACCATTGCCTTCGCCCTGGGTCTGGCTACCTATTTAGCCCAAGAATCCAACGACATTCCCTCCGCTCTGCCCGCGATGCTACCACCTAAGGCTTTATGAAGCATAACCTTACTTGGTTTGATCTGAGAATCTGTCGAGCCTATGGAGGATACCCCGTCAGACAAAGAAGGAGAATGATTGGCATCGGGAACCAGCACTAACTCACCAGTTCCTGCCGCGTCACCTGGAGCGAGCGCCTGTGGAGATGGTTCCGGAACATCCTCAACGCTGATCTGTTCCACAGCGCTCACTCCTGCTTTCTCAACTGAAGATCCTGGCGGAAGAGACAAGTTAGTATAAACAGCAGAGGCCTGATCAACTGCCCCCAAAACCGTCTGACTTGTTGCGCTCTGCTCCACCGCCACAGGTGGAATCGCAGGGGCGGTAAAACTCCCATGGATTGATTTCCACGCAAAGCCCCTTGCAGGTCCCGCAGGGGTGGACATGAGGGGCATAAACGTAAATGGGACCTGCATCGGTGCTGCGCCCGGGCCTTGGGACCAAATCTGCTTTATTACTAGACTTTCTTGAAGCACCTGAGCGCGCTGACATGCTCCTCTGGAGTGCAGAGGCAGATGAGGGGCATGATGAAGCCACGACCCCCTTCTAGATTGGGCCACAGAAAAAAGGGAGCACTAGAACCCCTGCTGGCATGTGCAGCGTGCGTCTTCTTATCCTGTCTCTTATCCTTATTAGACTGTTTGTGCTGCCCAATAAATGACCCCTCCCTCACTGGTATTATAGAGCTGCTTGCTGAGAGACTGCTGTCAGCTATAGACCCCATGGAAGCCACAGGAATCCCCCCAGAAGTCTCAGGAACATCCCCTGAAAGTGCAGACCCACCAGAGCCCTCCAGACCCGCTCCACTCCCGCCGCAGCCACCGCCGACATTTGACTTGCTGGCTCCGTATCGCCCGCCTGCCTCGTGGGCCGTGGCGCCACACAACTTCCGGTTGCCACCGGAAGTCTGCAGACGTGTGGCAATGGACGGTTCCTCTCTGTATGGGAGGGGAGCCGCCTTACTTCTAACAGGACGCGACATTGCTGGGAGGGCCGGAAATAAAATGCCACAGGGGCCGCAACGGGAAGCGCCACGCGAGGGAGGATGCGGCAGGGAGAAGGCCAAAAACCTGCACAACTGCGCAGCTGATACAAACGCCGACACAAGCAAACCACTGACACTCAGCAAAAGCTAGAGAGACAGGTGAGAGGGACAGATGAAAGAAATAGAAAGAAATAGAAAGACCAGAGAAAGAAACAGAGAGACAGGTAAGAAGCAAGTCAAGTAAAAACTGGCAATACAATAACTTATCCTTCCTTTATGAATCCTCTGCGGCGAGTGCCATGTCCCTCCCCTGCTAACCTTATTTATGCCCTACCTACTCCCCCTCCCACTAACTCCACCCCAAAGCCTAATCTATCTCACTCACCTAAGCTAACTCAACCCCTGATTGCCTGGTGTGTACTTGAGGCCCCTGTCTGCAGTTTATGTACTCAGGAGGTCTGTATTAACACACCCCTGCCATTTGAACAGTGTGCAGCAGCCATGTTGGGGAGGGGTCAGGCTCCCAAAGTGAAATTAATATCAGTAACAAGAAAAACGTTCCATAAGATCAGTGTATAGATTAGAGAACAAGGTTTGTGTGGATAAAGTGAGAATAGATTCATACTAGATTGAGAGGTGTAGTCAGCTTTTACATAAGGGGGAGCAAATATAGGAAAATAGACCATATGAAACACAAATAAAAATATGCAGTGCTTGGGAGAAAATTATTATTATTATTATCGTTTATTTATAAGGCGCCACAAGGTGTCCGCAGCGCCTTACAAAATACAGTACAGACAAACGGTTGGGATGGACAGCATAGTACATTTTAAAATACAATATGAATATAAAAATATCACAAAAAAAACAACAAGTGAAGCAAGCACAGAATGCAAAGCAAAATGTGAGGTGTATGATAATGATAATGAGAAAATCCCTCAGAATCAAACTCTCTGAAATAGGTATTTAAAAAATAACATACTGAAATGTTTGAAAGTATAAAACCCAAAAAGCTATAGGACCTTTTTAATTAAGTAACAAACACTATAATATAAAACTTAAACTGTTATGACTATTTGCCATTTCTTTGGTATATAACTATGTGTCTGGTCGCCATACTAACATTTTGAAATTCAATAACAATACAACCAACACCATATTGTCAATTGTATCATTACTGCATTATCTCAGCTCCTGCCCCTGAGCTTCCCCTCTGTCATCTCCCTTTGCTCTATCTTTTTGTCTTGTCTTCCTTCCCTCTGTCTTGTTAGCTCTTCTGCTCTCTTCTCTCACTTTCTATCCCCCCCTTCTTTTTTTTAATCATATTATATTACTTCCAGCCGTTATTCAGGGTGACAGTCCTAAAACTGCACTACTTTCATGCTAACACACCATTACGGGGGAAAGCCTCATTTTTCTCCCTTTTCTATTTCTTTCTTTCTTTTACGTAATACATACTAATCAACAAAATAAAGTAGACGAAGAAGACAAAAGAAGAAGGTTGTGTGATGTTTTATTTATTTCATTAGTAACAGGTTTTTATATAGCGCCATCAGATTATGCAGCACCTTACAGAGAATATTTCATGTTCACATCAATCCCTACCCCATTGGAGCTACATCCTAAGTTCCCTAACACAAACACACACATTTAGTCAGCAGCCAATTAACCTACCAGCATGATTTTGAAGTGTGGGAGGAAAGCAGGACACCTGTAGTAACCCCACGCAGACATAGGGAGAATATACAAAATCCGACCTGGGATCTCTATTCCATCGGCATCTGTCTTCTAGAGTCCCATCAGTTCCATCTTGGCATTGTGCTTGATCAAAGGTGGCATACCTGACACTCTGACCTGGCAAATGGTAGATGGCAGGGGAAGGGAATTGTACATCGCTCAGGTGGAACAGATAGACACTGGAACTGGCGTGCAATAACTGTACCGAGACGTCACTTTGGACCGTTACTATAGAACCTACCTGTTGTTAACTAAGTACTGCTCTTGGACATTACAGAGACTTATAAAGCTCTATAACAAAATCTATACTGCCTTTAAAGCAACCTGCCTGGTTCCTGGTACGGTTGGGGCACCTAGAGGCAATGAGTTAAAACACGCTATCCCTGTGCTGAGGATAAGCAGCGTAATCCATCATCTTGTGCAGTGAAGCTCTGAGACAGCAGTTGAATTTTAACACTTGCGGTGGGAGCTTACGCCACTCCTGTAAATCATACTTAGCTGGGATCTGTTGGACCTGAAGTGCTTGGATCTTACCCTGTGGAGCTAATTGTGACTGGTTATCTTACTGAGAGACTTTGTGACCGTTTTACTGGGAGGCTGGAAGTGGGAGAGCCTAACATAAAATATCCAGAACCTATCGTTGAAATCTTGGAGTCAGTATCTAACCCTTTTGGAGTTTAATAACGGATCAGTCTCATGGCCTGAATGCTTCAGTCACACCTGGCCCAAGTTGGAAACCATCAGAGCTGATAGCACAGCTAATGTCAAGGAATCAAGGAAGTTCTCCCACTTCTCTGAAGGAGGTCTCCCTTTTCTTATCTTTTCTTTCCGTTTCTTTTTTTCTCTCTCTTTCTCCCCTTCCTCTCTGATTCCTACGCAACTCTCCCTCTTTCCTGTGTGAGAAGTGGATTGCCCATCAACCAGTGGAAACCCCTGAAAACTGCGGCACCACCGCATTGAGAGGTCTGCAATTGGATCAACTCGCCTCTTGTCTCTGCAGCCTGCTGTGGACATGCTGTGAAATTGGACTTTCTTTCTTGAATATAGGCTCTACTATTCTACCATTCAATTTAAATAGAAATTGGGACTATCCTCTAGATACCTATCTGTAGGAGTCTTGACACTGTGTTTTCTCATTATATAGCAGGGACAAGTATAACTTAAGTATATTGCTGTATTCTTGTTTATTCTTTTTTTCCCCAGCTAATAAACCACCTATCTTAAATTATATAGAATACTGTACAATACCACACTGCTACTGTTGTTGAGGGGAAATACATGTATCTATGTAGTACTTTATTTAGTGTTATCACAACATAATAGTGGGATTGGTGTGGGTTGGATCTATCCTGTTCCTTACAGCCAAAATATTTTATTATATTTTTGTCTGAAGTTAACAACAAAGATTGAGACAGTACCATGTGACTTTATATAACCCTGGGGGAAATATGAGGAGCTAACTGACCTCAAGATCTGCTAGGACTTACTTCAGCCAATAACTTAAACTCTTTTACAGTGTACTTTTGTCCTGGAATTGACAGATTTCTTAACAGGTCCCTCACAAAACACTACAATGGGGAAACATCGCCACACCGCGAGCAAAAAGTCCTCTCCTTCACCTCAACTCTCAAAAAACAACCCTCTTAGTTCTCTAGGTGTTAATGTCCCCACGGCAGAGGAGAATACTAGAAAAATATCTAAACTTCTTATGCCCCAACTGGATAAAAAGTTTGAAGATCTCCATGCCAGGTTTGATGTGGTGTTGGCAAAAATAGAGGCTAATTCCTCACAAAGGGTGAGTGATACCGAAGACAGGGTTACCTCCCTTCAGGCCACAGGCTTTACTCCATCACAGGCTATTCAAGCCCTGACTAATAAGGGCTTGCACTGTAACAACCTGTGCTTTGTCGGTATCTTGGAATCGATTAAAGGCCCCAGTCGGGGGCCTGCTCTGGAGGACGGTGGAAATAGTATCCCAGCTTACAGTATTACACCAACTTTTATAAAACGAAACCACATGACTCTGAGAAACAAGACCAATTGTTAAAGTTAGCTAATCTACCCAAATTATCTCTAGCCTAAAATAAACTTCTAACATCAGAAGTGACAGCAGATGAAGTTAATCGGGCCATCTCTGATCTCAAACTGCATAAGAGCCTGGGACCTGACAGCCTGTCAGGAGAATATTATATGGTCTTACAAAAGGAAATGGCAAGCCTGCCTGATGGCAGATACCTCATTTCATGGACCTCATTTTATGAGCGGCATGGTGAGCCCTCCCTCAAGATGTGGCTGTATACGACCATGTTGCTCATTTCATGAAGTTTATACTATACTATGGTCCAGATTTACTAAGCTGTAGGTTTTGAAAGAGTGGAGAGTTTGCCCATAGCAACCAATCAGATTCTAGATCTTATGTAACTATTGCATTCTAGAGAATGTCAGCTAGAATCTGATTGGTTGCTAGGGGAAAACTCTTAACTCTTTCAAAACCCACAGTTTAGTAAATCTGAACCTATATCTTGAACAGGCAGGCTCATATCACCCCATCTCTTTAATTAATGTGCACGCCAAAATTCTATCCAAAATTATGGCAACCAGACTCCAGCCTATTCTCCCACAGCTGCTTACGGAACACCAACTGAGGTTTACTCATAATAGACACTTTGTTAAGAATGTGAGAACATCGATTGTGGTAATTGTACAGTCCCATCTATCTCCTGGAAGCGAGAACAAATTATTGAGTCTTGACACGCACAAAGCGTTTGACTTGGTATCCTGGCCCCATCTAATGGCTGTCCTTAAGTTTTGGGAATTTAACCTGGGATTTATTAATTTTATAAAATATCTATACATGGAACCCACAACGTCTATGCTGGTCAATGAGATGAGGGGTGACCCTATTCGCCTAGAGAGGAAACTAGGCAGGGCTGTCCCCTGTCCCCTCTCCTTTTTAATTTGTCAATAGACAACTTACTGCAAGTACTACAAGAAATGCCTGGATTTCAGGGTGTGCAGATAGGCAGGGCTAAGATTAAACTGTCAGCCTTTGCAGGTGACACCCTCCTATATATTGGGAACCCTATGACCTCCCTATTCTCAGTTCTACAAATTTTTGAGGAATTTGTGGATATTTCAAGCTTTAGAGTAAATATGACTAAATTCACCACATGTTCCTTAAAAGGGGGGGTCTCAAAACCAGGATGGGCTCAATTGGGCCCAAAAATAAATAACTTACCTGGGTGTTGATATTCCTAAAAATCTCAATAAATTATATCAAATGAACTTTGGGGGG
>WWET01000004.1:1243843-1259830 GCA_011038615.1 Limnodynastes dumerilii | reverse complement strand
TGTATAAGGGGCGACGTCAGCTCCATTGTCTGATCTCTGCATGAAGTTGGTAGATGTCAAATGGTGAGTAAACAAAGTTTTAATGATTTCTGAAGCCCTATTCAACTCTCCCCAGCAGGTGAGCCCACTACGCATGTAATTTCCCACCATGTATGACAGACTTTCCCCTGATTTTAAGAAAGGTTTAACTAGGCACAACTGTACATTAATTTATACATGCCTTTATGCAAATATACAAACTTCAATGGCCAGATTTACTGAGGTGGTTTGGAAAAGTGGAAATGTTGCCCATAGCAACCAATCAGATTTTAGCTCTCACTTTCCTATTACATCGTTGAGAATTTTAGCTAGAATCTGATTGGTTACTATGGGCAACATTGCCAATTTTTCAAACCCACAGCTTAGTAATTCTGGCCCCAAGTGTAGTAAGATGCAATATTGCAAAGCAAAAAGAAAATAACACAGGGACAGTAACTAGTCACTATCATACAAAATGCTTGTCAATACCAAGGTCTACATTGTCTGCAGGAGGTCTGATAACTATAAACGTATATTTATAATGTTTTGCAAAATAATTATAGAAATTTCCACTAATCATTGCCCAACTGAGTTGGCTTCTCTTACTGCACTTCCTGTTGTTGCAATTTAAATGAATAGGATCAGATTTAGCATGTCCAGTTATCACCGGCTTCTACAGGATTTCCCAATTGTTTGCCAATATGAACTATGATTTTTTTTTCAGAGATGATCTGCTAAAAATGATCTTCAAAGGCTAAGGAACAAAGTTTTTGTCACCTGTCAACTAATGCAGGTGGTTCCAAAGTTACTGAAATCTAAAAGCTGGATCCAGAATTATGGACCCGCACCAGACGTCAGTGTGTGTTTCATACGCACGGAGGTCTGAATGTCTGCTTGTAAGAGTGAACTCCTCTGTCATTCCTCTCACGTGTGGACTTTGGTTGACTTACGTTTCCATAGCCCAGCCTTAAGTTCTGTGCACTTATTTGCATCCGTCTGAATGCAGATCCATGCAGAAGTGCCATTCATCCTCATATGCATGTCTATCCTCACGCCCCTTGTGGGGGATGTAACATAACGCCCTGTGGGACAGATCTCCTAGCATACAGAACTGAGTTATGAAGATCCGTTGTATAACATCTGGCACGCAAATGCGCTGTGCCAAAAAAACACCAGACCTCCACAAGCAGCTTGCGAAAGTTGGGTGTCAGACAGAGATCTGGATGTGACCCTATGATTTTAATGTAGGTGGATCTGAAAATAAAAGAATCAGCTGGATTTCCAACAGCCAAGGTCTACCTTAAGTATCCGACTCAAGCATGCAGACTGGCTGCAGATCTGGTTGGGTACATAGACAGAGGGAGCCATTATACTGTACACTGACTAAGCAGTAACACACACTCTTCACTAGCTCCCCTGTCACAAGTGTTATCACCATAGTTGCCAACTCTCCCGGAATGTCCAGGAGACTCCAGAAATTCGTCCAGTTCTCCCGGTATCCTGGGAGAGACGGAAAATCTCCTGCAAGGGACTTTAGGCTCGTGGGTTCCATGAGACCACCGGCCTCAAGTCCTGCCCCCCTGAACAGCAACACTAGTTTACTAGTGTTGCTAGAGACAGGGAGGGAATTGATGACGCAAATTGTGTATCAAGCCCTACCCCATCCCTATGAAATGGGTAATTGACAATCAAGGGGTGGGGCTTAATGACGTGATTTGCATAAATTGCACAGTTAAGCCCCGCCCCCTTCATGCAATACCAATGTTTTTCTGTTCAACAGAGGTGATTACAATAGTAACTGACAGCTGAAAGCTCAGGAGTAGAGCATTTTGTACCTAATGGAAACAGTCATGATGGAGGGTCTGCTGTGGTATACAGGACATTCATATATTTGACAACATTAGATTTACAGCATATGAATGTCTACAAAATGATGGAGACAGAGGTCCGGATTCACAGTTACGTAGTTTTCGTCTTACGTACGTTGTTTTAAGAATTGAGCTACTACGCATGTGTACTAACTTATTTACGCTATCTACGTAGCATTTCTGTACATAGATTGCGTAAATAAGCTACCACACATGCGTAGAATCTCAATTCTTAAGACAACGCACGTAAGACGAAAACTACGTAACTGTGAATCCAGACCATAATTCTTATCCAGACTGCGCTAAGGTCAACAATATTATTTTACCGACCTTAGTGCTGTTGATAGCTAAATGTTCAACACTAAAATTAACCCTAACTGCAGCCTAACCCTAACCATGCCCTGACTAGAACCTAACCCTAACTGTCCACTCATCGCAGCCTGATCCTCCCCTATCAGTATTCTAACCCTAGGCCACACCAGCATCACCATGATGGTTATGCAGTCGCATAGTGACACAGAGATACAGGGCTGGATCCAGACTTAAGTAAGTGCTTGAAATTAGTTACTCCTGGGCTAAACCATGTTGATTGCAGGGGGAGTCAAGTTAATTGTATTCTTTGCTTGCAGGGATATATCTTTGAATTGCAAACTGCACGCAGATACTGACCAGCTTTACTATCATACTGTTATTTAGACTTGGGATAGGAAACATCACCTCTAAGCTCTAACACTGTTTCCAACAATTGAAATATGACTCCCCTGCAATCAACTTGGTTTAGCCCAGGAGTAACTAATTTCAAGCACTTACTTAAGCCTGGATCCAGCCCATAGTGCCAAACACTATCTCTGTGCCAAGTGCCGTCTTCGGATACACCACGCAGCCGCGTGGTGTATCAGAAGTGCACGGTACTATATGTCTGTGTCGCTATGTGACTGCATCTATATATGGTGCATGATGCCGACAGAGGCGTAACTAACGTGGGTTTTGTAGGGCTCATGCCCTAGGTTCCGAAAGCCCAGCTGATGTGGGCAAAATCGGAGCCTTAGGGCATGAGTCCTACAGCTTGAGGTCACTTCAGCGTCTGTATTCACCGCACGCACCACCGCTGGCACCCACTGTGACTCCAGGAAAAGGAGTCCGAGGCTGTGGAGACAATGCAGAGAGCGCGCCACGGAGGTGAGCGAGGTGAGGCCAAGGAGCGGGTAAGTGGATTTGGCTGCAATTGGGGGCTGCACTAAGTACTGAAACTATATGAGGGGGCTTCACTAAGGACTTAAACTATATGAGGGGCTGCACTAAGGACTTAAACTATATGAAGGGCTACACTAAGAACTTAAACTATTGAGAGGGCTGCACTAAGTACTGAAACTATATGAAGGGGCTGCACTAAGGACTTAAACTATATGAGGGGCTGCACTAAGGACTGAAACTACATGAGGGGCTGCACTAAGGACAGAATCTATATGAGGGGCTGCACTAAGGACGGAATCTATATGAGGGGCTGCACTAAGGACTGAAGCTATATGATGGGCTACACTATGTATTGAAACTATATGAGGGGGCTGCACTAAGTACTGAAACTATATGAGGGGCTGCAATAAGGACTGAAACTATATGAGGGGCTGCACTAAGTACTGAAACTATATGAGGGGCTGCAATAAGGACTGAAACTATATGATGGGATTCACTAAAGACTGAAACTATATTAGGGGCTGCACTAAGGACTGAAAACTTGCATGTACAGAGTTTAGGATTTAGTGGGGATGGGATATGATTGTTGGTCCTATTTGGACAATGACACAGCCACCAGCTGAATGGTAGCTGTATCCTTGTCAAAATTCTCGGGACATAGAAAATTGCTATTGGAAATGGGTACCTATTTCAACCCATACCCAACAGTTTCAGGCTGCAGTGGCTGAGTTGGGCTCAAGTTAGGGTTTGAAGAAGAAGGGAGGGTTAGGATTAGACTTGTGGCTTCAGGCTAGGGGAGAGTTTAGGGTAGGGCTAGGATGCAAGTGGTTACTTGTCGGCGGAGTAACCTTTGGCAGTCAGTTGCCGGCAGTCACTATTCAACTGCCTCACAATAGTCTATAGATTAACAGACCATCGAACCGACAAATCACATCTAGTGGGTATCCGGCATTGGATGTCTACATACAGACAGGCAGAAGGATGGATGGGAGAGATTAAACAGGTAGCTTAGTTAAAAACACAAGTTACCCCGATGCTGCTCTGTTATTTTGTTAAACCCACAAATGATACTGAGAAATAATGTGTACTTTAATATAAACCCTACATTAAAAAAGAATTGCATTTATATAAAAGACATTGATCAGCAAATTTTTACTGCTGTTTACTGAAACGGCACAGCTGACGTGTACACTCAACACCAGATTCTTCTGTGAGAAAGTAAATGGCAGTTTGCAGTAAATGCTTTCTTTTGTTTTTTATTACACTATGTCATTGCTATCTTTAAGCCAAAAGGCTTGTGGATCAGAGTAATGCATCGCTTGCGTTTCTCCTATTAGGTAGTCTGATGTGTTGTCCTTGCAATGATCTCATCCTCTGCAGTCCTTAATGCTGTCTTTCCAGAATTAACTATACTCTCTCCTCCCTTCCACCTCATCCTTCTCTGTATCTCTCTCTCTCTCTCTCTCTCTCTCTCTCTCTCTCTCTGTTGCTTATTTTTTCTATCCTTCTATATAAGAAAGTAGATGACTTACTTTACTTCTGAATGTCACACTATACTAAAAATGTGTTAAATGTACAGGAGCACTTTCTATATTTACCCATTAAGTGATTACTATAATACCAATATTAATTTTATTTAATATACGTTGACTTTAAATATAAATGACTGAACACATGCAACATGTATATATACATAAATATAACATAATATACATATTTATGCAAAAGGGGAAGAGTAATATGCTGGACCACATAGCAATACCATGATTAGGGGGTCTGTTGATACAGAGATACAGAGGGATCTAACATTTGTTTTTGGGAGGTGGGGTTTAGTGACTTATGAAATATTCTGATCCCTCCCATTTATAATATTGACTCCTCCCCTTATACTCTTCGCTCACCTATCCTCTCCATACTCTGCCCCCCCTCGTGCTCCTCACCACTTCTTTCATTACCTTTACAGCTTATTTCCCCCTTTTAACCCCAGCCACCCTCTCTCTAGTCCATAGTAGATACTTATCGCCTTAGATTTTCTTCTTCTCTCCTTTGTGTGTCTTTTTTTTATCTTTTGAGCTGTCTGCTCCCTGTCACAATCTCTTTTATGTTACCAACTTCATACTTGGGCATAACTATCAATCTAAGAAGTGTGTTTGTCTGTAACATATTATGATCTCCCGTCTCTAAGCATGTCGCTATATTTTTCATCACGTTCAGGAGAAACATAAGAGATGTGAATAAATAATCCACTGGTTGTCATTGTGCTTCTATCTGTCTCTGTTGAGTCAGAAAATAAATGACATGTTAATTTGTTACAGACATAATTCATTTATGTGTAGCTTCAAGCACAAGTCACTAAATGATAGCTATAATTACATGACTGTAGGTGATGAGCCATTAGTAAGAGAATGAAATAAATATTTTAAAAAGCTGTGATTATGTAATAAAGACAACATGACATTCAAAGTTATGAAACATGTCATCATTATGTATCCCAAAGACAATATCTCCTGCACACGATCTTATGCACAAACATGTTATATTACTTTTCAGCAGAGAGCTGCACAGTGATGGGCTTCTGAAAGTGCTTGTAGTACATGCTCCTCCAACCAGAGGGCGGTGCTTGGCATGAGAAGAAACCAGTGAGGGAATTGCACAGTGACATCAGCTGCTCATTGATTGGTTCATTGTTGACCACCAGAAACTGATATGTAGGATTTCTGTGCCCCCCTATCCCCTTCTATAATGACTATGTATTACTATATGCATTACTTTTATCTATTTTCAGAGGGATACAAGGAAAACAGGACTAGGGGCTCAATTTACCAAAAGTATTGCTATCACTTCTTATGGTGAGACTTGCAAGAAGAGATGCAGTATTTACAAATACTGACACTGAACTTCAGACACATAGTGTTCTCCTTACGGGACATAGGAAAAAATCGCACCTAACTCACTTGTGCAGCTCCTAATGTCCTCCCCCCCCCCAATATTTAGGTACCTTTAGAGTGCTATAGGGCTAAACCACAGGGAAACCACGCACAGACATTGCCTCTCCCCCCAACCCCCGCCTTCCCTGGCTAATCTATAGATCTCCCTCCCAATTCTTTCTAAACACTCCCCGAGGTGGCATTAGGCCACCTCTTTCTAACAAAACCTAACTGGTACGTAGACTGTGTAAATTACCTACTATGCATGCGTAGTAGGTAATTTCGGAAATCTACGCACCTAAGAAGCCGAAGCTTCTTAAGTGTGAATACGGTGCAATGTATTTATCACTTTGTAAATATTGATCACTTCGATGTCATGCTTTAAAGGATGTTTTCATGCGAAACAGACATTATCTCATGAAAATGAAGTGATCAACCTTTAGTAAATTAGCTCTAAGGTCTGGATCCAGCCCTAAGAATGAAAGAGAGAAGATAAATTAAAGCTAAACTAATCTATGAGAAAAGACACAATCATGGCTAAATCCAGCTGCACTTAGCTTCCCCTCCACCCGCTAAGGGGGGGTAGCATTGTAATTGTACAGCGAGGGAGGTGGCTCCCACACTCGTGCGGAACAGTGGTCGTACGGACAGCTGATCCTCACTCTTTATTTAAGGCAGGCACGAGAGAAGGGAGTGACAGGGGGCGTGCACTCCCCTTTTTCTGTCGGATGGACAGACTGGATGCGGTCCATGGTTTTACAAATAGACATCTGGTCGCTAGCAAGTACATATTATACCAAGGCCTAGAGCAGTGATGGCTAACCTGTGACACTCCAGGTGTTGTGAAACTACGAGTCCCAGCATGCCTTGACTGCAAAAGCATAGTGCATACCTGACAAAGCATGATGGGAAGTGTAGTTTCACAACACCTGGAGTGTCACAGGTTAGCCATCACTGGCCTAGAGAGCAGATCAGATGACTTATTGAACACAGTAGTCATTTATTACATATATAATGCTAAGACATAGTTATGCCATTTGAATAATTCTTATTATTGTAAGAAACTGTTTTATTACAGGAATTAACAGTCTACAAGAACAGGCAATGTGTCTACATTGTCCTAGGAAACGAGCCAGGTATAAATAAGTTAGTAGCTGGTAAATGTCCAGGATTAATTTTTTCAATTTAAAGAAACCTTCAGTTTAGAATTTAAACTTAGAAGATAAAGGCTGCAGTATATGTATATAAATGGCCAATGAAAAGTGGGCAAATACTATTCAGAATATTTTATTTCGTTATCGTAATTAGCTACAGCAGTAATGTTATTTTACCCAGATGCTACCAAAATCAATATTCATCAAACTTTTGTAAAATTTCAAGTTTTGGTCAGGGCCAAATTTAGCAGTCAGAATGCCCCTAGGTCCAGCCTCTCCGTCATGCCATTGTCTATGCTGCCCTCTAAGAGACAAATCACAAATGTACAATGACAGATCCCATAGCCAGAACACATGGAAGTAGTTTCTGTTAGGGAAACTTTCAAAGTCAGGGCCTGGTACAGGTGTCCCCTTTACCTGTCGCTGAGCCTGGTTCCCCCTATGTATTCGTTGTCCCAGCCCCAGTAAGTAGTGCGAAAAGGGGAAATACTGAACTGGTGCTGCTGCTGGTTGAGTTATTTCATTGTGGTCCTCCCAAAAAGACAATCAGTTGTAAGTTCTCTCTGTGAAGGTTTAAGGGCCAGATTTACTAAGCTGTGGGTTTTGAAAGAGTAGAGAGTTTACCCATAGCAACCAATCAGATTCTAGCTGACATTCTATAGAATGCAATAGTTAATAAGATCTAGAATCTGATTGGTTGCTATGGGCAAACTCTCCACTCTTTCAAAACCCACCGCTTAGAAAATCTGGACCTAAGTGTTTATTAAATATCAAGATACAGGCGACAAGTTCATTTGGAATTAACCTGGTAAATAATAGTAACTTTTTTTACACAAGCTACGTAGGATTTCAGCATTGAAGTCCATTAGGCAAGGACTTCAAATCCATGCTTAGGGCCTCATTCATTAAGCTCGATTTGAGCTAAATCGCCTCAAATCGAGTGATTTGAGCTTAAAAAATCGCTGTTCAGTATTCATTAAGCTCAAAATCGCATGATTTGAGTGTGATTTCAAATCGCCATGGCAAACATCGCTGGACAGAAATCGTCCAGATGTTTGCCATGTAAAAGATTTACACTAAAGGCACACCCCTTTAGTGTGATTTGAAATCACCCAAAAAATATGTAAAAAATAAATATTCCCTAACTAACAATGTTCCCTACTGTGTGCACTTACCTCCGGTGGTCATCTCTCCTATTCTAAGTGTAATGTGTGCAGTGTGTGTTGTAATGTGTTGTTTTGGCACTCACTGTTTGATGTCATCATCTTGGGAAGTGTTCTTTTATTCATTGTAGTCTGTGTTCTTCTGGGTTCAGCTTGCTTGAAGTGTCTGCTCCGGTTCTCTGGAACTTCTCCTGTTGCCACGACACTGGGAACCTCCTGTTCTTCATCCGGGCTGCTCCTAATGACGATTAGGTCACTAGGGGGCAGTGTTTTATATAAGAGATGACGTCAGTTACAGTGGGGGCTCTAGTGTTTTATATCGACGCGAAGTAATGCGATTTAAAATCGCATCAAGAAATCGCCCTTAATGAATGAGGCCCTTAGTGAGATATGTCTGAAGGGGTGAGCCAGTACTATGTAGGAAGTTAAGTGAAAGTGGGTTGGGGGAGGCATTTAATGGCCTAATATGGGCGTGGTTAGGAAAGAACGCACGCACCCAAGCAACTTAAGCACAAATATACGCACGTAGAGTTAAGGTTTCCCTATGGTGGCGGTAGTCAACTAAAATCCGTGTGAGGTGAGTGTCATGGGTGTTTCCTTGCAACTTAGGCGTGTATATTTGCGAATTCGTGCGTACTTATTTCACACTTAAGTGTGAATCCGGTCCCACGTCCTTAAGGATCTCTAGTTTTTTGTTGGAATATGAACATTAGATAACTCTTTTGGTTCATTTTATGACCTTGAAATAAATATTTTTAATTTTTAGCAGTTTATAATCAAAGAGCAATAAAATATGTTAACTGTTTAACAGCTGCTAAGCTCTAATGTAATTCACACTAATAAATTGACCTCAAAATCCATGGGAAAAAATGTAATACTAAGCACAGCAGAGAGCACTGGAAATAAACAGAAAGTCATTAGAATCATTCCAAAAGGTCGACTTCGAGGAGCCCAGAAACACGAACAACAGAATTGATCTCATACTAATGGAAAGAGCTTATTTAGTAAGAGATGGGTTGGTGCTATGCCAAAGCAATTATGAAAGTGACAAATATATCAGTAAAATACAAAGTGAAAACTAACAATGTGACACAGGAAAATAAACATTAATAAAGTCTTTAAATTATATATTAAAAATGTAGTTTAAAGATAATTAAACTACATATATATATATATATATATATATATATATATATAGTATAACTTTTCGACACTATGTGGAACAATAATCCTTATGCTTTTCATATATTTAATGACTCTGGTCCATCTTAGAGCATTGGTCTGATTTAAAGTATACTGTAGCTACATGGTGCAGTCATTTTATTGGCTGAGCAAGTATTAATTAGAATGTTTGCTAGCAATTCCCAAGGAATCAGTGTCATTGCAGAGGCGGATCACAAATTGTCTCATTGATGTCATTGATTTCATTGAAAGCCCCTGAATATTGGTTAAAGCTACAAAGATAGCATCATTGTCATTGTCAATAAATAAAAACAAATAGTAAAACTCAATGACCAATGCTGGATTTAGGGGGGTCAGTATACCCCCCCCCTCCTCCATGCCCCCTCTCATCTTGGACCATATTCAAAGATACAGTCTGTTGCGGGGTTGCGTATTTTTAGGAGCAGATTAATTGCACATGCATAGTAACTTTTTCCAAGCAAATTGTAGTATTTACGCACGTACGGACTTGTGAATTGCACTTAGGGACATACATACGGAGGGGTGTGGTTTTTATTCGGATGGTAGAAGTTCCGAAGTTGAGAGTGCAGTTAGATAAATCCGCACATACGTAAGTTACATACATGCATAAGTACACACGTAGAGTTAAGGGTGCCCTATGGAGTGGTAATTCTCCGAAAACCCGTCTGGCCGAGGGGCGTGTCATGGATGATGCCTTGCTACATGCGTGCATAAAAATGCGCACGTAGTAATTACGGATCTGTGAATCCGGTCCCTTGTCAATAAACATGACTGCTATTCTGCTAGGCAGGGCATTGGGGTTCCATGATAGGAGTACAATTACTAGACTCTGTCTGAATTCTATGTCTACAACTGAACATGTGACAGGGTCCCCCAGAGGTCCAGTACAGGTGTCGCTCTGTATACCCTTGTCATCAGACCTGGTCACCTCCCAGAACGTGGTGCCCATAGACACATCCCTGACTTGCTTAATGGGAAATACTGCACATTTCCCTCATTACTGCTAAACCAGCCATGGCTGGCAGGACTGATATCTAACAACCAGCTGTCTTTGGAAAATAAAAAGCAATAATTGATTGTAAACAACTTACTCCAAAGGAGTCCCTGGTGTGAAGTTAGACCAATATAACAGGGTTTTCACATAGGCCTGGGAAATTCCCTGCTTATAAATAGTTAAGTAATGGTTGACTGACTTAATTGCGTAGAGACTCTGTTGGAATAAGTTGTACAAATAGATTTATAATAGATCTGTATTTGGCAAAACAACTGATAGGAACTAATGTATCTCATATACAGTAACGTCTCAAAATACAGACCAGCAGATTTGCCTAGGCCGTGCTTCTATTCAAATATATGAAAGGTCAACTATGGTCCGGATTTACAGTTATGTAGTTTTCGTCTTATGTACGTTGTTTTAAGAATTGAGCTACTACGCATGCATAGTAACTTTTTTATACTCTCTACGCACCATTTCTGCACGTAGATCGCGTAAGCGCTGTCTTTAGAGTGCGCTTACGCAATCTACATACAGAAATGGTATGTAGGTCACCCCTCTCCCACACGAAAGGCTGGATCCAGCAGGGAGAACTGAGCACAGAAGCATCAACCATCTGGATCTGGTCCAGTATATTCAGATCTGTTATATTTAACAAACAAAGTATTTTTTGTTTGTTTTTTATGGTTTGAGACACCAAAAAGAAAAAATATTTTAAAACAGGCACTAACTTGTGAAATAGACGTTTACAGGTATAATAATAAAAATGGCATATTTTCTACACAAATCAACTGAATCTGATTATACTTTAACAATCTACATGTTTTATTTAAGAAAAATTGGGCATTTTATACCAATTGGGGCTAAATTTACATACCTCCAACATGACCCATTCCCTTAGGTACAAAATACTCTGCTCCTCAGTTTTCATCTGTCAGTTACTCTTTGTTGAAGAGGCAAATTGTGTTTTAAATATCAGTGAATTCAGTTAAACCAGGTGAGTGGCAGTTGGAAGCTCAGGAGCAGGTTAAACTGTACCTAATGGAATGGGTCATGTTAGAGGATCTGGATTTATTAAACTTCTCAAAAGTAAAAAAAAAATTGACAGGTTGCCCATAGCAACCAATCAGATTCTAGCCGACATTCTCTAGTATTTAATATGAAAATGAGATCTAGAATCTGATTGGTCCTTTGGTTAACATCTCCATTTTACCTTTTGAGAAGAAAATCTAGCCCCAAATCAACAGACTAGTCATACTTAGTAATATAGTTAGATCCAACCATGGATAACTGCATGAAAATTTTCCACTTGACTAAATGGTTGATCACCACTGAATATGATTTTACCACTTTTTAAAGATGAATATATTTATTATTAATAAAGAAAAAACATGCCCAGGTATAAAATTATTTATATTTACTTCTACAAACTATTGATATAATAAATATGAACAATGAAATCAGTAGCATAATTAAAAAATACATAACTATATAATAAACTATTAACAATGAACTATTAATTGAACCTAGACATAACAAATTCCATGCTTTCGTTAAATGATTTCAAAAAGTTAGATGTAAATACCAAAAAATAAGAAGAGACGTGGAAGAGTAGAAATAGAAAATTTTCTTATTAATTTATTCCAAAATTCAAAATTTCCATGGTAACAGCCCTTGCATGGTTATCTGTCTCATCGTTATTATACTTATCATTATCATTAACTTTCAATTGAAATGAGTGAATACAAGTTGATTGGTGCTACCTAATAGCAATGGTGTGAGTTGATAATCAGTATCATCCAGTGTATTCCTTAGCTATTTTTAAATTTAAATATGTGCAATAAAAAAATATAATAATAAAAACAAAAAATATTAATGTTTAAATAAAAAAAAATACAAGTCTGTTACAGTTTAATTACAGGGACAGGAAAACTGATAGATAAGAGATATGAAGAGTCAGTTGTGTTAGGTTTTATCTCCAAGAAGGATATTACTGTGTGTATATATTTTGCAAATTTTTGCATTAATACATATGCATAGCTACCATTGTGTGCTCACTGACTGCAGATTCCATATTGGCTTATTTTACTTGCATTGTTAGTTGGATATTATTATTTTAATCAGCATTATTTAGTTATATGTATCAAAGTATATCAGAGCCAGTTAAGCTGTTATATAGATATATCTTTAACTTTTGGGAAGATCATTATTTTTTATGCTGAAAAATGACTTGTCGTAACAGTAAACAATGCTGTGGCCATTTTGTAAGGAGCTCTTGAATCACCATAACACAGACAGAGCCATAGCGGCAATACAACTGTATCTTTATTATATATCAAACTTTACCAGTCCTCAAACAGCCAGGATGAATAAAAGCATAAGGATAAGTACCAAACATGCCAGCAAATCTTTAAAGACCAAATTGTCAATGTCCACAGGTACAATGGCTTTAGTAAATGTATTCCTCGCTCCACTAAGGGTGTTTTCGATGGAGAGGTCTTGGTTACAGAGGTTTAGCTTAAAGTTCTGGAAAGGGCCCAAAGCTCTTGCAGCCAGAACATTCAGATGCAGCATGCAGGTCCCTGGTAGGAGATATCAATCCCCAACACCCAATTCCACAGTTCAAATCATTTTATCTCAGAACCCACTCCCCTTCCTTGGTTACAGCTCCTTGCAGCCTTGTCAGGGGTGAGGTGGCACAGGATTGGCTAATCAATTGCTAGATAGACAGCTGTCTATCAATGTCTAAGAGAAAACACAGCTCAGGACCCCTGTGATTTTTACTCCAATCAGTCTATTCTAAAGCTGGCCATAAACTAGGACGATTATCGGTCCCAGCAGGGGGTGAGCCGATAAACGCGACGATTTCCCGCTAGGGAAATGTTCCACTATCGGCACCATACACCTCCTCTGCTGGGACCGATAATCCTAGCAGAAGAGGGGGAGGGGGGCAGCGCTCTCTGTTGCTGTTGCTGATTTATATCTATGTGCAAAGCTGCTCTGACAGCTTTGCAGGTATACTTTAAAGCTGTCAGAGCAGCATAGTACATAGATATACAGCAGCAGCTATTGCAGGCAGTAATAGATAAGAATCAGGCAAAGCCGTGCTTCACACAGCGCGGATTCGGCAGATGCCTGTCTGTACTACTCCTGCAAAAGCCGCTGCTGTATATTTATGTACTATGCTTCTCTGACAGCTGTAAAGTATGCCTTCAAAGCTGTCAGAGCAGCTTTGTACATAGATATAAAGCAGCAGCAGCTCTGAACAATAGGGAGCCATTCACCAGCGTTTCTGGTGCGTTTATTTGACGTTTCAAAAATTGTGTTATCTGGATCTTCAAGGAGATCTGCATCGCAACATTTGGCGCTGCATGGCCTGGATCCAGTCCAATACGACATAGAAGAAGATAAAAATCTGATGACCTGGCCACCACACTGACCTGACCAAAACCTATAGAGGGGTTTGGGATGAGGTGGACCAGGGAGTAAAAGAAAAGCAGCCAACAAGTCACCATATGTGGGATATATGGGATCTTCCTCCAAAACTTAGATTTGTATATCAATATCTAAACTACAAAATATTTTGCTTTGTTTACACTTTATTGGACACTTTATAATTCCATTGTGTTATATGATAATTTTATAGTTATATATGTATTATATAAAATATGTACTAAAACACACAAAAAATTTAATAAAGCAAAAAAAACCCTTCTTTGAGTAACTGTATCTAAACCGTTTTATAACTATGAAACATTTATTTTCAGATAGTTTTTGTACTTCTAGTATTTAAAAAATAATAAAAATACGGCTGTGAAGTAATGGGATGGGGTCCCTTGATATATTACTTTTTTATCCCTTTCATCTTGGACATTTATGACGGACATTTATTATCACACTCGCATCTGTGACCTTTGGGAATATATAGTCTGTGTGTATTATACTTTGCATATAATATTTGAAGTTTCTGTAGCTATAGAAGTGAATCTGGACCTGATTCACACTTAAGAAGCTCCTGTTTCTTTATTGAGAAAAGACCTACTACGCATGCTTCTTAAGAAGGAAACTATGCACGGTAAGATAAGTGCCATTTTAAATATACCCCTAACTGTGTCACCAGCAAGATACCCATTCACCATCGCCAGCAGAGCATCTCCCTTACTCTTCATAGAGGGAAGCACACATCCAGAGATCATCTACTCACCTTCCCAGCATCCCACAAACATATGCTGGTAGAAGGCAAAACACTCAAACCAGACCAAAAAGCTGCTCTTGCCATATTATTGACTAATGTAACCAGAACAGGTGACCTTCTCCTATGCTTTTCAGACCCTTGTTATATCGTAATATTACACCTGATTGACATTAATTAGTTGTTTATTAATGAATTTAAATGCAGATATATGATTTAACTATAATAGTTCTATATATTCCAATCTCAATTTCTTTGAAGTCAGAATGAAAATTTTTCCAACTGTACATCCAATTTTTACTTTACCCTCATAGTAAATTTAGAAAATTATATATATCTATTAATTATACCCTGTTATCAATTCATCTTTACTGACAGGGGCATGAAGGACCCAACAGTCATAGGTTCTCACCACTTCGACTATCGAACTGGAAGTTTAAAAATGGTGGTATGCACATTTAAAAGGGGTGGTAAGGACATTTAGAAGTGGCGGTATGGACATTTAGAAGTGGTGGTATGGACATTTAGGAATGTTGGTATGGACATTTAGAAGTGGCGGTATGGAGATTTAGAAGTGGCGGTATAGACATTTAGAAGTGGCGGTATGGACATTTAGAAGTGGCGGTATGGACATTTAGGAATGTTGGTATGGACATTTAGAAGTGGCGGTATGGACATTTAGGAATGGTGGTATGGACATTTAGAAGGGGTGGTATGGACATTTAGGAATGTTGGTATGGAAATTTAGAAGTGGCGGTATGGACATTTAGGAATGGTGGTATGGACATTTAGGAATGGTGGTATGGACATTTAGAAGTGGCGGTATGGACATTTAGGAATGTTGGTATGGAGATTTAGAAGTAGCGGTATGGACATTTAGAAGTGGTGGTATGGACATTTAGGAGTGGTGGTATGGACATTTAGAAGTGGCAGTATGGACATTTAGAAGTGGCGGTATGGACATTTAGAAGTGTTGGTATAGACATTTAGAAGTGGCAGTATAGACATTTAGAAGTGGCGGTATAAAAATGGAAATAAGTAGTAAATGGAGATTTACAGATTTTTTATGGAATCAGTGGGAGTGGTGGCAATATGATATACCACTATATACCCCCTTACTGCAAGCCCTGATCAGAACAATAAAGCACATTGAGTAATCATATAGAAATAGGACCTGATTCACACTTAAGAGTAAAATTGTGAACTTACTTAAATATACACACGCAAAATATCCGCAATACCGATTCAGAGAAAAGAAAGAAACCAATTAACCC